>OX578144.1:86611014-87136014 GCA_951213105.1 Amaurobius ferox
TTTTTTGATGAAGTTTTAAATTTTCAAATATAATTTCTAATATTGCAGTATTGTAATAATTTTAAAAATATTACCACCGAATGTATGGCATTGTAGAGATGTTTAAATAAAATTAGAGTTGGAAAGTGTTTAATAATCAATGCTTTATGCATGCTTGATCGTTCTTGTTTTTTTTTAGCTTTTGACTCTAAAAATGTTTCAAAATAATCAAAACATCGGACAGCACGTGACTTTACCTACGGAATCAAATTTATTTCCAATTTTCCAATCCAGTAAATTGAGTTTTAACTGTACAAAATAACATGGATAATTATTTGAAATAAAACTGCGATTTCGATGTAATTTTAAATAATTATTCGTGTTATTTTGTGCACTTAAAACTCGAATTAATGGTTTGGGAAAGAGAAAATACATTTGAGTATATGGGTAAAGTCATGTGCTGTCCACATTATATCTTTTAATCATGCTTAATTAGATTATTTTAACTCATCAAGAATGAAAGAGAGAAAGAAAGAAATTGAAACCACTGAAATACGGAATATAGGCCATTATTTGTGAACTTGATGGTAAAATGATAATCTGGTGGTAAAATTAAAAGGTAACAAATTTGATTGACCATTCCTTTGAAAACTTTTGCGCAATCGTAGGAGCACGTTCGACAGCTTTAGAAGCACTGGATAAATTAATACACAGGGTATAAAAATACTGCAAATATAATATTTCAGCATAAAATATTTTCAGCTTTCAAATAATCTTTTGTTTGAGATACTCCATGTTGTCGGTTAGATAGTTTATTGATGTCTAACGAATTCGTCATGTTTACATTAATATTTTTGAAGCATTCGTTTCTCAGTTCTTCTGAAGATGGAACTTATGACTGATATCCATTCATCATCACATATCGATGGAGTAAGGGGTTTACTAAAGATTTCCATTGCTGGTTCTTTTCCCAATTGCTGTTCAAAAATGTCATTTTCTTTGAAGATTACAATAGGCTTCAGATTTAGAATCTGCCACAGATTGAGCTCATAAGTTGACTGATATAGATTTATCATCAAGTTTGTGATGAGCCAGGGGATTAAATAAGAATTTCAATTTCAGGTTCTTTTCCACTTTCAGTTTGAAACAAATTCTTTAAAACATCCGTTGCCATAGATAGAACTTTGACGATTGATATGGATTCAATTAAATTCTAGTGGGAGTAGGAGGTATCATTATGAGTTTCTGTATCCGGTTCGAGAGATGACAGTTTCGATTTACAACTTTACATTTTTCTTACAACGGCATCTATTCACAGGTATAACTATATTCAATTTGCTCAATTTGATCCATATGTATTCTTACAGACTCACAGCCGGGACGACATTTCTGCAGACAGGAAAACATTCATCATTAAAAAAAATATTGAATCGCGTTCAGGAATGCTCAAATCGTATAGATCCATATAAATCCGAGCTCTGACCCTATCGTGATATTCTTCTTTTATATACAGCGCTCTTAAAAAATTTCTCAAGCACCCCAAAACAATTTGTAATGAAATTTCACACTTTCGATCTTTCTATTGTAATGTGAAAACGCTCAATCTAATAAAAGTGATTACAGCGACCCAAGCGGATAATTTGAGAAAATAGGTTAACGGTCTCGGCAACAAAGTAGGGTAGACAAAGAAAGTCCAGTAGAAAGTTGTAGAGCATTTTATCTCGATTATGAATTAATACGAAGAGTAAGCGAAATGAATATACGGAATGTAATGAATACCTGTCAAATATCTACATCGTCACAGCTTCTAACGCGTTGATACCTGTAATATTTGCAAAGTTCACAGTCATGTTATTGTTTGAATATCAAATGTGAATTGTCTGGGAATGAGGGTATTTTAAACAGGCTTTCTCTGGATTTCTGTAATTGTAAGTGTGGAATATTGCATCATTCCTGAATATGACGGTAAATTACAAATAACCATATTTTGTTAAATTAATTCCTTCTGTAATAGTTTTGTCTATTTTTACTAATTAGACTATGTTCCACAACCTGGTAATTTCATTTTTTGTCTAGTCTCATTTTGCAGCCAAGTACGTTAATCTAAATTTTTAAATTATCACTAGCTGCGCAGCAATCACTTTTAATCGATCTGGCATGGTCACTTAATAGATGGATCTAACTTGTACTTTTAGGAACCATTTTTTGCACAGTTATCATGATGGTTAAGAAATTCGATCTAGCATGAACAGTTTACTATAGATTGCCCTAAGAATACACTCGGTAACCATTTATTACACGGTTATGGTGGTGCTTGAGAATATCGATCTGGCATAGTGAGTTTATTATAAATTGATCTACCTTGTACACTCAGGGACCATTCATTACACAGTTATTCTGATGCTTTAGAAATTCGATCTGTCGTGGTCAGTTTAATATAGATTGATCCAACGTGTACAGTCAGGGACCATTCCTTACAGAGTTAACGTGAAGCTTAAGAAATTTGATTTGGCATGTGTAACACAATATTTGTATTACATGTTACATTCCAATTACGGATGCCAACCTAGCCATTTCGAAATTCCAATTGCGGATGACAACCTAGTTAATGAGCTATTTAAATGCTGCGGAGGGAGCCAATGGCAATACAAACATAAATAAGCAGCGCATCCCCTTCTTCACTTCAACGAATCAACAACAACACTACAATGTGAAAAGAAAAAGCTTGGCGAGAATGTTCTAGAACTTTACACAGATGCAATTTCGACAGCGTCCTAGACGCACCTGAAGTTTTTGGTAGTCGTCTTAAAACTTTCGAACGAGTCAGCATCATGTTTTTGGTTTTTGTGAAAAAAGTGTCTGTAGATTGTGAGCAATAGAATGGTAGCCTGCGCAAGTACGCGAAGTGCAACGATTTTTCCACATCATTGAGATGGCACGAATATGCACGTAACAAAGAGTAAAGGTAACCAACTTTCAATTGTCACTATTAGCACGGAAGGCACACCTTTAACGATTATCAAAATAATTGACTACCAGTTCGTATGAGTATACCATATGAACGAGTTCGTAAATATTGAACTATAAGAACCATTCTTTATCGCTTGTTTAAAGGAAACTGTTTTTTTAAGAAATTTAAGTCAAAGTATTATGTGTGTAAATATATATATATATATTAATGTAATATTGTTAGTATCATGTGTCTTTAATAATTGATTTAATTATAGCATAGTTACTCCAGATATAATAGATATCTATTAAGTAAAATATTAAAATAAATTGAGCAATTAAGCATGTGTGTTTCTTTATGTTTTGTGTGTTCGTAGTCCGAGCTTGAGAACCGGGAGCTTACATGCTCCACCCTTAGTGGCGGCATCATAGGTACGTCCTATACTGGTAATTTTTGATAAGGACAATTTTACCTTATGACATGATGTCGCCGCGCGAATTGGTGCCGTATGTGGTCAAGCTCGGAGAGAATTAATTTTCATAAGAGAAAGTAAAAAATATAAGTAAAAGGCAAAATTAAATTTAATAATAAGTTTGAATATAATATTGAATTTAATAATGAGTTTGAATATAATATCAAATTTAATAATGAGTTTGAATATAAAACTGAATTTAATAATAAGCGGAATGTAATATTGAATTTAACAATGAATTTAATAATGAGATATAACTCAGTAGAATGATAAGAAAATGCATGAAAATGATAATTTAAATATGTATTATATGATTGTATATATATGTATGTATTAGCATAAATATTTAATATAGAGTCAGAATTGTATAACAGTGTATTAAATCATGGCGCCGAATAAAACTAGGCAAACAAATAAAAGAGCGAGGCAAGATCCGCCGATTAATGTAAATAGCAGTATAACAGATAGTTCGGCAAATAACGCGATCCAGATACAGATGCCCGCAAATCAAGCGCAGCAAAATACATCGTTGTCAATTATGCAGATGTTGCCATCATTTGATGGACAAAAAGAAAATAATGTCAATTGCTTTATCATGCAATTTAAGGAAATAGCGGAGTTAACATCATGGTCCGAACAAGAGAAAATTATAATTGTCAAATCAAGATTAAAGGGAAAGGCTCAACAATTTCTAGCAGAAAATATTGCTCTGCAAAAGGAAAAATCATATGAAAAATTCATGGAGTCATTAAAAAACAAATTTGAAAGGAAACAAACATTAGTGCAAAAACACAACAATTTTAACAATCTGAAACATTTACCAAATATGACAATTAAGGAACTTGCACAAGAAATCGAAAACCAGGCGATAATTTTTCTAGAAGTAGATGAAACAATGGACGCAAATGTAAAAAAAATTACAGAGAAAATTAAACTCACCAAATTTTTACAGATAGTCAGAGAAGATTTAAGAACAGAAATAAAAAAAAATGACCCGAAAACCTTTGACGAAGCAGTGAAAATAGCTGAGGTGATAGAATCCGCATTGGAGGAAGATAGTGATTGTATAAATAGTATGGAAATAGAAAATAAAATAATTGAGAATGTGGAAATAAATCATGTAAAAGCTGAAAATACTGCAGAAAAGCCGCCACAGAAATTCTGTATAGCGTGCGGTCGCAACAATCACTGGATGTCCGAATGCTATATGCTTCATAAAGTACAAGACAATTTAAAAAGGGCGATGACAAATGGAAATAACATTCAGGAAACTACCAATTTTCAACAAAGACCCACTATTCAAAATAATTATGCACACTATAGTAGGGCGAATTTCAGAAGAGGTAATTTCATAAATAACCGGGGAATACGGCGGCGTGCAGGAAATAACAGACAATTTCAAAGTAATAACAGAAGATCATATCAGAATAATGGACCACATTATGAAAGCAATCATAGGCAATATCAGAATAATGAATATTTAAACTAAGAAAGGGACCTCGAAATAAAAGACATATAGAAAGTTATAAGGCATCAAATAAGGATTCGAGATCCCATAAAATTGCAAGCAAAATTAATAAGGATGCACAAAATTTAAATGAACATCTACTGAATTCAACATATGGACAGAGTGACGCATTGCCAATGATTAACATTAATTTAGAAAATATAAAAACAGTGGCTCTCATAGATAGTGGCGCAAGTGTCACTTTATTATCAGATAACATTTTTCAAAAAATCAAAAATAAAATTAAAATTAACTATTTATCTAGACAAGTAAAAATACAGACTATGACCAAAGAAAACATTCAATTTTCAAAATGCATCAGCTTTAGCTTTAAAATTGAAAACAAAAGATGCAAAAATTCTTTTTTCATAACTAAACAATTAAACAACACACCCTATGAAATAATCTTAGGATTTGATTTTCTCAAAAATCTTCATGCCATAATTGACACATATAAATTAATATTAAAGTTTGTCAAAGAATCCATATCTATACCATTTCAAGACAAAAGTCAGAAAAAAGCACAGGAACCAGAAAATAATTATACAAGAGTTGAACATATTCAATGCTTAAATGCAAGCTTAGCGCATAAAATTAAATTACTACCTAAAGAAACAAAATCAATAAAATTAAAATTAAATGAAAACCATTTTGAGGATAAGGAGGTATTGTTAAATATTACAAATTCATTAAAAGATTTACACGCTGAGCATTCTTTACATTATGTAAATAATAGAACATTTATTTCTACTCTTTTAACAAACAAAACAGAAGAAGAGATTCATCTAAATAAAAATATGATATTTGGTACTGTAACACCGCAGTTTGAAATTTATGAAGAGAAACATGATACTGATAAAATTTTACAGATTAACAATATCGAAAGCTTAAATGATCCACAAAAAATGGACATTTCAGCGTTACGAAAAGCGGAATTAACACCGCAAGATTTTAAACTAGATCACTTACAAGAAAATGAAAAACATATATTGCTAAAATTACTGTTACAAAATTATGATGTATTTTCGAAATCATACAAAACGCTGGGAATGACGGAAGAAATAGTACCGGAATTTAATTTACTACACCAATACCCAATTCAGTGTAAACCTTATCCCTTGCCAAAAATGTTAAAACCTGTACTCGAAAGTGAGATAAAACAATTGTGTGAAGCTGGAATTATAGAAAAATCTACAAGTAATTATGCGTTCCCATGCTTATTGATAAAGAAGAAAGCCAGTATTAATAGTAATAATGCCAATAAAGAACAAAAATATCGTTTAGCCGTAGATTACAGGCTACTTAATCAAATTACTGAATTACTGCCCGTAAATATTGGTAAAATTAGCGACATTCTGCACAACATCGCAGGCCACAAATTATATACTGTAATTGATTTAAAAGCCGCGTTTTTTCAGATAAAAATCAAACCTGAATATGGGTCGATACTCACATTCGTAACGAAGGAAGCCGCCTATAGCCCTAATAGAATGCCTTTTGGCGCAAAAAACTCATCAGCCTATTTCTCATTACTAATGATGAAATGCTTAGGAGATTTAAAAGATCAGAAAATTGAATTTTATTTAGATGATATAGTAATTGCCGCAAATTCATTCGAGAAAATGTTGGAGAAATTAAAAACGGTATTTTCGAGATTAGCTAAATTTGGTTTAACCATTGACCCTTCAAAATTACAAATGTGTAAAGAGAACATTAAATTTCTAGGATTTAAAATAAGTAAGGAAGGCATAACACCTTCAGATGATAATGTACAGAAAATAACGAATTTCCCTGTGCCAACGACAGTAAAAAAAGTAAAATCATTTTTAGGTTTATGTAATTATTTTAGGCAGATCATACCAAATTTTTCTGAACTATGCAATCCTTTAATTGAATTAACAAAGAAAGATAAAAAATTTATATGGACGGAGAAATGCGAAGAAGCGTTTGTAACATTGCAAAACGCGATTTTATCGAAACCGGTAGTCAAGGCAGCTGATATGTCAAAGCCGTTCTTTTTGTCAACTGATTGTTCAAAAGTAGCCGCGTCAGGAATTTTACTTCAATCAGTGAACGGAAATTTTCATCCTATCGAGTATTATAGCAGGAAACTTTCAGACAGTGAAAAGAAATATCCGAGCATGAAACTAGAATTGCTAGCAATTCACGACGCTATAATACATTTCAAAGATTTTTTATATGGTACGCATTTTACGGTGTTTACTGATTCTAAAGCGTTAACGCACTTTATTAATTTGGAAAAACAAAATTCTGATTTAATCGCAAGATGGTTATTAAATTTACAACAATATTCATTTGACATCAAATACATTAAAGGACAAGATAATCCCAGTGATTTTATGTCACGCCAAATTTTTTCTGAACAAACTAAGACTAAATTAATAAATAACATTATTGCTAATGACAGCGCTATAACAATAGCCAAAATTTTAGAAGAGCAAGCAAAAGATAGAGAGATAAAGAAAATTATTAACGGACTAAATGCAAAATGTAAACAGCCAAAATATGTAAATAAATACTATAAAGATGTAAATACGGGTTTAATTATGATAAAGACTGCTAGATATATCAGAAATCCTATGCAAAACGACAGAATTCTAATACCTCACAGTCTAAAATTCGCAGTTATTGAGTTAGCTCATACACCACATTTTGGAGTTGAAAAAACCTATCAAATTCTGAATAGAAAGTATTACTGGAAAGGAGCATACAGTGATGTAAAGAATTTTTGCGCATCATGTGATGCATGTTTATGTTACAAAAATAAGGCTATAAGACCTATGCCATTACAACATGTGCCACGTCCATGTCAACAAAATCACACGGTGGCATTAGACATTGTAGGGAAGCTACCGAGAAGTAACGGACAGCACGAGTACATCATAACGATGATAGACCATTACTCGAGATTCCTGGAGGCAGTACCCGTGAGAAATATTACAACTGCGAGTGTATTACAGGTCCTAACGAATTGGATTTCACAAAATGGCGTTCCTATGTGGCTGCTGACCGATAATGCTCGGCAACTGAAAAGCGAGGAATTTAAAAAATTCGCAGAGCAACATGGTATAAAATTGAAATATACTTCAATTTACAAACCCAGCTCAAATGCAATTTTAGAAAGAAGCCACTTGGGAATAAAAAATTCTTTGGCAGCAATGGCTGACCAAACATTTAATTGGCACAAAGTCTTGCCATATGTAAAATTATTTCATAATGCAACACCCAGCGCAAATATAGACCACAGTCCCGCTATTTTGTTTCTTACCAGAGATTTGAAATTACCCGGAGAAAATAATCTGGAAATAGCGGACCCGGATGACAGTCCGAATTTAACTAAAACTGAATATGATAATGACGTCAATGAAGCACTTACTTTAGCGGAAAAAATTAATAGATATACAAAACGAAAACAAATTCAAGCCCAAAGTCGCCAAGAAAGAATTTTTAAAAGAGGTAGACAGCAGAAATTATTAAAAGGACAAATTGTATATTTAAAAAACCTCAGACCCACCACAGCATTACAAAAAAAATTTCAAGGACCATTTCGCATCGTAAAGGTGATCCGTAACAATAATTACGCTATCACACCTATGAACGATCCAAATAAAAAATGGATAGTTGTTCACGCGAATAAATTATATAAAGCAGATCCGCGTAAAAAGTATTTACAAAGTAAACAAACACGGCGAACTGTTGACAGAAGTCAATCGCATGTAAACAAAGAATATAACGCCAATAATCCAAATGATGGGAGTACTAGACGTTATAATCTAAGGACACGCAAAAAATAGTATTCGAAAGCAAAATAATATAAAAAGTAAAAAAAAAAAAAAAAAAAATTTAAAATTGTCTGCTAAATTAAGTGGAAAAATTAAAATATTATAAAGCAGAAATAAATAGTAAGTGTATGCAAATAAATGCAGCACAAGGTGTAGAGCCAGTGAATTCAAAAATAAAATTTGGAAAAGTTTTACAGTATGTGTAATATTATACAATAATGTTAAAATTAATTCAAATGATATTCTGCAAAATAATTTTTTTTAGTATTCTACAATAGTTATTGAATATTTTAAAAGATATTCTGCAATATTGTTTTACGATTCTACAATAAAATTAAAATTAATTGGAAAGCTTTCTACAAGATGTGTAGCAGTCTATAATGATTTTTAAATTAAATTAGAGGGTATTATAAAATATATTAGTTTCCTACAATATTTTGAAAGTAAATTGGAAAGCATTTTGAAATAATTTTGGTAGTCTACAGTAAATGTAAAAATTAAGTTGGAAGGTAGTCTACAAATAGATATTTTTGGTTAATGTAAAGAAAATGAATATAATTATAATAATAGAAAATTTATGTAGATAGAGCAACTTTCAAAATTAAGTGATAAATAAGTAAATAGACAACAAGTGTGTTACAAATAGCATAGTGCCACAATATGTGCAAAACATAGGGCAGCAAAAGTATATGGTTATTTTAGTATGTATTGTGTATTGTATATTATGTATGGTATATTGTGAAAACTGTAGTGTTGAGGAAAAGTGTGTAGTAGTGAAGACTTAGTGTGAGGATAGGCATGATAGTTATCCAAAATGCACGGTAGTCAACAAAATCGCAAAATTAAATAAAACTTTAAAAAAATTGTCTGGAGAAAGGCAAGTCCAGCGGATAGGAATTTTTAAATCATGGATTTTTCTGCAACAACAGCAACAAAAAAAGAACAGTAGGAAAGTTTATCAGCGGGTTGACTGGTTAGCAGTAATGTTGTCAATAAGTATCAACGTGTACAACGTAAAAGTATTAGCGCCAGCCCATTTTATTAAAATTATCAGCGTTTCATCAAGTAGCAGTACAGCAAAATTAAAAAGTTATAGATTCTCGTCCCTTTTATGCAAGTAGATATTAAATAAATGAACGGACAATGATAAAAGATAAATAATTTATATGAAAATATAAGTAAAATAAATAAATTTAATCTTAGAAAATATAAGTAAAGTAAATAATTCAGTGGACGTAAAAAAAAAAAAAAAAAAAAAGATATCTGAAGTATAAATAATATGTAATACAATGATGATTTCAGAAAATTAAAATGTTTGAGAACAAAAAAAAAAACGGAGACTCGGAAAATTTTGAAGTGAAAGAAAATAGTAAATAAATGTTTTTTCCCTTCCAAACAAAATAAAAATTAGTCTACGTTATAAAAATGGACATTGTCAAATACTATGTAAGTGGGGATAAGAGCAGGGAGATTCACACATACGAACTCGTACGGCAGTTATTTTGTAAAATAAATATGAGGATTTTGTAAATATGAGGATAAAACAAAAATATAGGTAATAAATAAACATTTATGTATAGATACATAACTTATATATAGAGCAATAAATATCAGAAAAAATATGTAGAAGTGATAAATAATACATACAATACCCCTCAATGTTCTAAAATAAAATAAACTAACATGTGTTGTAAGAAAGAGAGAGAGAGAAATAAATAAATTTTACTTACTTTCAATTTGTATTACTTGTACGGTGACTGATGAATTAAGGGTAGGAGTGTCGTAATAGGGAGTTGACAATTCAAGAATCTTGATGGTCATGTGTCTTTATTGATAACAAATGATGAATGGCTGTAGAGGTCAACAAGGAAGTGGCAAATTTTGTTTCCAATGGTAACATGCTGATGAAGTATATGCACTGTTTCATTTGTCTTGTACGGGTCTTGAAAAAATTGTATAACATAATTAATAAAATGCAAAATAAAGTCATGGAACATGGTAAATGCAAGTATATAATATTCAAAATCATAAAAGTATTAATTAAATACCTCATAAAAAGCTGACAGAATAAAAGCAAAATCATAAATAAATAAATAAATAAAAGTGTGAAGTCAAAATAAACACTCACAGATGATGTAAATAATAATTAGTAAATTAATAAATATATATTTCATAAATAGTGTATACAGACCTTTTACAAAAACACGCAATCTGGAAAACAAAATAAAAGTTAATTACATAAATGGATTAATAAACTTGAAGAAGTAAGAGTAGTTTACTAGCCTTCACAGTCAGCGTAACAGTTCCATATATGGCCATTGTACGGCGAAAGCTATTCACCTTCAAAATAAATAGACAGGCAAAAAAAATAAACATCGGAGAAAATCTCCCATGCATAGTACGAGAATAATACAAAAAAAAAAAAAAGTTCTATTGTAAGCATACAATAAATGTATCAAAATTTAAAATTATAATTGCAGGCAATTATAGTTATTTAAAAATACCGGCCGGTATATAAAAAATAAAATACATTAGGAAAACACATTGATTTGTATGTAAATGATAAATGATTGAGTATGTTAATAAATTATTGCATTAATTAGACATCACAGTAAATAAAAAAAAAAAAAAGAAATAACAGATAAAATCAAATATGAAAGAATTATATTTAAATAAATAAATATGTAAAGTTATGCTGAAACGGGAACATAAAGTCAGTTATATCAATAACATAACAAAAGCATGGTATATTCATAATACTACACATAAAATAATATATCACGCGTTGTTGCAACAAGGGATAAATAAATCCAATAAATTAGAGGTACATGAAATCAAAATAATAATTCAACAGTCAGATCTGTGTTAAGATCATAAGATAATAATAATAAAAAATATATATATATATCAAATTAAATAGAATTAATAACAACATATGTAAAATAAATATATAATATGATACACATAAAATATAACTGTAAGTAAATTCCTTAAAAGGATACACGTAAAACCTCCCACGTCAATATTAGCTTGCACATTCATCACCGGAAAGTCAAAAGCCCGCGCTTGACAAGACGATACCGCCAAGTTACACGATAACGATTAAATCTTTAGCGATACATGCAAAAGGCAGTTAAAATCCCTTTTACGTAAGTTTGCGATCTGCAAACATTGAAGACACTCATTCAAGGCTCGCCGTGGGGGTCAACAGATTCGCAGTTGCCATAGAAACGCGTTGAGGGGAGCAGAGGAAAGCTACGGGTCAAGCGAATTTTTTCTTTTTTTCTTTTCTCCCTTCCTCCCGTGCAATTATTACACACGAAAGGGCAGTCGTGGAGGAAATTTAAAGTGCGTATTGTGAGATGCACAATATTTTGAAGAGCGAAATGAGTACATTGATATATATTGATGATATATATGTGATATTTAAAGGCCGCGATGTAATATGATATAAATATGGTGTTCAAAAGAGTCATGATTTATACACACAAAAATATATAATATGTTATTCATTGTAACAAATAAGAAATATATACAGCTAAAAAATTGTCGAAAAATTATTTACGTCTGTGAAAATGAGAAATCAAGGTAATGAATTGTGTATAGTTTAATGTAATGTTGTGAAATTGTATATAAATAGAAATGCAAATAACAATTATGATATAGTCTTCATTTGAAGTGTACAATAGACTGTACGAAGCAACATAATGAAAATATAAATATTGAAGTACCGGAACTTTGAAAGTTAAGTCACAGGATGGTGACTCATTCTTCCGTGCTCATGATAATTCAATGTGACAATAAGGTGTCTTCCGTGCTCATGATAATTCAATGTGACAATAAGGTGTCTTCCGTGCTCGTGATAATTACATGTGACAATAAGGTGTCTTCCGTGCTCGTGATAATTCCATGTGACAATATAGTGTGCCTTCCGAACAGTGATAATTTCTTCATGTACATCAATATATGTGTTACTAAGTACGATATAGTGTGCCTGCCGAACAGTATTAATTTCTTCATGTGCAGCAATATATGTGTCACCAAGTACGATATGGTGTATCTTCCGAACAGTGAGTTCCTTCATTTTAGTGACATGTCGGTTGTAATGCACCGATATATGTATGTCAATGTTACAATATAGTGTGTCTTACATGCGGTGATCTGCATTTCTGTGACAGATATATGTGCAGTGGATCAAAGCAACATTTCCACAGTAGCCGCAATGTGTACACATATGTATTCAGTGTAATGTTTACCGTGTGCTGAAATTTTCTCTCTGCAAGGGGGGATATCATGTAACACAATATTTGTATTACATGTTACATTCCAATTACGGATGCCAACCTAGCCATTTCGAAATTCCAATTGCGGATGACAACCTAGTTAATGAGCTATTTAAATGCTGCGGAGGGAGCCAATGGCAATACAAACATAAATAAGCAGCGCATCCCCTTCTTCACTTCAACGAATCAACAACAACACTACAATGTGAAAAGAAAAAGCTTGGCGAGAATGTTCTAGAACTTTAGACAGATGCAATTTCGACAGCGTCCTAGACGCACCTGAAGTTTTTGGTAGTCGTCTTAAAACTTTCGAACGAGTCAGCATCATGTTTTTGGTTTTTGTGAAAAAAGTGTCTGTAGATTGTGAGCAATAGAATGGTAGCCTGCGCAAGTACGCGAAGTGCAACGATTTTCCCACATCATTGAGATGGCACGAATATGCACGTAACAAAGAGTAAAGGTAACCAACTTTCAATTGTCACTATTAGCACGGAAGGCACACCTTTAACGATTATCAAAATAATTGACTACCAGTTCGTATGAGTATACCATATGAACGAGTTCGTAAATATTGAACTATAAGAACCATTCTTTATCGCTTGTTTAAAGGAAACTGTTTTTTTAAGAAATTTAAGTCAAAGTATTATGTGTGTAAATATATATATATATATTAATGTAATATTGTTAGTATTATGTGTCTTTAATAATTGATTTAATTATAGCATAGTTACTCCAGATATAATAGATATCTATTAAGTAAAATATTAAAATAAATTGAGCAATTAAGCATGTGTGTTTCTTTATGTTTTGTGTGTTCGTAGTCCGAGCTTGAGAACCGGGAGCTTACATGCTCCACCCTTAGTGGCGGCATCATAGGTACGTCCTATACTGGTAATTTTTGATAAGGACAATTTTACCTTATGACAGCATGGTCAGTTTATTATAGATTGATTTAACGTGTAAATTCAGGGAAAATTCCTTCCACAGTTATTATCGTGGTACTTAAAACAATCGATCCGGTGCGATCAGTTTATTATAGATTAATCTAACATGTACACTCAGGGACCATTTCTTGCACAGTTATCGTGATGCTTAAGAAATCCGAACTGTCATGGTCAATTTACTATAGATTGATCCAACGTGTACAGTCAGAGAGCATTCCTTACACAGTTGACGTCATACTTCAAAAATTCGATCTGGCGTGGTCAGTTTACTATAGATTGATTTAACATGTACGCTCAAGGACAATTCTTTGCACATTTATCGCGGTACTTAAAACAATCGATCTAGGATGATCAGTTTACTATAGATTGATCTAACGTGTGCACTCAGGGACCATTCTTTACACAGTTATCGTAGTGCTTAAGAAATTTGATCTGTCATGGTCAGTTTACTATAGAATGACCTAACGTGTACAGTCAGGGACCATTCCTTACATAGTTAACGTGATACTTAAGACATGCCATCTGTCATGGTCCGTTTATTATAGATTGATTTACCGTGTACGCTCAGGGACAATTCCTTACACAATTATCGTGGTACTTTAAACAATAGATCTGGCATGATCAGTTTACTATAGATTGATATTACACTTAGGGATCATTTCTTACACAATTATTGTGGCGCCTAAGAAACTTAAGAACACCGTGAACCCACGATATAAAACTACAGAGCAATAGAACAACACATTTATATTTGCATTGAAAGGGCTTTAAAATTTTTTAGTACCTGTAAACAATGCTTCTGTTCATAAATTATGTATAAAACGGTGATGTCGTTCTCAATATTTCCGCATATAACATAGAACGGAACTAATGCAAAATCACTATCAAATCACTTTTATGCTGTTTTAATGCAAGTGCAACATAAAGCAATCGGCATTCTGTTTTCAAACGCATGTTCTTACCTCGCAATTTCATTCTCGAATTCCAGTTAAAGTATCAGGAATATATTTCGCTTTCATGTTGTTTCCCTTTGTGTGCATTTTGGACAGAGTGTTTTGCTATGTCATGAATAATTCAACTTGTATTGAAAATCTCTGAAATAAAAGTAAAATAGATTAGTGAATGCAGCATGGAATAGAAACACATATCCTGAATTGTTTTTTATCTTGTTATTGTGTTTAAAAAATATATCATTTAATCAGTGGAGTCTTTTCTGTGCTAGGTTTAACATACCAGTTTATGCTGTATCTATCCATCACCCAAGTAGTATGTGAATAATGTTTTTCTACATCAAAATGGTTAAAAGATATAAAATAAAGCTGATGTGGGCAGCACATGACTTTCCTTATATAATACAATGAATTTACTACTTTTACAGTAAAAAAATAGGTTTTTCTTATAGTAGATACTTATATTCTTTCTCAGATATTGAATTTTTGTCAAGTAGTCGTTATTTTCATTCATTTAGCGGCATTTTTATCCATTTGGCGAGATTTTCTTTAATTTGGTAACAAACAAAATGTCGCCAAGTTGGCGACATTCTGCCAAATTCGTCTCTAAAATCTCGCTAAGCGTTATGAACGGAGAAATAAGTTATTCTTATAGCAGATAAATGACTATTGCCGTTTAAATGCAAAAGTATTATCCAAAGTATATTTTCTCATGAATGGAACGAGCTATATCCACGAGAATGATGTCATTAAATTCATCGCATGATATTACATATGAAAAGTGAACATGTTTTTCAACAGTTAATATTTTTTTAATTTAGCGGATTTTTTTATAAATTTATATGAAAAATATATAATATCTCGAGAACGGTTCATGCTAACGTTCTAAAATTCATATCAATCGTTTTCTAAAGGAAAATGACATAAGAAATGTCTATTTGCGTAAATTTAATAAAGGTTTTGATTTTTTGATGATTTTTTCAAAATTTCAGTCGACTATTTAGGGGTGTTCTGAACATCCGATTGCGTTAAGAAACAAGAGGCTTCCAGTATTCACGGATTGTAATTTGCGTATCAAATTTCATTCAAATCGCTTCATTCGTTCGTGAGATATTGTCTCCACAGACTCCCTGACACACACACACATACTTTCACACACAGAGACATCACCTCAAAAATGTTCGATTCGTGATCAGAGATGCTTGAAACTTGCTCTCCCGTCGAAAATTCGAGTTCGAATTTTCTACCCTGTCACAATACTTTCCTTATACATTATACTATCTATAAAAGGAAAGTAATAACTGATTAAGGAGTACATTAGCAGAAGAACATCTAGGTTTTCTTAATGATAATGTCAATGGATATGGACATTTAAAATAATAATGATGAAAATATCATCGATGTTGTTGCAGCAAAAAGGGAAACAATTGGAAACATTATTTTTAAGTATTGTTCATTTTTAATTACTTTCCTTATATACATAATGTATAAGGGAAGTATTGTGGCGGGGTCGAAAATTCGAATTCGAGTTTTCGACGGGAGCAACCCTGATCACTAATCAAACATTTTTGAAGTGATGTCTGTGTGTGTGTGTGTGTGTGTGTGTGTGAAAGTATGTGTGTGAAAGTGTGTGTGTGTGTGTGTGTGTGTGTGAAAGTATGTGTGTGTGTGTGTGTGTGAAAGTATGTGTGTGTGTGTGTGTGTGTGTGTGAAAGTATGTGAGTCTGTGGAGACGATAACTGACGAACAAATAGACCGATTCGAACGAAATTTGGTACGAAAATCACAATCCGTAAACACTGGAAGCCTGTTGTTTTTATAAGCAATCGAATGTTCAGAACCCCCTAAATTTTCGAGTGAAATTTTGAAAAAATCGTCAAAAAATCAAAACCGCTAATAAAGTTACGCAAATATACATTTCTTATATAATTTTTCAATATAAAACGATTGACATAAATTTCAGAACGCTAACATGAACCGTTCTCGAAATATTGCCCATTTTTCTTCCAAAAAAAATATCAAAAAGTTATATAAAATAAAAAAAAATATTTCCTATTGAGAAACATGTTCACTTTTCATATGTAATACCATGCGATAAATTGGATGACATCATTCTTGTGAATCTAGCTCGTTCCATTCATGAAAAAAGATACTTTGAATAATACTTTTGTATTTGAACGTCAATAGTCATTTATGTGCTGTAAGAATAAATTATTTCTCTGTCCATAACGCTTGGCGAGATTTCGGCGACGTATTTGGCGGAATGTCACCCACTTGGCGACATTTTTAATTGTTGCCAAATTATCAAAAATCTCGCCAAATTGATAAAAATGACGCTAAATCAATGAAAATGACGACTAATTGAAGAAAATTCAATATTTTGGAAGGAATATAAGTATCTACTATAAGAATAACATTTTTTTAACTGTAAAAGTAGTAAATTCATTGCATTATATAAGGAAAGTCATGTGTTGCCCACATCAGATTTTTTATCTATGTTTGGGGTTTCTGTGGCGTAAATTGTAGTGTTACGAAAAATGTTTCGGACGCTTATAGATACCAAACCTAATAGATAAAAAAAGGAAATAGTTTTTCTTGTTTTGTCGGAAATAGGATCCAGATTATGAATATATAAAATAATCTAAACATTTCAATATTTTGAACTTTTTTTTCGAAAAAACTTGAAAAAGTAGCTCACTGACAGATTTTTTTTTTTTTTTTTTTCATCTTTCTTACTTTCACTCGAAATATCTTCAAAACTATAAAAGATCGATATAAAAAGCTAACAACCAAAATATGAATTATGAAATTTAGTTTCAAAATCTATATTCATTGTTTAAAGAAGCTTTCATGGTTTTTAAGTAATTGTACTGTCAAGTTAAAGCAGAATAAAAATTGTTCTTTGTAAAAGTTTGAAATATTAATATTTCAAAAACTAAAATTGCTTGCTATGAACAATAACGACTAATTTGTTGCCCTTTGAAAGCTCTACACGTGTATATAAATGTATTTGGGATAGATCTGATAGTTAACGAAGTGAGAAAGTTATAATTTCAATATTTTAGTATTTTAACCTGGGTTTTCCAATGGGTGGGAAAGCTGTAATACTTAAAATGTTACGATTGTTGCAGCTCAATCATTTGGTTATTCCTTGGTGAAATATTGGTGCATAAGCACAGAATTTTTTCTTTTGTATAAGAAAATATGGAGGTTAAATGGACTTGGAGATTCTAAAGATATTTTATGATTGATGAGGTTTAAACAGAGTAGATGAAAATATACGTATTCAAGTACTTACTCAAGTACGCATTTAAGTTTCGCCAAGCAAGTTTATAGATTAACTTGAATGTAATATCTCGTCAGAGAGATTAAATAGGTGATTATTACATATAAGATTATATAAGTGATAGATTATATATTACAAAATATTTTGATATTTTGACGTGAAGTTTATGATCGGAGTATCCAGATGAAATCGAGGCTAAAACTTACAGTGCTATTTGGCTATAAACAGTTCGTGAATCTTTTGTGAGTCACTTTGAAAGTTTATAAACTATATAAATGAATATGAAAAAAATATGTAAACTTTTTGATATTTATTGAAGTTGTATTTAACAAACTTATTCCGGCAAAACCATTCCGGCTCTATCGAACTTGAGACACAAATGATTTTTTTTTTTACTTTACCTATATGCACATATTATCTGTTTAACAAACGCTTCGAGCATTCTTTGCGTCTTTTAAAAGTTCTGAGTATCAAAACTAGTTCCAAATTCAAGCACAAAAATGGAATGGCGCACATCCTTAAATGGCAATGTAGTGCAAGATTTTTTAAAAATTCCTTTGCGTCGTTACCCCAAACTGATGAATTTTTTGTGGATCAGATGAGTTTCGATTTTTTATTGATCAGAAAACTGATATGAATCGATTGAGAATAAATTCGAGATTCTAGCTTTAGTGGAGGTGGTCAATAATTAAGCAAATTTTTGTTGATTTCTTTCTATTATTCCTCCTCACAGCCCTTCCTAATTCCAATTTTAAAAATTTCAGATGTATGAATTTCAGATGTTACTGGTCAAAATTTAACTGGTTCCTTGTGTAATTTTGGTATGAACGTAAGATATGGGAATTTTATACCTCCAATACCAATACCGGATTTTTTGTACATGGCATTTACACGATTTACTGTTTCACTTTTGGACTTATTCACATGCTGATACATATTCACGTCATTATAACTATTGTATAGTAGTTCGTTATAATACAGGGTGCGGCAGAAAGAGCGTACCGATTTGGGACGTTAATAAAAAATACAAAGCAAGATACAGAAAGAAATATTTCATACTTGAGAAGTACACAGTATACCATTCCTTCCCAACTATCCAAACAGTTACCTTACACCTTTCTGGTAGGTCGGACGGTCTGGGTCTCAACAACAACAACAGTATGCCATTCTTATCCATTAAGTTTTGAAGAGTACATCAGTTAAATGGTGACCGTTAGTTAATGGCGACAGTTAAATGGTAGTTAAATGGCGACCGCACAAAGTTTTAGGGATTGGATAGTCCCTATCATTCAACTTCTGAATGACCATCATTTTGTAGGGATGCATGTAGAGCGAGCTGTGTAAAATTCTGCGGAGACTACTATCAGAGACGTTTAATGCAGCTGCGTGTTTGCGTGCAGATCGCTTGGGAAACTGCTGTATGGAATCTCTAGCAGCTGCCACATCTTCCGGTCTTGTTATGCTTCTAGGGCGGCCAGGTCTCTTTCTTTTTAAAGCCGAATCTGTCCGTCTAAAATTTGAAACCCAACGACGAATTGTTTGTGCAGCCGGAACTTGATCATGACGTCCGAGCTGAAAGCATATTCATTAGGCCCGTTGCGTCGTTATCACAAATTCACCGTTCGTAACAAACTCTTCAACAACAAAAGCACGATGCTCTCCGCTCCAATCCATGACGGTAACTAAAAGTGGCATGCGCAAACAAGTCAAAAGAGACCATGGCCACTATTGTACCACTACTATGAGCGAAGCAACGCTTCTACCAATTCAGAACGTTCTTTCTGCCGCACCCTCTATTTCCTACAAGTGAATGCGTAATTAGCAGTTATTTTATCAACGTATGTGATCACATAAATTTTCTGTTATTCATCCAGCTCATTATTGTTGTAACTCACAGTTTCGTCAATCGTTTCGTTCTTTTTATACCAGTAACTTATTTCCGTCAGTATATTACTTTTCCACTCGTTAAATACCTAAGAAGGTAAACTGTAATTTACCGCTGTTTTGTAAATGAATGTATTTAAATCTTAACAGAATTTACATCTTTAACAGAATTTACAACATTATCAAAGTCTTCAAATATGTATTTAGCACCCTTTTCAAATATAGCTTCAATATTATATATATATATATATATATATATATATATATATATATATATATATATATCAATATGTTTGATTAAAATATATCATACATTTATTTCCTTTAATAGATTTCCAATAGCCGTTCTTTTTACATTAGAAAAATAAAAACTGAGTCAACAAGATTGCTCAGTACAGGATAAGAATTTTAATGGATGATAAGAATATTTTTGGACCCCTTTTATTTGTGATATAAAGAGATAATTCAACAATGTAAATTAACAGATTCCCAGGCCACATCTGAAAAAAAAATTTAAAAGTCATAATAATGTTAATAAAAATTTAATGAGTAAATAAATGAGACTAATTATATTTTAGATTTATATTGTACAGATAATTCAGTTAAATTATATTCTATCATTTAATGTTTACTTTTTTATTTTTTATATTCATTTTTATTACTTAAGTTACAGAAAAAATTACTTTTATTACAGAAAAAAAGTGTTTTACTATCACATTCTAGTAACGAGGGGTTGGGTATTAAAATAATTACAAAAATTAGTCTGCACCGCGCTATCCGGAATCATCACAAATATTACATAGGGCCACCAGAATCCCTCCCTAACAAGATAGGACCCAGTACGCCAATGATTACATGGAAGTAAATAGAATATGCGAGATTTTAATAGTATTAACAATAAGTTATATATATTCTGTAAAACCCATAATTACTTTCAGATGAGTGTCATTATTTACTAAATATTATCTTTAAAACAAGAATATAAAAACGCAATAAAATGTATATTCACAATATTATACTACAAAGCAACTGTATAGCAATACATTAATATTTACACTAATTAATATATGCACTAAAAGAACGTGCATGCTATAATAATGTTCATGAATTATAGATTAAACGTCATGTCAGCCTCAGTACATTTCTGTTACATAGAGATACTTAATGTAAAATCAGTTTGAAATCACTTTTATGTACTATTTCGATGCAAGCGCAATATAAGTAAATTGACATTCTGTTTTAAGAGGCATGTTTTTACCTCGCAATTTGATTTTCGAACTTGAGTTAAAGTTTCCAGAATATATTTCGCATTCATGTTGTTTCCCATTGTGTGCAATTTGAAAAGAGTGTTTAGCTGCATCATGAATAATTCATATTGTGTTTGAAATCTCGGATGTTGGAGTAAAATAGATTAGTGTATAAACATAGAATAGAAACACGTATCCCAAATTAATTTCATTTCGATGTCAAACATTGGAGAATTGTACCTACATCTTTTAACTTTAAAATGCTTAAGGAGAATTTATCGTCTGCTAAATTATATATAGCTATCAAAGTGAATTCATTTTGTGACGATAATAAAACATACGTTTAAGTTGTCATGAATTTAACAGATTGTAGATTTTATTTAATGAACTCATTTTTTTATTATTAGTAAATAAATGTTATTTACTAATACCCAACTGTTTCGACTTTACATTTCGTGAGTAAAATTCAAGATGTTTCATGAGTAATAACATACCAAATATGTCCATAGCATCAGTCAGATATATAACGACTACAATATACACGCTTTGCTTTTGTATTTTAAATATTATGCGTGTCTTAGCAGCACAAGATGTACACACTGAAAACAGTTCCGAATTTATTTCTTGATAAATGTGATAGATAAATTCAGCTAAGGAACATATTTTATCATAGTACACAATCCATAATAAATTAAAACACATTATCCAAAAGATACGGAAACATAATTAACATAACTAAGCTCACATTTATGAGCAGTTTTGCATTGTTTATTTATTTTATACTGAATTACTTTGTTTAATTGTCCTATAAAGTAATCATATGATAACGAAGCAGTGCAAAGCATATATTCAAATGTAACACAATATTGCTCAAAAATTTTAGAGACCAGAATCCCGTGAATAAAAGTCGTAGTACTATACTAAGGTGTCTAAATCTTGCAAGCCTTTATGAATGTGTGAACATTAAGAACTTTTAATAAGTATATAAATTTCAGAAAGTTCTATTGCATGCTCTTGCAAAAAATCAAAAACTTAACTACAGAAGATATTTTTCTCAGAAGTTAAATTTCAGAAGTTCTGTTTCTCCTATGAAGATAAATTCAAACCGTCTAAAATTGCAAGAAAACCTGTCGTATACTCCCGCCCTCTAGTGTTGAACCGTGCCACCTAGCAGGCAATGATATACACACATCAATCTGTGAGTAGCAGTGATAGCGGTCGGATGCAAAATATATTGGGGCGTCTAAACTCCGTAATGGCTGACTTTTCATATTTCAAAACAGGAATGATTGTTGGGGCCCGTCTTGCCGGAGCCTCAGTAACAAAAACGGCCACCCATGTTAGGGAAAACTACCGTGTCGACTGTAATGACACCCTATATTAACCAAGAAAAGACATTATCTGCCAAGCACAACAGTGGCCGATTGTCGAATCTGACTGATAGAGACAGAATTGCTTTGAAGCGGATTGTGTCCAGAAAGCACGGGACAACAGCATCTTAGTTAACATCTGAGATGAACACACATCTACAGAAAGCTGTATCATCAAAAACTATCCGGCATGAACTGCATCCGGCAAACATTCACGGCAGAGTGGCGATTACAAAACCATTGCTTACACCATGCAATGCCTTGAAACGACGAAAATGGTGTCGCGAGAATAAAAATTGGACACAACAACAATGGGAGAATGTCATGTGGTCAGACAAATCGCCGTTGGCGTTATTCCAGATCAACGGACGTGCTTACGTTTGGAGAACGCCAGTAAAAACCTATCAGGTTGACTGTCTCCTTCCTACTGTTTAGCATGGAGGGGGGTCAGTGATGCTGTGGGCGCGATGTCGCACTGTGGTCGCGGGCCAATTGTTGTCCTGCATGGGCGGGTTAAAGTACGGAATTATGTCAGTATTCTGGTCGACCATCTTCATCCAATGGTGCACACTTTGTTCCCTGGTGAACGACCTGTGTACCAAGATGATAATGTTGCTCATTCACACTACTGGAATTGTCCGACACTGGTTTAATAGACACGATGATGGAGTACAACACCTTGTGTGGTCCCCTCAGTACTCTGAGCTTAATATAATTCAACCTTTGTGAGATATTTTGGAGCGCAAGCTGCGCAGTCGACTTTCACCTCCAAGGGCACTTTCTGAATTAGCTACCTTTTTGCAAGAGTAGTGGCTACATATCCCCGTGACTTTTGTGCTGACTTGTATTTATCCATCCCACGTCAGATACAAACTGTAATTCATACAAAAGAAAGGCCATCAGCCTATTAATAAATATTTTATCTCTTTCCATAGGTGTTCCTATTATTTTGCCCAACCCTTGTATATCTTAACCTTTTCCTTACGGTGCTTCAATAGTTGTACCACTGAAAATCTCTTCTTCTAGAACGGCGCTGGTTGAACTGCTGTACCAGTCCTTTTCGACCCCATTTTTCTGTAAAAGGAGGAGGGCGCCTATTGTACCCAGTGGAGTGCCTTGAAGAATGCCTGCAGCCCTTCCTTCGAGTTTCTCCTAACTGAAGGGGGAACGAGTTACGAACAAAAGACAAAGTCATTGAAGGTGTTTATTTAGAGAGATGGAATTTTCAGTTATTTTGACTTTCTGGAGTTGAAGAAATGGATTCGCGGAGCCGTAATGTAAAGGGTAACTCATAGGGTTATATAGTGGCGGCAGTCATTAGAACAAGGGAAAATGGACAAATTTTAAAGTTCGCTCGTGTTCCCAAAGTATAATGAAGCCGATGTTTGAAAATTCACTGCCCTCTCTTATTAGATATCGTATATCATTTGCCTTAGATATTGTTTATCATATTCTTAAATGGGATAAGGAGCAATCTGTATGAAGCAATAAATAAAAATATACAAAAAATATTTGGATTTTTATTGGTGCTGCCTAATTTGCTGGTGACGTAAGCACGAGATTAGTATGCGTATTGGGTTATGCCACTGATAACTGTATAACAGTTTAAAAAATATAATTTACTGAATACTAATCGTCCGTATGGCATTTCTTAAAACTGTGAACTGAATATGTGTACTTTTATAAATACATATCAATAAATTAAAGAAAGAGAGTATGGGTAAGAAACTCAATTAAAATAACCGAAAGTCTAGTGTTATTTTAATGCACAGTCGCGGTGATTAAATTTTATAACCTAGGGGGATTCATTCACTAATGGTCATCCACTGTGGTGAATGGAATTTATTAAAGGGTGGGGGCGTAAAAATCGCATATAAATGAATGGTCGTTATGCAACATTAACTCACCATTTTTACCAAGTACGACCCCACTTACCAAATCTAAAAATTAATATATTACGCATGAAATAAAGATTTTAACTTAAAAAAATAACATTTATTTAAACACAATTATGAGCAATAATAAAATTATACAAACAACTTCCTAACACATTTGCTACATAACTGATCGAGGCTGTGAGAAGTCTGTATAAGACCATTGTAGACTAAAATTTACTAAAACAGATCACTTACTCGACCTGAGTTCATATAAAACCGGCACATATCATGGTATCGTTGCACTGGCCTGAGTTGCCATCACTATGGGACCCGATGTTGCTTGTCACTGTACTTTTACAACTGTACTTTTGCTTCACGATCGCAACTCAGAAGGATTGTACCTCATACTGGTACTCAAAACTCTTTGTCTTGTTGTCTTACACTACCACCAATCTCGGAGAAAACTCTCTGACTTCTCTGCGAAAACTTAACTGACTTCTCTGCTAAAATTAAACTGACTTCTCTGCGAAAACTGCACTCGTATCTGCGTTGATTATTCTCTTGCCAGGCAAATGCATATTTTGGCTTCTGATCAATACTCCCTGTTTGACATCCATTGGCTTATTTCTTTAGTGTGACGTTGTAGAGTCGCTTGGTTGACTTCTCTGGATCGAATGAAACTCGTCTTCCTAGTCGGAAACATTGTATATGCCCAAGTCACCCTCGTAATTTCGATGACATGGATTTAATTGGATCGTAAACTTTCCAGTTCAAGACTGTCGAATTTATCATCTCTTGTCAGCGACTTTTGTTTTATAGAAAATACCAAATGCTAAAATCGTGCCTTTTTTGCGAAAACTGCCCTGACTTCTCTGCGAGAACAGCATACTTCTTTCCGTTGATATTCTCTTGCTAGGCAAAATCATATTTTAAAGTTTCGGATCAAAAAGCTCTTGTTGACACCCTCTTACTTCCCTTGGCCTATTTCTTTAGTATGTATTCGTCTTTCCTATCGAAATGCGACGCATCTTCCCATCCATCGGTCTCTCCCCAGTTTCGGAGATGGTGTAACCGAATCGGTGATGTAATATAAAAACCAAAATAATAGAGCTGAAACCCAGCGGACTGGCAAGATCCTCGAATCCAATAAAACTCAAGAGACTGCATTTGATGACATGAAATAAATTCAAAAATAAAAACAATTTATTTGAACAAAAGGAGAACTTTAAACATATTTAATGACCGTACCATCTACGCTGATTAAATACACTCTATGTGGATTAATAACACCCCGACATGGGTGTTTAGCTGCATCGTATTTGGGTCGTGATGGAAAACTGTCAGAGCGTTCCATTATCTACTGCTACAGTCATGGCCCCGCAAAGAAATCATCTCGAGCAACAGAGTCGGTTGTATATATTCTCCATCGAGTTTATTCGCTCCCTGGAGGTAGATTCTTCTCCGAAACTGATTATTTGGGCTCTAAGCCCCACTGTTGATACATTAACGTGCCTGCCCCATATCCCTGTAACGATGGGTCATAGTCTCAGAGCTGAGCCCTGCCCTTGGCACATTAACGTGCCTATCCCGTGGCCAGGTACCGATGGGCGGGCCATTGTCTCAGAGCTAAGCCCCTTGCTGGCACAAGAAACTCCAAAAAAACTGAAGATTCAACCTACTGTGCAGATCTCGGAGAGTTCTCGAACATTGCAAGGTATTTTCCCCAGAATTTCTACCGCACACGGAGCGTGGGGGCCACTGGCACCCCCACGCTGTGTTCTGAGGATATTTTCCAGTAGAACTTTACATTGTGACGTTGTAGTGTCGCTTCATTGGCTTCTCTGGATCTAAAGAAAATAATTTAAGTCATGGGCGCAAGCACTGTTTATGATCGAGTCATCCATGTAATTTTGATGGCATGGATTTATTTGTGTCATTAAATTTCCGGACGAAGACTGTCGAATTTAGCGTCAGTTGTATGCGTCTTTTGCTTAATAGAAAATACCAAATTTGAAAATGGTGCCTACTGGTCTCACAACAGTATCTGTTTGTAACGTATTACTAATTACTTAAAGTATAAATATTTGATTGTGGTAGTAATATTCCATATTACATTCTTTTACTGTAGTTACATTATTTTACTATACCAGTGGACTCCGCCCCCTTCTCGCTATGATAGCTAACCCCGTCACTCGATTCGCGAGTCGGGAGACTTCGCCTCCTACTCGCTGGTGCTCGCTGAGTTTACTTCGCGAGCACTTTCGTGCCGTCTGCTGCCCAGGCATAATACGCGACAGTCGGTATAAAAATGTACGTAGGGAATGGGCGAGCTCCATTCGAAATTCCAGAGGACAGGTTAATGACAACTAAATTGTTGCATGCGTCAACATTCTAGGGTCTCTTTTAAAATCACAATTTCCATATAGCTATATAAAAATTTAAATATGGCTACTTATGTTGCATTGGGAGTCGAGACAACAGAATCACTTAGATCAGGGGTCGCCAAACTTTTTAGCATAAGGGCCACACTGATTCCTTCCACTAAGTTCCAAGGGCCAGAGTGCAAGAGCGTAAGGACCAAGAGTGCAGAATATTTAAAAGCAATGGGGATATCAATATTTCGTGATTGAGACAAGTAATAAGGCAATGTGTATAATATGCAATGAAACAATATCAGTCCTCAAAGAATACAATATAAAACGTCATTATGAGACTAAACATTCTCAGAATTACTCCAAATTTACAGGAAGCCTACGGTTAGAAAAATATGAATCTTTGAAAAGCGGGTTGAAATCTCAGCAATTGTTGTTTAGGAAAGTAAATGCTGAACAAGAAGCAGCAACTAATGCTAGTTTCTGCGTAGCTCATTCAATAGCGAAACATGGGAAACCATTTACTGACGGCAAATTAATTAAGGATTGCATGATTGCAGCAGAAGAAGAAATGTGTCCAGGAAAAGCTGATTTATTTAAAAACACCAGTTTGTCAGCAAACACTGACTCTAACAAGTATGCAGAAAATATATTAACTCAATTGTCTGACAAAAATCGACACTTAGAGTGGTTCTCTTTGGCTGTGGATGAGTCAACAGATGTTTCAGATACTGCCCAGGTGTTACTTTTTATTCGAGAGATAGATAAAAATTATAAGTGTATGAAGAGCTTCCTGATGTCCATAGCATTCACGACACGACCACTGGAGAAGATATTTTTAAAGGGGTTGAAAATGCTGTTCTGAAAATCAATCCTCAATGGAAAAACTTGAAATGTATCAGTACTGACGGTGGCAAAAACATGTGTGGAAAAAATAAAGGTGTCGTTGCTTTCGTATCAAAAGCCGTAGAAAATGACGGTGGTTCAAAACCATTAATCGAACATTGCATCATTAATTAATAATCTGTGTGCGGAAAATGCTTGGATATGTCAGAAGTTTTAAAGCCAGTCATGTCAGCTGTTAATTATGTCAGATCACATGCGCAATCACATCGTCAATTCCGCGAGTTTATTGAAGAGATTGGAGAAAATAACTTACCATATTATACTGCAGTAGCTGCAATACTGGCCTAGCTGCGGAAAAGTTCTAACGCGATTTCTTGAGCTCCGAGCAATAATCGAAATTTTCTTGAATGAAAGGAATCAGCCTCTGGCTGAGTTACAAAACAATGAGTGGTTATGGAAGTTATCATTTTACACAGATTTAACTAAACATATGAATGACATTAATTTAAAATTTCAATAAATTTAAAATATATTCAACACATTTAAAATTTCAATTAAAATTCAATGAAATTAATTTAAAATTTCAATTAAAATTCAATGAAATTAATTTAAAATTTCATTAATTTTTATAAGTTTTTAGGATAAATCCCACATCATTAATTACAGTTAAAATGATCAATTTCATTATGTATGTCAGTTATTGTGTTTTTTAATTGGTCGTTAAATAAAAACATCTGATTATTATTTTGTATGATTTACATATATTATAAATTTTACAATGTAATCAAAATAAACTCTGACGGGCCGGATAACTGGCATGTCCGGCACGCAACCGCGGGCCGGATTGGTGGTGCTCGCGGGCCGGTGTTGGCCCGCGGGCCGTAGTTTGGAGACCCCTGACTTAGATAATACGACTTTGTTACATCCGCAATTTCCATTGGACCTATGTGATCCGTCGCCTGGAGACCCCAAAATGACAGAAGCGCCCAAGACATGTATATCAAAGATGTCAGATTCAAGAGTTGAAATCATATTATCAAAACATAAATTAATAAAAAAATATGAACAAAGAACATGTGAATTATAAAACCGCCTAAACCTCTGATATCCACTGAAAGTGAACTACTGAAAACAAGTTTGATCAGTTAATAGAAGACTTTTATTCGAAAAGGCGAAGTAATATGCTTTTTAAAATTTAAGTATGTTATTATTATTATTATTATTATTATTATTATTATTATAATTTTGTCATTTTCAAAGAAACCTCGGGGAATGCATTAAAAATTATTAGTGCTTATTATTTATTTTTTAAATTTTATTAACTATACTATACATTTCAAATTTTTTTTTCAGATTTGGCCTGTGAATCAGGTAATTAATTCAACTTGTTAAATTATCCCTTTATATCATAAACTAAAGGATCCAAAATATCGATATATGTATACACACAAACACACACACATATATATATATATATATATATATATATATATATATAAATATATATATATATATATATATATATATATATATATATATATATATATATATATATATATATATATATATATATATATATATATATATATATATATATATATATATATATATATATATATAAGCCAAAAGGCAGTAACCACGATGACAAGAGTGACTAATAAAGCAGGTAATAAAATGACAATCAGGCGCGATGCAGCTCATAAGTGTCAAATATACATAAAAGTTTCAAAAAGTACAATACGTGGAAAGAAGCCAACAGGGATATACGAATAGGCCTAGGGGGATTGTGACCCCTAGTTCCCGGTTAAAAGTCGACTTTTACTCCAATGGAAACGCTCCCGGAGCCGGTATTTGCCTGTGGCCATATTTCCAGGAAGCATCAGAACAAAAAACGCACTCCGCTCGAAGATACGCGGACAATGTGGAACCAACCAAGAAACGGTTTGCAACCGACATCGAATAAGTTGAAAAGCACGAGAGCAATATTGGAATGAGAGCAAAACGCGCCACACGCCATGTCTATCTATCCAGTCGAAATAGAAAAATGAAGATGCGCACGCAGTCGTTAAAGGCGTTGCCAGCTTAAATTATATATCGAAGGTGTTGCCAAAATCGGTTCGAAAAGCATTCTCTTCCTTCTTATACAATGTATTATAATAATGTTTGATGAATCCCAATGGATAATTCTGTCTCAAAGCCTCCCCGATGAAGACTGCGTCGCTCTGTACTCTATCGCTTGTATGAGAATGTATACGTGCGTTGCGTAAGAAATGATTTACCATGACGTTACGAAAAACTGCATGACTCAGATTGGATTTCCAATTTATGATGTAATTGATTTCCATGTCAAAGTGCTTACGTTTGTCGTATAGTCGTGTGTACGTGGGTTCGTTCTCCTTGAATTTGATATTAATATCAAGATAATTAATCTCATTCTCTTGATCCTCGTTGGTTTCGATAAGTTCCAGATTTGATGGGTAAAAACCGAAGTCGAATTTATTGCTATTTTTATTTAGTCCAATCAGCACATCGTCAATGAAAAGAAAATATGGCATTTCGTTTAAAATATGTACACCCTCTTCGTATTTATTGAGGTATAGGTTCGCCAGCATGGAGGAACAACCTCCCCCAATAGGTATACCCTTCGTTTGCTGATAGTATTCGATGCCGTTAAATAAAATATTTTCGAAAAGAACAATATCCAGAATTGCTTTGAATTTATGCAATGCAATGTATTTTTGCATGCCGTAGTTTCCATGAATTTCAACAATAATGGCGTAAAGGTCTTGCAGTTTAATGTTATTAAAGAGGTCCTTGAAATCGTAGCTTTTATAAATCATATATGTAGGGTTATTTCTTATATGATTAAGCACCTCAATACTATTGTTTACCATAATGGATCCCCTTTTTAATATCTGTGCCATAATAGGTTTCAACAAAGATAAAAGTTTCGTGTTTGCAGTCGTAATATATGCCTTAAATCCTACCGTCACCGGGCGAAACTTTATTGGAGATTTGTGCATTTTTGGTATCATAACAAGATAGGGATATCTTATATGCTTTATGTCTATACCAATACGTTTGTGCAATGCACGGATTTTGTTTTCGATTTCCCGTTTCGGTGTGTTTATTAAGGCATACATTTCTTCATTTTTATAGCTGAGATTGAGTAGATCGATATAATATCTGATACAGGTAAATGAATAGTTTGATGCAACCTTATCAGTATATGTAATAGCTTAATCTTGTTGTACATCATGCACGACCTTTTTACACAAAGTGTAATTTTCACGAGGCATAAAAGAATTATGATAACAAAACTTAAAATCCGATAAAATGTTGTCAATCCATTCATTAAAAGAAGTCAGTGGCATACTATAACGAATAGCCGTTTTGTAAACAAAATCATTAAGTTCACGTTCGAATGTCTTGTCAATCTTGTTAAAATTCTGTAATCTGAACTTAGTGCCAAGTCTTAAAAACGTTCTAAGCTCATTATCCTTTATAACGTCCAGGTTGCCTGTAATAATATGTCCATGATTAAGAATTTTCCCAAAAGGTATACCATTAAAGCCATTTATTCTGAAAAGTCGTGATGATATTATCGGATTTTATCGGATTTTAAGTTTTGTTATCATAATTCTTTTATGCCTCGTGAAAATTACACTTTGTGTAAAAAGGTCGTGCATGATGTACAACAAGATTATGCTATTACATATACTGATAAGGTTGCATCAAACTATTCATTTACCTGTATCAGATATTATATCGATCTACTCAATCTCAGCTATAAAAATGAAGAAATGTATGCCTTAATAAACACACCGAAACGGGAAATCGAAAACAAAATCCGTGCATTGCACAAACGTATTGGTATAGACATAAAGCATATAAGATATCCCTATCTTGTTATGATACCAAAAATGCACAAATCTCCAATAAAGTTTCGCCCGGTGACGGTAGGATTTAAGGCATATATTACGACTGCAAACACGAAACTTTTAACTTTGTTGAAACCTATTATGGCACAGATATTAAAAAGGGGATCCATTATGGTAAACAATAGTATGGAGGTGCTTAATCATATAAGAAATAACCCTACATATATGATTTATAAAAGCTACGATTTCAAGGACCTCTTTAATAACATTAAACTGCAAGACCTTTACGCCATTATTGTTGAAATTCATGGAAACTACGGCATGCAAAAATACATTGCATTGCATAAATTCAAAGCAATTCTGGATATTGTTCTTTTCGAAAATATTTTATTTAACGGCATCGAATACTATCAGCAAACGAAGGGTATACCTATGGGGGGAGGTTGTTCCTCCATGCTGGCGAACCTATACCTCAATAAATACGAAGAGGGTGTACATATTTTAAACGAAATGCCATATTTTCTTTTCATTGACGATGTGCTGATTGGACTAAATAAAAATAGCAATAAATTCGACTTCGGTTTTTACCCATCAAATCTGGAACTTATCGAAACCAACGAGGATCAAGAGAATGAGATTAATTATCTTGATATTAATATCAAATTCAAGGAGAACGAACCCACGTACACACGACTATACGACAAACGTAAGCACTTTGACATGGAAATGAATTACATCATAAATTGGAAATCCAATCTGAGTCATGCAGTTTTTCGTAACGTCATGGTAAATCATTTCTTACGCAACGCACGTATACATTCTCATACAAGCGATAGAGTACAGAGCGACGCAGTCTTCATCGGGGAGGCTTTGAGACAGAATTATCCATTGGGATTCATCAAACATTATTATAATACATTGTATAAGAAGGAAGAGAATGCTTTTCGAACCGATTTTGGCAACACCTTCGATATATAATTTAAGCTGGCAACGCCTTTAACGACTGCGTGCGCATCTTCATTTTTCTATTTCGACTGGATAGATAGACATGGCGTGTGGCGCGTTTTGCTCTCATTCCAATATTGCTCTCGTGCTTTTCAACTTATTCGATGTCGGATGCAAACCGTTTCTTGGTTGATTCCACATTGTCCACGTATCTTCGAGCGGAGTGCGTTTTTTGTTCTGATGCTTCCTGGAAATATGGCCACAGGCATATACCGGCTCCGGGAGCGTTTCCATTGGAGTAAAAGTCGACTTTTAACCGGGAACTAGGGGTCACAATCCCCCTAGGCCTATTCGTATATCCCTGTTGGCTTCTTTCCACGTATTGTACTTTTTGAAACTTTTATGTATATTTGACACTTATGAGCTGCATCGCGCCTGATTGTCATTTTATTACCTGCTTTATTAGTCACTCTTGTCATCGTGGTTACTGCCTTTTGGCTTATATATATATATATATATATATATATATATATATATATATATATATATATATATATATATATATATATATATATATATATATATATATATTTCTTATCTTCTTATATATATATATATATATATATAGATTTCTTAAGGTTGAAATTCTTCACACTTTATGCAACGCAGGCCGTCCAAATAGATACTCTAGTCCGTTGGATGAGTCGGACGGGCTGGGTTTTCAATACCTTATGCAACTATCTATTAGGGGCCAAAATTGCACATTTGTCATGTTTTCATATGTATATTATTATAGGAAAGCTGCAGCGTTCTATACCACCAAGTCTCTATGTCCGAATCCGTAATTGACAATTGTATACTTTGTTTGACAAATCTCGATTTCTGGGGGGGTGTAACTCCGCCATCAAGAAAGCTAAATACTTGATACTGTTTCCTCGGTAAATACTTGATACACTTCCCTCCGTCTCGAAGCGGAGAAAAAAAATACAATTGGTGCGGTAAAATTTGGGAAAATAATTTTAAAATGGCACATTTACAATTGTTCCGATTCCTTATTCTTCAGTGCTGGCGGACCTGCAGAAAAAACTACTACTGAACCGCGTTTCATGAATGATTGCTCATTTTGAGTGTTACGGTGGGGGGGGACTGTCTTGTCGGAATTTTATGAATCCTCGATTCTTCTGAATTTAAATATAAATGTATTTTTATATTGTATGTACTATATTTAGATATATGTGTTTTATGTGTGCAAGAAACCGCACGATTCCTGAACTTTCATTTCTCGGCTTTACTTCCGATTTGAGAGAGACCGTTAGTTCAAGTAGACGTATTGGTTTTTATTTTGTATATTTGTCTGGCTGGGAAAAAAGCGAGAATTGCGAGTTTTGGGGCTCGGAATGTGAACCGTCTCTCTCACGGTTAGAAAGTGGTAGGTCTTGTCACCTTTCCTATTGGTAATTTTGAAAGGCATGATAATTTGCTGACGTCACGGCAGTAGTGATTTTGGCGTGGAAGCGCTATTGTTTCGTGACAGATGGAATAAAGAAAGTTTTCGAAATGGACCTACTGGTGTTCTAATCCAAAATTTATAATTTGTAAATCCCAATTCATTTAGATTTTTATTTTGTAAAAATATCAAGAAACCAACTGCCAGTAAAGCCTTGAGTTCCAGAAAAATAATGAGCTCTTCTGAAATGATTGAACCACCTGTAAGTAAAAATTTGTTACCTTCGAGTTTAACAGACACTCGGCCTTAAGCCCGACTCGTCTGCTATAAATACTCAATAACAAAATAGCTTAGTAGAATAACTTAATAGCTCAAGAAAGTGTGGACCGGATCCTTATTGAGGTCTAACATGACCAGTTGATATTTATAGATTTATTTAAAACATGATATTACTTTATACCTAAAGTTCTTTTTAATGGACAAATATTAAAAGAAGTGTTATGATACGTATTAGAATTTTGAAGTAAATTTTGATATGTTATGTTTGTGTTAAAGTTATACAATTTACAATTTGATATATATAGATTAAAAAGTGTAACCAAAAATATATGTATGTTGAAAAAATGCTTCGTTAGAAAACATGATGTGTTAAATCATATAATATTTTAATACATTGAATTAAAAGAATTTAATTCAATTTTTGAGATAATCATTAAACACATTGTGTATATGTCTCCCTCCCATACCATGTTTTTTCTTTCAACAATTGATGGGTCCATGCGCCCATAATTAGGGAAGAAGAGCCACTTCATATTGATTTTTTTTTTAATACTTTATTTTGACTCTATGTATTGTATTGACCTTTTGATCACGAGCAGAACGTCCGTTCGCAGTGTTACAAGTTGGCACTCCTGAGTTTATTACCGTTCCATTATTGCAATTGATTTATGTATCCCAGTTTTACAGTATACACTTTCTTTTAAATCAAAAATATAAATTCGGTTTAAAACTTCAAAAATTGAAAAATCTTAAATAAATGGTTCTTGCCGGTAAAGTAAAATATTCAAAGTCTGTTACATGTTTATTACACAATCATGTTGAAAATCATTTTATTTTTGTCAGGTTACAAAAAAAAAATATGAAAAGTGTAATAGATGAAACGAAAAAAAAAAATTTTGAAAATATTTTTCTGCCGTGAATCAAGATTATATTCTCAGTCGCAGTGAGAAATATTTGTACTTTTAAAATCCTTTTAGAGTCTTTCGAAATTTCTTCAAGAAAAGCAAATAATAAATTAATCCTCAAAATTGGATTAATTTCACAAGTTATAGGATCTCCGTTTCAGTTTAGTAGTGATCCTAATAACTAGTTTCAAATCATAAAATTGGATTACGAAATACCAATTTTAACTATCAAATGTAACTTTTCCAACCATAATTTTTTTTCACCCTGTCATTTGACAGGTTATATAGCCAGAACCATTTTAAGCATACACAAAGCAGGAATATGATGGGTGTCACAATTATTCAATGGTGCATTTCCTTTATCGCATCAACATTTCGTATAATTTTTTAAATAGCTTTTATTACGCCTTAGTGCCACTTTTAAGCCTTAGCTTAAATGTGGCACTAAGGCGTATCCTTCTGAGCAGAAAAACATATAGCAATTAAAATGAGTTTTAGATATTTTAAGACCGATACAATCGTATCAGAAATAAAACAAACTAAAAATCATGATAATTATGTTCAAATATATTATTTAAACCATTAGTTAAAATGTCGACCAGATTTAATTGTAAAAATACAAATCAACGTGTATCAATAGAATATTTGGCCACGCCCATTTTTTTGCATTCAGAGTTCTCTTTAAGTATTGAAATTGTGCTTATTTGCAATAAATATATAAGTGGGCAGTGTGAAATATTTTATTTAGAGGAATTCTTTCCAAATCTCTATTTCAGAAAGTGAGCAGTAAAATTTTAGTACTTTAAATAACTTTTAGGCATGGATTTCGTATCCATATTAATTCTGTCAAACTAAGTTTGAAATTCAATTTTAATTTTCTTAATGGGTGAAGGGTTAATTTTCTAATGGCATTTTTAATCTACAGATCTTATTATTGCTGAAAGTATAATGAAATTTTTATGCTGACCGTTAATATGGATCGATAATATTTTATTAATATATCTTATGAAATAACATTTTACGTTCGTTCAACGAATGCAGATGAAAGTTCTTACTTCAAATGCACTGTGCCAAATAGAGTTCAGTTGGTTCAAATAGGCAGGAAAATCGTACTTGAAATCGAAGGGTAAAATAACCCTAAACAGCGTAATTAAGCATAAATAAATAAACAAACTGTTTCCAGGAAACATTGCTATACGGTCCTTTAGATATGCGCCACAAGGTACATTATCAGAATTTAAAGACCTCACGCATATTCTTCCCTATTAAGGATATCTTTAGAACTGCAAAACCATTTTTCAACTCAGAGTAGCAGTTTAGAATATTTCTATATCAAAATTTATGAGTCATGTTACGCCTTCTTCTCTGTCTCATATTTATTCAATCATTTATTTTTATTTTCTGTTTAAAATATCAATTTCAGCTATTCCGAGAAATTGTGCAATATCCCGTGAAAATTGGCAGATATTTTACCGCCTTCATTTTTTCTGTGCTGGACAAATTTACGTCATAGATTTAAAAATCAATAACAGAGTCAAATGAAAAGCCACCTTCCCCAGCTATCTTTGCGAGAACGAGTTGCAAGCTGGTAACAGTACCATGTTTTTAGTTCGCAAAATTTTTTAATCTGAGTACTATGTGATCAATATCTGCGAAGCACCTCTCTCTAAAGGGGGAGGGTGTGCTTTAATAATTTTAGTTTTCAAAAATTATTCGAAGAGTTTGAGTAAAAATATGTACAAGTATGAATGAGTGTGCAGTAGCAGCCTAGGATGTGTTAGAATTTTAATTCAGTTGTTAGGAATTGTTATGGTTTCGTTAAAAATATACATGTGCAACGTATTTGCAACTATTTTTTTCTGCATAATTTTCTTACGGCCTGTGTTTGTGTCTTAAATTACATATCTGATGAAGCAGAGAGCAATATGGCTTTATAACTTAGCATAGCTGCCAGTAGGAAGGACCACATATCTTGGATCTTAGTGGATGCACAAAGCCTAGCTGACAGCAGGCCATGTCAAGAAAATTTTACAGAATGTATCCTGTTTTCTTGAAGGCAGATATAAAAATATCTATGATTTTAATAGTTTAAGCTGGCACATTGTTTAAGCTGAATACAGTTGAAATAATCTAACACCATGATATAAGCAGGGAGAAACAACAATTTTAGTAGTATTGGACATATGGTATACACATATATTAAATAATTATCATTTTCTATATTTTATCAAAATTATGCAAGAAAGTCTGTGAGTAAAAATTTTAATATTATTACGACGTAATCTCTGGAACCGTGGGGGTACTCTCAGCATATAAGAAATACCAAATTTCTGCATAACTAACATGTTTATTTACAATCACAACATAAACAGGAACAGTATATAGCAAACAGCTCGATAACTAACTCACAAAATCGCTAAACTCTGTCAGCTACAGTAAAACAACAAATACTCCTCTAATTTCCCGAAACAGACGCTACTATTCTCAAAACATTGATGCATCTCACAATTCATTGTAACTCGTATCACGTCAACTGCTCCAACTGAGCAATGACTCCATTTATATACTCTCAGAAGAAACTTACAGAAAAGGCGTGCAACTCGTAGAATACTCGAAATGTTCGAGAAGGTGTGTTAGAATGTAGTCAAAAATCTTCAAATTTGGTGATTAATCGCCAAATCTAGCAACCTTGAGCCGACAGTTCTGAAATTGCAACCCTAGATTCATGTTATAGAAATGGCTAATTATACTGTGTTTTATCTTCTGGCTCTCACAAGTGAATACATATTTTATGTACGTAACACTGCCCCCACCTTAAACAAATAAACAGAAACTAAATCTGAGTCTATAGGGAATGCCATGTGTTGCCCAGATCAGATTTATATATGGAATCACTTGTCGATTATCCTGGTGATCATTAGCTTTTGGTGCGATTCGGGATAAAACAACCTGCATATTTTTTTCTGAAATGGCCCGCAAAAATCGCATCTATCCTCAATAGCTATAAAACCCACTGACCCAATTTCAAAAAAATCAAAAAGATGCGTTAGTTATGGGTTACACTGGTGCTGATCGGAATTTAGAACAATGCGGTAAAATAGAACATGATTTTTTTTTCAACGGTTTGCAAAAATTAGTATAAATTTAAAATAAAAGACAACGTATGTTCAAATGTGTCCATTCATTACTTGTTTTATACGTAATTTTTGAAGATAAAAATATTAAGACCAACCCCATTACACTAGGAGCTGAGATATTTTTGATTTTCGCATTTTTAATACACCGCCTTTGAAAAAAACCCGTTGCCAAATGAAAACGAAAATTGGATTAAAAGTGCAGATTCAATGTCATGTTATATAATAATGCGTATTATCTTGAGCATTTCAACTCAATTTAATGAATTATTAGAGAAATAACGAGACAATACATTTGAATCTGTAGTTGAAGGCATCTGTTGTCCACATCAGATTTCTTTGTTTACATTTTGGAGCTAACAACTTGAAGTTAACTATTCTGAACCGTCCAGTGCCTGGCCATTTGATTAAAGAAAAAAAGAAAAAAAAAATCTGAACCTTATGGATGCATTTCGAAATGAGATTCAACTTGGTTCACGCCAGAACTAAAAAATGTGATGTGGCCAGCAGATGACTTTCGCTGCAGAATCAAATTTATTTTCTCTCCATTTCATTAATAATTCATTCAATTGATTTTCATTGCACTGAATAGCAAGCATAGCTACTTGAAATTACACTAGATTTATACTTTTAATTCCGCTTTCGTTTGCATTTGGTAACTGGGTTTATTCTCAAAACAGGAGTAGAAAAAATGTGAAGAAACTAAAATATCTTTGAAACTGTTATACCAGGGGTAACGGGGTTGGTTTTAGCCTTTTCACCGTCAGAAATTGTGTAAAAACAAGCATGTAATTGAGGCATTTCAGCAAACGTAGCCATTTATTTCAGATTTTGATAATTTTTAAGGGCCATTAGCAGTTTCTTTGATCTCGAATCGTACCAAAACCTAATCAGCACCAGGGTAGACCACAAGGGACTTATCTACTTAAATTTATGAATCTCCGTCAATTAGTTTTTCAGTTAGAGTGGATACTTACATTGCACAGACAGACACACAGACACGCAGACTGACAGATACACACACACACGGCGTCTGTGTGCCCAGGTGCGCACACAGACGCCGTGTGTGTCTGTAGAAAATAGTTTATTTCGTGTTCTAGAGGTCTTAAAACGTGTAGATTCATCACAGAAACGAGTTGCGATTTTCAACACAATTCCAATACTCTCCCTATACATTACCATGTATTGCTGGGAAAGTAAAAGTAAACAGAAGACTTTAGAACTGATATGGTAGTATGGAAGTTCTTCTTCAGGCTCAAAATCGTTTATACTTCAAGTAGGTGTTATTACTTTTCCTACAATAAACGTTAACAATAATTCCTACAATAAATGGTATTGGAATCATGTCGAAAATCGCAACACGAGTTTTCGATAGATCTGCACGTTTTGAGACCTCTAAGTCACGCGAAATCGATGTGCAGTGTATTTGTGTGTTTATGCATTGTATGTATCCACATTTGCTAAAAAGGACTTCCACGACATTTTGCAAAATTTGATAGATAAGTCACTAGTGGACTATCCGGGTGCTGATTAGATTTCGGAAAGATTCGGAAAAATATAACTTACCTTTTTTGTCAAATTTTTGGCAAAAATCATCAAATCTAAAAGGTGAGACTAAGGACCTCAAGAACGCGAAGCAACAATTTTCATTGTGATGTCCATGTATGGGTGTGTCTGTAGGCCAGTCTGTGCAATGTATGTATCCAATGTAACTCAAAGTAATTAAACAAATATAAAATTTGATATATAAATCATGTGTGGGTAACCCTGAGACTGATTAGATTTTTGTACGATTCAGAATAAAAGAACCTGCCTATTTTTGTTAAATGACCCGTAAAAGATGACTGTATACTCTCTAGATAAAAATTAATAGACCAAATTTCCCAAAATTTGATAGATGTTTCACTTAATGGTCACTCTGGCACTGATTAGATTGTAGTATGATTCCAGCTAAAAAACTGCCTTTTCTGCAAAATGGTTCACAAAAAATCGTATGTATTCACACTTGCTGATTACTAATTGACCAAATTTTATAAAATTTGGTAGATAAGACACTTGTGGGTTTTCCTGATGCTGATTAGATTTTGATATAATTTCATAAAAAGGAATTTACCTTTTTTACAAAATGGCCCGCAAAAATCGTCAAAATCAAACATAAAAGACTGCGAAAAAAAATTAATTAATTCTTAAATGTATCAAGTTAATGCTTGTCTCGTATTTTATTTTTGACAATAAATAAGACCAACCTCTTTACGCTAGGAATAACCGTTTTCGAGATATTTTAGATTTTTTCGTTATTGTACTACGCCGCCTTTAAAAATACGTCCAGTTGCAAACTGGAAACAAAAAGTGATTTAAAAGTGAAAACTCAGTATAATAGAATAATTATACATGTTATTTTGTGAAATTATTCTCAATTCAATGAATTATGGTTATAAAAAGAAATGAACTTTAGACTGTAGGGAAAATCGAATGCTATCAACTATATATATATATATATATATATATATATTTATATATATATATATAGATATAGATATAGATATATATCTATATATGTATATATATATATATATATATATATATATATATATATATATATATGTATATATATATATATATATATATATATATATATATATATATATATATATATATATACATATATATATATATATATATATGTATATATATAAGTGTGTGTGTGTGTGTGTGTGTGTGTGAAATTATATTAATTTAAAATGACATCTTCCTTATAAATCGGGTTTGCATTCTTTTTTTTCTCTCTGTATTTAAAAATAGTAGCTGACCTCGCAGCCACTATTGGACGTCCCTCGCTTCCCTCGCATTTTTCTGTCTCGAACCGAGAAAATATGTGAACAGCGACTTTACCTGCAAAATCAAATTCATTTCCTTTTTACTTTTTTAATAATTACATTTTTTGTGTTTATTGGCATAAAATAAAACGTATGATTATTTGAAATTACATTGAATTTGCACTTTCCAATTTAATTTTCGCTTACCTTCGTAACTGGATGTATTTTCGAAGTCGGAGTAGTAAAAGTGCGAAAAGACTAAAATTTCTCAAGAACAGCTAGTCCTAGAGTAATTGGGGTTGAACTTATTCTTTTTTCCTTGTCGAAATTTACGTATAAAACAAGTTTAAGCATACATATAGTCCTTTATTTTATATTTTGTCGGCTTTTGCGTGCCATATCGTAAAAAAACAAGTTATTTTTTTTCGAATCCTACCAGCATCTAATTTACACCAGGGTAATCCACAAGTGACTTATCTGCCAAATTTTGTGAAATGTGGTCAATTAGTGTTTTTACTAGATTAGATACATACGAATTTTGCAGCTCATTCAGTAAAAGGAACATGTTTTTTCTATCTCGAATTGTACCGAAATCTAATCAGCACCAGGTTAAGCCACAAGTGACTTATCTACCAAATTCCAGAGTTTCCCCGGAACATACTTTGAAACACAGTGCACTAGGGGGATCGTAATTTGGGTTTGAACCAGACGCTTCGCTAAAATATCCTTATGTCTATCGCGATTGTATGCACATTAAATCTGTAGATTCTAAAGTCCATATGAGAGGTGATAGGTTCCTGCGGTTGTAATGCGGTCTTTGCAGAGATGTGATACGGTTCCTGTAGTGAGAGGATATAGTACCTGCAGTTGTAATATCCAATGGGTTCCAGTCTACATTATGTGGCATCCAGCCAAGTCACAGTTCTACCATGGCGTTTCTTTGGTCTTTGGAAACCTCGAAGCTACATCATTTCCTATTTGTCTTGGAAATTGGTTTTAGGCTTGTTCTTACATTTTTCGGACAAATGAGTCAACAAGAGTAGCAAGTATTCTGTACCTGGATGTTGTGGGAAGGACAGCTAAACCAACTTTCATAATGTTCTTATTTTTACCTCAATTTTTTGCACCTCGTCATTTGACAAGTATAACAGTTTTATTATTTTTTGTATATATTTGAAGCTTATATATATTAGCATCTAATCTAGTTATAGGAATTATCGATTTTAATTTCTTGATTCAAACGATCATGGGACAGCTAATTATTTATTTCAAGTAAACCATCTGCGAGGTATGTATTGGTAAAATATTATCCCTATAATAGGCAGCATATTTCAGCTAAGTCAGACATGCATTAAATATCTATCGATTTTGTTATCAGGAATTACTGGTGGTTCGCAATAATCTTCCTAATTAAGAGACATATTTTATTAGTGTATTGTAGAAAGTACTTACCTTATCTCAAATAATAATCATAGAGAAACGACGAGGAAAGATATTAAACAGGGAAATGTATATCTCTAGCTGAAATAATAAGAATGATTTACGCACGACTCATAATCTCCCATATTTATCTTTAATCTTTGTTACTTTGAAAAGAACGTTGCATCCAAGCAAAGCTTAGTTGTGAAGGGCCTGCAGTAGGAGATTCATTATAACTTGACTTCAGTATTTAGCGATTTTTTTTTCAGTTCTTATGCGGCTGCCTTATTAGTAATTGGTCAGAATGCCTGCAATATTCATTACTGCCAACTGAAAGCTTAACAGCTAAAAAAGTATTTGCTTCAATAAATTGTTATCCCCATGCAAAACCTTTGCTGCTCAGAATTTCATGATTTACCTAAACAGTAAGGTAAATGTTCAAACTGATTTATAGATTTATTAATAGATTGTGCTAAAATCTTCATAATGTTTTTTTTTTGCAAAATTTTGCAAATTACCATATAGTTCCAATGCCCAAGGAGCTCTGTTCGAGAATCACTAAACTGGACTAACAAAATCAGTTTGACTGTTAGGGCGTTCAAGCGGATTCGAAGAACTTATAATTGTGTTTATTTGTTTGCTTTTACTTAACTCTCTACACCCTGTTATTTCATGATTTTAACATTTGTATTACTTTTTGAGAAAATTGATAGTTTATATAATTTACTGCCTAATAACAGGAATCATCAATTTCACTATCTTAGAGCAAATTAATATGAAGCAGCTAGGCATATCATTTGCACGAATCACAGCTGAAATATGTAATAATAAAATTAGTATCCCCGTAATAAGACGCCTAATTCAACTAACTCAGACATGCATTAAATATCAAATCATCTATTTCCTATCGTTTTAGGTTAACCGAGTTTAATTTTGGTTGGCAAGAATCTTCTTAATTAAGAGATAAATAGTTTCTTGCAAGAAAGTGCTTATCTTATCTCAAATAACAATCATGGAGGAATAATGAAGATATAAAACATGAAAATATATGTCTTTAGCTGAAATAAAGAGGGGGATTTAAAGTATCGCCAATTACCTCTATTATTCAACTTTAATCTTTGCTGCATTGAAAAGAACGTTTCATCCACGAAAAGTTTAGTTGTGGCGGTTAGGGTGAGGATATTCATCAAAACTTTAATTACGTGGGTATGTTATGATAATATTAAACAACTTTGATTATTCGTAGACAAAAGCAATTCAAGTAAAAATATGTTTGGATCTCACATATTATTGATTAAATGTTATTTCACAAAGATCAATTTATGATCAAAAATGTCGACAACCTGTTTCCAAAAACGTTATGAGATGTAAAAATGGTTTACGCCAAGTCCCTGCAGAATCATTGCTGTATTTTCAGGTCAAGGGAAGTTTGTTGGAAGATTCTAACCTTTATGGAACTGTGGTACACATAACAAAACCTATTTAAAGTTGACATTTTAGCTTACTTATCATTAACATATATCTATCTATATATCTATGTATTTTAACATTCCCGTAAAATCGTACATAGTGGACTTATTATTATTGTACATTGCATTGTTTGCAGTTAATAACCCTCCAATTATTTACCTTTCGCGCGAGTTCTGTAAAGGGATATTAATTAATATAATACTAAATTAATTGCACCATTTTAACTTTAACAATAAAACATTTATTAACAACATAAAATACTTAATTATTTAATTACAACAATTCTTCATCTTATTAATTATTCCGGCGGAAAGAGACAATGTCAGACCAGTATTAAAATTCCTAAAATGTCTTGGCGGCCAGTAAATATTTGAGGAACATATACCTTCAATTTCGGCTTTGACCATAGATCACAATTCTTGCATCAGATAATGGTACTGGCCGTAACTCTGGGTGTTTGGCTCCATATCGAACTTCTGATTTCACGGAAAATTTATCTAGCCATCGAAGTCGTTCTCTATACATGTCTAGTCACACTCGTATTCGATACATCTTTCTAAGTTTCGTGCTCCTTAATTTTGAGCTGTTAATCTGTTAACTCCATCGTAGAGGTGTCTTGACTAAGTGTCCTCGTCGTTTTCTATTGACTAGTATACCGTTCTTATGTCATAGGTTATGGCTCTTTTACGTCAGGATTGTTACTCCCCCTTTACTCTCATTTGCAGCATTTATTCAGGGTGACTCTACAAGCGCCTTCTCTATTTGTCAGCCTTTTATCCAATGTCGGTACCTCACATTTCCTCAAAAGTCCTCCGAGACCCTTCTGTCTTGACACCCCGAAATTTATGATTTTCTGACCTTTTGGTCAGCACACTGTAAACCTTGGTGTCATTCAGACTGGAGGTATTGTCCGATGTTTCAGACCAATAAATAATGTACATAAAACTGTCTCACCATAACAGTGTGAGATCTATTTTTGGTCTCACAGGAACATTCCTCAATAGAGTGCCCTAGACCTAAAGTTACAGATTCGGTTCCTCGTTTGACGCAACCCATGTTGAGATTCCATAACATTTTGAGGGATAGGCCTTTATTTCTTAGACTTTTACCATGAAGAGGTGATTTTGTGAGATTTTAATACATTTTGCGGAAATATTTATCAACACGATTATGCACTATTATGTATTGTAAGTTATACTTTATAGCCAAGCACCGTTAATTCATGTTTTTTTTCTGTTTTGTTTTTCAAATTTTGAAATTCCGTCTCAAATTTACCTTCGATTAAAAAAAAGTATGTGTCTTGTACCAAAACACGCAAAATGAACCAGAATTAATTAAATTCGGTTCAGTATCTCAGTGTCCCCAAACACTGAAATAAAGGTTTGGAACGACAATCGTAAAATTTCATTTTAAAGTTAATTACTTTAAAGTTGTCATTTTAAAATTAAACATTTTAAAGTTGTCATTTTAAAGTTTCTTAGCTTTGTGAATGTTTTACTAAGAAACTGAGTCAAGGTTTCAAGTTTCTTCTGGGGTGAAAGATACACCCTTGAAAATTCATATCTGTTACGTCAAATATAATATATATTTATCAGCTATCTATTCTGACATGACAATTCATTGAGCTTGAAGAATAATGTCGCAATGTAAGTTACCTTCAAGCGTTGAAAATCGTCTATGGTTGTCTGCCAGCGGTAAACGTTTCATGAGAAGTGGTCTATGCCATGAGTGACTACTTAGCATAATTTATGGGGTACATTCCGATATATAGAAGATAAGAGTGTATAAAGAGCCTTGCTGCTCCAACTGAGAATCGAACCCTAGATCTCCAAACTGGCCAGCTGAAGCTCTACCGTTAAGCTTTTGGAACGAAATTGCAAGCTCTTAAGTGGACTCTGCAAATGTCACAGTAGTTATTTGGATTTAACATTGTCTGATTTGCGAAGACACGTAGTTTGAATTATAGCAGCGTCATTAATTATTTATCACGGTGAACGATAAACTTATCAATGTAGATTAAGCGCAGTAATCATTAAGGTATAAAAGAGAATATATTTATATTCTTATAAGTATCCTAACATTTATAGCAAATTTTTACAATGCATGAATATTGCGACGCATAGAATGCTAGTCTGTATACATAAAATCAGATATGGACAGCAGAAGACTTTCTCTACATGAAACCGCAGGTTCACAGCAAAGTAATTGTGTACAAGATCCACTAAATCCACATATTATGTACAAAATCCAGGATGTCGGCATTCAATTAACACCATGTAAATTGAAATCGAGTGCTTTTTCAGGAGTTCAAACCGAATAACTTATTCATGCACATGTTCAAAAGATACATCAAGAGGTGAGGCAGCCTAGTGGTTAGCACGAGGGGATCACAATCTGACGACTCGAGTTGAAATCTCGGATCTGTCCAAACTGCCCCGTGTTGACGGAGTACGGGCACACGTTAAATATACGGGCCCATAAGTCCTTACGGGAGGTTGATGGTAGGGGGAGAGTATTGCCGTCCTTACGGATGTCGTCCCCACTGGGTTCCAGTCTAAATTATGTGGCCCTTACCGGAGGACAGATAACTAATGGAGGACAGATGACAAAACAGATACCTTATACCTTTGGGCAGGTCTAACGGTCTGGGTCGAAAAAAAGAGTATACTCATCTAAATTAAAATAACATTTAATTCATATTCTGTGAAATAAATGATTATTGGTGAGTTCTTGGTAGTCAAAATATGAAACTGTTACACAATGTATCTTCTCTTGTGACAAGAACGAACTAGATTTACGGGAGTAATGGTAACATATTTTGTATATGGCCATGGAACATAGTATTTGAAAATACTAATCACTTGTTCAATTTTTTGTAATTTTGTTATCAAATTATTTGTAGAATGTGTTCATGCCAGAATTATATGGATTGCGTCATTGTTTAGTATTAAAAAGTACGTATTAAATTATTATTGGATTCACAATATTGAAGATTCTGATTTTTTAATGGTTTTTGAAAACGTTCATTCGTAGTTGTACAGTATCTTGAGAACTGTTTATGCTAGTGGTCTAAGGTTTATATCATTCGATTTCTAATGTAAAATTTCATGCGAAATGATCATTTATATGGGAATATTAAATGTTCTGAATTTTTAATGATTTTTCAAAATTTCATTTAAAAATTTGAATTCGAATTTTCTACCCCGCAGCAATACTTTTCCAATATACATTATACTCTGTAGATGGGTCATGCACGAATATCATGACGCATAGAATGTTAATTGTGCATAAAGCATGTCAAAGAATAAGTTATTGCATTTGGGAGTTTCACTTATATATATATATATATATATATATATATATATATCTAACATTTGTATTAAAATATATTGAGCCCGTTTAGTATAATATATATAATAAATAATAGTCTAATGTGTAATAGAAGGTTATAGCCTAATATGTAATATATGAATGTTTTTCAGCAACTCTAGCTAGAGCGCCCACCAATTAACGAATATTCGTTATTAGATTTCGAGTAGGACATTCTTGTAAAAGTTTACGCACTTAAAAGGACGTCGGATTTTACGTAACATTCAATTGATGTTAAATATCTTCAAAAACGCACCATTAGGTCTTACAGCACTTAGAAACTTTTATGTTATTAATCATCGATGGTTATTTTTCATCGAAAAATCATTAAAATAAGTAAACATATTTTTGGATATTAAAAATCTAACAAGTAATTGGTTTAATTAGAAAACCATAGTGTAACGAAAAATACATTTTCTGTCAAATCTGTCCAAGTTCACCTTTCTCATTTTAAATAAAAGTACAGTTAATCATATTAATGATTATGCAAGATTACTTCATCATCATCAATAGCTCGACAGCACACTGAAGGCCTTGGCCTTCCCCAGAAGAATCTCCCAAGCTACCCCCCTTGGTGTAATGTTTCTACAATTTTTAATCTTTAACTCCTCAAATCCCTTGTCCACACAGTTGATCCATCTCAACTTCGATCGTCCTCTGGGTCTTTTTTCCTATCGGCGTAGACATACAATTTCTCTTTGTGATTCTTTGGTTATCCATTCTTAGCAAATGTCCTGCCTCTAACACCCTGATTAATTTATATCCCTTAAGAATTACTTCAGTTATTACAGTTAATATTGCTTATTGTATAATGTAACAAATAAATGGTTTAATTAAAAGAAAATGTTGTAACGGAGAATACATTCTCTGTCAACTTTCTCCATTTGAAGTATGTGCTGATTTTAAATAAATTATATTAATGATGATGTAATATTATTTCATCCCCATCAAAGGCTCGACAGCCCAATGTGGGTCTTGACCTTCCTTAAAATATTCTTCCAAGCTATTCCCCTTGGTGTAATGCTCTCTCCAATTTTTAATCTCTAAGACCTCACAGTCTCTCAATTAAAAGTATCTCAATTCTTTGTCCACACAGTTGATCCATCTCAACTTCGATCGTCCTCTACGTCTTTTCCCGATCGGTATGGACATTATTATTATTATTTTTTTTTTTTTTTTGCGATTCTTTGTTTATCCATTCTTATCAAATGTACTGCCTCTAACAGCCCGATAAACTTATATCCCTTAAAATTACTTGAATCATTACTGTTAAAATTAGTTATTGTACAATGTAACAAATAAATTGTTTAATTAAAAAACCATGTTGTAACTGAGAATACATTCTCTGACAACTCCCTCCATGTGCAGTGTGCTGATTTTAAATAAAATTACAATTAATGAAATTATTGATGATTTAATATTATTTCATCACCATCAATGGCTCGACAGCAAACTGAAGGCCTTGGCCTCCCTAAAATATTCATCCAAGCTATTACCCTTGGTGTAATGCTTCTCCAATTTTTAAACTTTAACACCTCAAAGTCCTTGTCCACACAGTCGATCCACCTCAACTTCGGCCATCCTCTAGTTCTTTCTCCGATCGGTGTGGGAAAAAAACCTTTTTTGAGATTCATTGGTTATCCACTAAATGTACTGCCCCTAACACTCTGATAAATTTATATCCCTTAAAAATTACTTCAATTAATACTGTCAATATTACTTATTGTATGAAACTTGAGTTACTTAATTTGCGTTAACTCAAGTAATCAACAAATACCATGTCATGTCTTATTGACCCTGGTTACCCAAGGGATCTTTATCAGATACGATAGTATTTAGAATTAGAGAATAAAGTATAGATATTTCTTATCGGTAACTATTTACTTCATCTGAAATAACTAATATTGGATAAGATAATTACCGAGATAATCATTATAATAAGCTATAAAAATGGGTAATAAACTCATTGTCAATAACTCACCTCATTCAAGTTTAATATTGGTTAAGAAGAACTTCTATTGGGAATTACTTCAATTACTTATTTGTGAATTACTTCAATCAGTCTATTGAAGGTCTTATCTCTCACACTCATATAATAATCTTTCTCGTAAAAATTAGTTCATTTACTTCTGTTAATATTACTTATTGGATGAAATCACTTAATTTCTGCTAACTCAGGTCTGCGTAAAATATCAAATCTTCTATTCCCTATTGATTCTGGTTGCCCAGATAATACGTGATCTCTATCGGACACAATAATCTTCCTAATTAGTGGGTGAATTGTAGCCATTTCTTACCAGAAAGTAAATTACCTCATCTGAAATAACAAATATTAGATAAATGAAGGTATCTAGTGGGAAAATCTATATGTTCAGCTGTAATAATGAGAATGTCATTAACTGGCCCCATTCAAGTTTAATATTATAGTTCAGGGGAGCGTTTGCTTTTTCGCAGAGTTTAGTTTGTATAAAGAATTGAAATCATTTATCTCGATAAGGTGCTTTATCAGAACTTTAATTAATTCTGAACTATTCACATTATTCAGTAAATTGGATTCCTTCAATTTGAGAAATAAATCGCATTCTAGGAAATAATTTCGCAGGGTATATGCACAGGAACAGCCGATATATATGTCTGCCTGTCACGTTTGGCTGCAGATTTGGCGATAAATTTGGCAACTTTGGGGGAATGACAATAAGCCGACTACAGTATTTTTGAAAATTGAATTTTATTTCTTTTACGGTCCCTGTCGCTTTGTAGGAACTCATTTAATATTTTAAATTTATAATATTCTTAATTATATTTTTAATTTATAATAACCTTAATGTATCATAATTTTGATTTAATATTTTTAAATAAGAATATTCTTAATTTAATATTCTTAATTAAAATATACGGTTATTTTTAAGTTTCCTGCTTATAGTTGATAATTAACTGTTCAAATCCTTTGTGTATAAAAAATATCTTTTTTTTCAGAACATGCGCCATTGATTAAAACACAATTTAGAACAAAATTCGAGCGTTACACCAAGATGAAAAGCTCATACAATTTGCAGTATATGAAAATACATGTGAATTTTCAATATATGAAAAGCTATCGCTTTAATATTTTGTCCTAATCTTCCATATAATGTTTTGTTCTTTTTCTGCCTATGAGAATATTCAATATTATGTTTTATACGATTTACATCAAGTTAAAATTAATAGGGTAATTTTGTGCAGGTAATTCCCAAATAAAGTTGGATATAAGGTGAATTCTTATGTTTAAACTGTAAATTTACAAAACACAATTGGAGTCTGTAGACTGCAGAAGTGGCATCTCGTGAAGGTGTGGAAGCAGGATGAGCGCTGCTTCACTTAAAGTAATCGGCTGAATGGTTTATTATCATTCTCATTTGGTGAAATTTCAGAATCGTTTGGCTATTTGTTTTAGATAATATTTGACGACACTTGTGCCAGTAGCGTGATATATGTCTTGATGATATTTCTTGTCAAGTAGGAGGGGGATTTTCGCCTCTGAATATGCTTCACTAATTTCTAACGACAGGAGCCACTACTGGACTACAGAAATATACTGCCAACTATTTATTTCTGAGATACGAATTTATTCTTCTGGAATAACCAATAATAATGAAATCGATATATTAAGCAGAAAAATACAAATATTTAAATATAATGAAGATCGAAGCATTTTTAACACTTTACAACATAGTTGAAAAGTGTTTGACGTTGTTCATACTGTCTGTCTGTCTGTCTGTCCGTTAGCACGATAACTACTGTAAAAATGACTTTATCAAAATGAAATTGCAGTATATTGTTCAGACGGTCTGTGGGACCTATGCGGATGTAAATGAATATCACCCAATTAGTTTTAGATTGAACCCAGGTTGAAAAAATGAAATACATTGAACCCAATGGGACCTAATTTTTCAAAAAAATTTTAAACAAATTTAAAATTCACAAATTGCTTCGAAAGTTTTAGAAAATATTCAAATTATCCCATAAAATGTATAAAAAAAATTCAGCAAAATATATTTAGTAGTTTTTAAATAAAAATTAAAATAATAATTAATTATATGAAGAGACCATATGACCATTATATGGAAAGATCACGTGACCCACTTCAAAATAAAATATGGCATCCATCTTGTGTCAAAACCGTGATTTTTAAAATTCTTTTTAATTCATATTTAGTGTTGCATCCGTCCTAAAACCGCTTTATTTTTGCTTAAATTCTGTGCAACTATATACTAAAACAATGCAATTACAATACTTTTAGTTTAAATGATCATGAAACTTTGATTAGTTCAGCAATGAAGTCTAATTTTCACTTATGGAGAACGTAAACACCAAAATATGTAGAATGAGTTGTATAAGAATTGCTGCATTTCTTTAACGCAGAATTATTTAGCTCATGGAGTCTGCAATATAGCTGATATGGATGAAACTTTCATTGATTTTACGCAGAGAACCAGACGAATTTTTCGATGAAGTTTTGAGCATAGAGTTAAGTTATTTGTACTTCCGTGATTTTAAGTTTTTAAATAAAGTAAATTATCATAATTTTGCGATGAATGAAAGGAATGGAAAAAGTTTATGGATGAAATGCTGCTTTTATATAGAAGCGATTTATATTTCGATGACGTCATTTGGATAAATTTCATTTGTTTTCGATGAAGTTTTCAAATATAATAAATCATTGTAGTATTATGATAATTTTACAAATATTACCGAGGAATGTATCGCATTTTAGAGGTGTTTAAACCAGGCAATTTATACTCCAATTCCGTCATTTGAATGAAGTTCATTTTTTTCTTTGAAGTTTTAATATTTCAAATTTAATAAAGTAATGTAGAATTGTGATAATTTTAAAAATGTTACCGAGGAATGTATCGAATTTGAGAGATGTTTAAATAAAATTGCATTGAAGTTTGAAAGTGTTTCATAATCAATGATTTATGCATGATTGATTTTTCTTCTATTAATTAGACTCCTTTTCGAGTTCATTATATGTTATGATAGTTTACACAAAGCAGCTTTTATGTAAAAATTTGCTTTTGTGAAGAATCCTAGGAACTTTACATCTTTGGATGTATAATTACAACTTTAATTATGCATCATTTGCTGAATATTAGTGTGAGACCAGGAAGCACCTTATGTACTTTTTATGTTTAGGACAAAACAAAGTGCAGACTTTTAGTCATCTTTTTATGGTAGTCTTGGCCAGGAAAATTATGACTTCAATAAACGCATGACACCCAAATTGCAGATGTGGGTGGGGCAAAATATCCTAGGGCCAAGACTTAAACCAAGCGTCATTGGAAACTGAAAGAGCCAATAATGCAAAGACATGACATCGCACTAAGAAGCACCCAATGCGAGCAAGGAGAGCGTATCTGAACTCTAGACCAAATGATGGGAAATTCCACAAATTTCAAGGAGATAATTTTCAAGAGTTGAGAAAGTCGTGACTTCAAGCAGTGTTATTCAGAGATAGTTGTTATTCATTTTGAGTAGTGAAAATGTTATAAAGAAGGCGCAGCCTGCCTCCAAACGCCAGCAAAGGAGTCGGTAAAGACGACAGTCATGCTCAGCTACAGACTGAAATACAGAGGTAAGTGCCAGTCATCATGTATGTTAGGTCAATTTTTCACACTTTACAATACAGTTGAAACTTGTTTACGATTTTGTTCTTTCTGTCTGTCTGTCTGTCTGTTAGCACGATAACTGCCGTAAAAATGACTCCATCAAAATGAAATTTTGGTATGTTGTTCAGACGGTCTGTGGGACCTATGGGAATATAAATTAATAATGTCACCCAATTAGTTTTGTATTGAATCCGGGTTGAAAAAATGAAATACATTGAACCCTATAGGACCTAAGTTTTCAAACATTTTTAAGTGAGTTTATAATTCACAAATTGCTTCGAAAGTTTTAGGAAAAATTCAAATTATCACATAAAATATATAAAAAAAAATTCAGAAAAATATATTCAGTAGTTTTTTAAGTAAAAAGTAAAATAATAATTACACCCATCATATGAGGAGATCAGGTGAGCATTATATGAAGAAATCACGTGCCCCATTTCAAAATAATATGTGGCATCCATCTTGTGTCAAAATCGCAATTTTTAAAGTTCTTTATAATTTATATTTGGTGTTGTGTCCGTCCTAAAACCGCTTTATTTTTGCTTAACTTCTGTGCAACAATGTTCTCAACTAACGCAATCACAATATATTTGAGTTTAAATGATCATCAAACTTTGATTATTTCTACAATGAAGCCTACTTTTCACTTATGGAGATTGTAAACACGTCATGCTGTAATATTAGTTGTATAAGAATTCCTGAAAATTTTTAACGCAAAATTATTTAGCGCTGGAGTTTGCAATATATTTGATATGAATGAAACATTCATTGATTTTATTTAGAGGACATAATATTTTATAGCAAACTTTTTAACATTCGCTGACATTCCCATCATTTGGCCCGAGGTTCAGATATATCCTCCTTGCTCTCATTGGATGCTCCTCAGTGAGATTTTGCATTATTGGTTCTTTCAGTTTCCAATGAAGCTTGGTTTACGCCTTAGTCCTAGGATTTTTGGCCCCAACCACACTTGCAATTTGTGTGACGTGCGTTTATTGTGGTCATAACTTTCAGGGCCAAGACTATCATAAAATAGTGACTAAAAGTATGTGCTTTGTTTCTTCGTAAACATCAGAAACTACATGAGTTTCTTAGTGGTCTCACAATTAATGTTTTGCAATCCACCGATGTTGATTATTGGCATTCGACAAAACTCCAATTTGAATGACACAGAAATGTAAGAGAATATACTAATTTAATTTATCTGGTGGAATGTTATAAATGCGGTCGGAAAGTTGAGACTATATTACGTGATTAAATTACAGGATGGTATCTCAGTACTCAATTAGTATTCAGTTCAAAATGAAATATGCTGAAACATTTATAAAGTATAAAATACAGTAATTCTCCTTGAAAATTATTTCTAGGGTGTAATAGAATATGTCAAATGAAATAAATTACATACTAAAAACAAATAAGCTAATGATATTAAAATTTAGAGTTAATAAAATAAAGAAAGACTTCTGTAATATTCTATAAACTAAAGTATAGTACTTTATTCGATATAATAACATTTTTAAGAATCTTTTAAACCTTCAGGGATACAATTAGCATAGCGTAATATATAGCGGTATCCAGCAAATACGGTATCAGATATCAGTACCATATCTACAGTATCAAATATCAATACCATATCTACGGTATTAAATATAAATACCATATCTACGGTATCAAATGTCAGTACCATATCCACGGTATCAAATATCAGTATTTCTATTCTGTTTCAGCAATGGGCTAAACGCAATATGTGAGTTTGAAAAATCTTTGCCAAAATTTAAAACAATTGGATTAAGAAATTGGAAATATTTGGTGATATTTATTCCCGATGACCGATATAATCCAATCAAAAATGCAAATCCAATAACATTTATTTTTATATACATTTCTTTTTTATTTAAATTGGGAAAAAAAACTTGTCTGCCATATAAATAAAAATTATCGTCTGTTTTATGCTATTTTTAGGACGGTTAGTTTTTTATTAATATTTCGACAGCCCCGTGTCCTAGAATTTAAAATCAGGGATTAAATTTTAAGTGGGGCTACTTCAAGGGAACCCACAAAATTTAATGAAATTCAGTCCAGCTACTTTTCCATGATAATGAGAGAAATGCACCTACCGGCACACAGACAGATTTTAAATTTTTATTTATATAGATTAAATAATTCTTAGAGAAATGAAGATGTCATGTGGAAACATCTATGTTCAGAATTAGTGAAAAATAATTATCTATGCAATTTATCATTGTGCTCATGTTCTTATGTAATCTGCGCTACAGTTTACATGGAACATACTTTAAGCCAAATTCAGCTTTTAACAAGAATTGCCTGTCCTTTTTAACAGTGCATCACTTGGGGTTATTAACTGATGTTGATTATTTGTATTCTGGAAAGAATACTAATCTGCATAAAATATAAAATAACGTGTTCGAACAATAATTGCAGCTGGATGCAAGGATTATTTTGGAAATATGCTAATATTATACGTACATTTATTCGAATAGATTCGCAAATCAGAGTACTTAATTACCATGCAGTATAAAAGCCAATGTGTAAAAATATTTTTATAAACTTTCGGGAATGATTTAGCTGTAAAAAAATTCTGGTTTTACGGAATATGGTAAACACAATATAATAATTAAGATACAGTAATTGAAGCTGATTAAAAAGACGTATGTAAATAAATGAAGTGATAAATGGTAATATTATTAACTGGATAAAATTGTATGTTATTTTTGGATAGAGAATCCTTGCTGCCCTATAGAACAAATAATAGCAACTTTTTTGTTAAACACTTGATCTCTATAGGGAGAAAATTGCTTTGTAAAAATAATTATTTGTTGTTGGTTGATGACATGCATTTTATAAGGTGAATTGAACTGTGATAATCTGCAAACTAAAGTACATCATTATTTGGACCAGCATAAGATTACTATTTAAAGTTATCAACTAGCTTTGTTGACGAAACATATCACTTTGAGATGATAAATGGGAGAGTAGCATACTAAAAATTGGTACTAATAATCTTAATATTCAATTCTTCTGAATCAATATAAGAACCAATTAAAGCTTAATGATGTGCCAATTATGATATAAATACAACATAAAAGTTTTGCTACTTCAAAAAAATCTGTCTGTTTTATGAATGCTTGCTCATCCACCAAAGGAACGAAAGTGCCTGTTGGAACAGACATTTTCCTGCCTTTCCTATCTGCCTCCCTGTATTTTCTATCTATAATTATGATCAGATAGGGGGCTGCACATTGAATTTGAGTATTTTTGAACCTTTATCCCTGGAAATTAAATCTGGAGTTAGATATATACAGGGTGTCCAGTGCTATCGGTGCCCAATGGCTATTTCCTCAACTTTTAGTCACAGAAATACACTTCCAATTGCAAAAATGTTATAAATTTTAAAATATATTATATTAGAAACAGTTTAAATTAATAAATGAATTTCTGAAAGAAATACGAAATATAATTTTTAATACAGTCCCCCAGTTCTACCAATAATATTTAGGAAAATCATCCTGATACAATTTTATGCAAAATAAAAAAAAAATCTCCTTAAGACAAAATTAACCGATTTATAGCTGTTTAAAATTGCAGCACTTTTTGAACTGAAAAGTGGTCAATGCGGTCTCTGATTAGTTGGTTTACAGTTTACATGGAACTCTGATTAGTTGGTTGCCTAAAAGGAGACATTTTTATGCCTGGACAAGCGACTTAAGTCACAAAGTTTAATGCTTCATAACTCGTTGAATTTTGTTCGTAAAGGAATATATTTTTTTTATTCAGTATGTAATTGTATAAGGAAGATTTTAATAAATATAATTGGTAGGACTGGGGGACAGTATAAAAATTTATATTTCGTATTTCTTTCAGAAATGTATTAATTGATTTAAACTGTTTCTGAGATAATTGATTTTAAAATTTAAAATATTTTTGCGATTGGAAGTATATCTCTGTGACTAAAGGTTGAGGACATGAGGACACAGCCATGGGGCACGGATAGCACTGGACACCCTGTTTATATATATATATATATATATATATATATATATATATATATATATATATATATATATATATATATATATATATATATATATATATATATATATATATATATATATATATATATATATATATATATATATATATATATGTATATATACATATATATATATATATATATATATATATACACATACACATATATACACATACACATATATACACATACACATATATACACATATACATATATATACATATATATACATATATATTCATATATATATATATATATATATATATATATATATATATATATATATATATATATGTCATAAGGTAAATTATCCTTACCCAAATTTTACTCTACAAGGACTTACCTTTGATGCCGTCACTTAGGGTGGTGTATGAAAACTCCGGCTCACGAGCACAGGAGAATAACACTTGAGACATAAAATAATAATTCTGATATAAATTGATCAATTCTTTAATTTTATATATATAAATATCTTGATTATTTCATAAAGTATATTCATGAAATCATTTAAGTGACACATATATCTATAACACACTGTTACTATTATATCGAAAATATATACAGTTTTTTTTTATTTAAACACAATACTTCTTTACTAAGATTTGAGTTCTTACTTAAGTGCTGCTAAATAATCGATATATGTTACGTGCCTTCCATGATCATTATTAACAGATGAAATTTGCATAAATACCTCATTTTTTTTGCACTTTGACATTTAGTCGAGAACACACTCTGCTGGATGCCGGCGTATACTTAATACGTCACTTGTATTCACTATGCACAAACATGCGCTCACTCATCACATTGATGATCCACGTTTTCTTTGTGCGATCGCAGGAGGGTTTTTGATACTCCTGAATTTACGTGTTGCTAGGATGTTGTGGAAAATTGAATCTGCCGACGCTTCTCGAAATCTCTGGAACCACTTTTTTCCCCCTTGTGGTTTCATACCACCTTCTCTCATTTGTTGTTGGTGATGGAGAGGATGCACAGTGTTTAACTATGTGTGAATTCCAACTGGTTCTCGTGGATGCATTTAAATTGGTTATTAGCATATGTATTGACATCTGTATTCGAAATGTCAACATATCGTATATATATATATATATATATATATAAGATTTAAAATGAAAAAAGAAAATATATAGGTGGATTGATTGTGTTTACAGGGTTGCAGAAAGGTCAAGGGGGATTGCGACCCCTATTTCCTGTTTTAGCTTTGACTTTATGAAAACGTTCCCAGATACTCTGCACGCCCGAAACAACAATCGATCATGCCCGTGGGGAAAAACTGGTGGGTTTTCTTTCTTAATAAAAATTATCAAAATAACAAAAAAATTGGAAATTTTACTAATCAGCAAGACCAGAATCATGGAAGAGTTGCATAAAGCGTATAAACTTCGAAAAGGAAAGCATACATAAAAATGTCGCGTCTAACTTATAGAGCCATCTGGATGTGAAACAATCAGATAATCTTAGGTAAGAGTTGAGTTGCATTGTATGATGTCGGATAAATTAACATAATTTTTATCACAATATTTTCTGCAAAAAACATCATAATAGTGCTGTACGAAGCGGAAGGGATATGATTGTTCCCGAGTTCCATTGATTAAATGCATCATGCATTTATTAAATTCTGTAATAGATGAGCTTAATAATCTGTATCTGTTCAAGTGATTTACGATTAAATTACGTTGTACGTTTAAACTCAAGTAGGTATTCCAGTGGGTAAAATAATTGATCTCGCAGTCATATAGATGTCTCTTGTCAAATAATTTATAACATAATTTCTGTTCCAAATTATAATAAATGGTGATGTCGAATGATTGTGTAAACACAATCAATCCACCTATATATTTTCTTTTCTCATTTTAAATCTTATATTTCAAGACTCTGATAGTGCGGCAATTAGCGCCTTTTTCTTTCTTGAATTTCATACTTTTGGGGATTGTATTTCTTTATATATATATATATATATATATATATATATATATATATATATATATTATCGTTGTGATCGTTGTTATATATCTAATAGTAATGCGCACGCGGGCTTTCTGCTCGTAAGTTTTAAAAAATCAATTTCTTCATGGGATATCTTCTTACTAAAATACAACAATCAGCCACTGAATACGTATAAAATGAGGTATTATAATATATATTATTATAAATAAATTATAAATGGGTCTAATATCCAGCTTCGCTTTCAGTATCTTATATCAAAGGCGACGTAAAACTCCAGAATACTGCCCTTTATATATAGATAATATCCTTATATTATCCTTAGCACAGAAAAATTATTTTTCCTCACTTGAGGAAGAGGAGCAAATATTTTTCTGTAGCTTTACAGAGTTTGCAGATATTTTAGAAGCATCACATTGATGAGCGATCAAATACATTTGCGAACATATCATTTACAGCACCGACAGGATATGCTAAACGTGACATATTATGATTGTGTATAGGTTAACTTACATTCGTCCGGACATTTTGGAATTTGGCTGTTAGACGTATTTATGTATTACTCTGATACCGACTAGATTTGCGCTAAATAGTCAACACGGGTGAAGTTCTTTTTCCCTACAATAATAATAATGTATTAGGAAAGTATTGAAATGAGGCCGAGAATTAAAACTGGAGATTTTGACGAATCAACATGTTTTGGGACCTTTTGGAGACGAATACCTATTTCAAATATGGCATATGTATGGACGTTTGGTAGTCTGTTTATGAAACTATGGAATCAATCTGAATAACTATAGATTTTCTTTTTTTATAAAATTCCATAGCTAAGTCAATTATGAGTTATGTGCTAATTGGATGTCGGTATATTTGTAAAAAAAAAACGGCTTTGTCTTCCACAATGACAAAAAATTGATAAAATTTGAAATAAAAAACTGCACATCCTTAAACATATTAATAAAAAACAATTTTTATAATGATATTTGATAAGTAATAGTATGAAATGCATAACTTCTGTTTATTAATTAATTCCTTCTAAATTTCATATTCGGCAGATTCTAATTTCGTTTCGATTCTAAAATCTGTTCTTAAATACTATTCCAAATTAATGAAGTTCGAATTGTGTTGTTTCAACTTGTTGGAGTCCCCCTGTCTGTATCGATAACCCTTGGCGTTATGATACATTTCCGCGCTTTGTACGTTTATACGGATTCACATGTTATATTGAAATGTTTTGGAACTATTTTCTATGTCATCACGAGCGCACGCATTTACACTAAGACGCTTAATTAAGAATAAGGTAATTTGTTTTTAGCTGGCAATGTAATCTCAAGGCAGTAGGACGTGTTCTTGCCCTCGGGACATAGAACAGGATGTTTTTCTTAAAAGGATATATTTAATATTAAATTAATAATGAAGTAAATTGCTTAAGTCGCGTTTTTAATGTAACTTCGAAGAGTCACGGGATTTTTCATCGTATATTGATTATTACGAGATGTCCAAACGACGTACACCACTTTCGGATTCGCCGATATGTTCAACGAATTTTGCTCTATACGTTAGAAATCTAAGTGCATCTTCAAATATCATCGTTAATAATTCTGATGTCCAATAATCCTTGCTGTATATTATTTGAAACATGATAATTCCTCATCTAATAAAGAAAACGGTAAATTTAAAGTATTTGAGCTTCATCATCAATCTCTTCTGCCAACACGATACTCATCTCTAGCCATCTCACCGCGGAACTCCCATCTTCAACGATTCTTGTGAGGAACCGCCCGTAGTGATCGCGCTCCATCATATCCATCTCATTAACCACTTTACGATCATTGTCGTATATCGTGCCACACCAGGCGCGGTATAATAGTAAACAATTAAGACAAATCTACTATCGGATAAGCTGTTTCCGATATATATCTTATTTTTTTATATATATCTTATTCGCTGGCGATGTTTCAAAATGCACTAAATCAGAAAAAAATAATAATTTGGATGCAATTTTAAATTAATAATTCTTCTTCGACCCAGACCGTTCAACCTACTCGAATGTGCGTGGTATCTTTCTGGACTACCCGGAAGTACCACCCAATTTAACCCGGAACCCAGTGGAGGTGGTATCCACAAGGACAGTACCATCCTTCCCTTACCACCAACCCCTCTAAAGGACTTAGGAACTACTTATTCAGTGTGCTCATAATACGAGTGAACACTGGGGCAGTTTGGGCAAACGCAGGAACCGAACTCGGGTCGTCTGAGTGCAATCTCCGCTCGTTAACCACTGGGCTGCCCCACCCCAAATTAGTAATTATTATATGTTATGTTGTCCGATATAAAATTTTCATCATAAAATACATGACAAAAGAAACTAATATAGCCATTTTATAAAATTCATGTGCTGCCCATGTAAGATATTGAAAATGGTCTTAACAGCGATAAAATATATTTCTATTTTCAATTAATGTTTCTGAATGTAATTGTACTTGTAAAACGAGAAAATATCAATATATTTCTCTAGGACAAACCATTCTCAAGTTACTTTCGTTTTTTACTGACTTTCGGCCTGGTGGTTTTGTTATGAAGCATTACATATATTTGCACATAATGCAAATACTGTTCATGTCCCGGGTATGCCCAGGAATAAAGGAGTATGGAGTAGTAATTACTGAATGTAGGCGATTGGAATGGTAAGTAAGTGCTGAACGATGCCTCCTCACAGACAAGATGGAACAGTTCAGCGCCATGGTTTGAATGGTTAAGGACAGAGATTGTAAATACCATAAGAGATGTCGTAGCAAATATCAAAGTGAAAACTACAAATCTCTCGAAATGTATAGCTCCTGTTAAGTGTTAGCTCAAACCGGGATCTGGATGAGACCTCCCGGCTGTGGGAATCCCTCTGGTCATCGGATGTTACTGGAAAGCATATGAAATGATCGTCACTACGCAATCCAATAATTTGGCCGGAATTGGTACCACCCATTTCTCATACATAAGTGAGGGAACAAATAAGCGGAGAAGAAAACTGTCCACCCCATTTCATTCCTACCTCTTCAAAATCTGAAGGGACTCGACTTTAAAATGTAAAATTAGTCCCCATTCTGATCTAGTTAGAGAAGGTCGCCAAGTGTATGTGCACTTATTTTGAAGCCCGATTCGAAATGCACTTTGACGGATATTTAGGTACTGGGATCCGCTGCCACTCTATAGATGCAGCCCTATACATATAATAAGGAGCAGTTTTTTGGATCCTGCTGCGAGTACATATACTCTAGTGCAGCTCGAAGCCAGGCGCGACCATTCAGCAAATTAAGTCTATAGCCGCTGTAAGCCAAATCGAGGTAGGGCGGAACCAGACCGAGTTTTGCAATATCATTGGGCAGTGGCAAGCATCGGCACAGCGAGGACTTTGCCCCTTTTGATACGCAGTGCCACACAGCTCTGAAAATAGACGGCGTACTAGGGGCTACCTTTAGACCCTTTAAACTACATCTAAGCCGTGACAACTGTGCGGACTGCAAGAACGGTAATCAACAGCTCAGTGTACATATCACCTTACAGTTATCCTCAATCGGTGAAGGAATCTAGATCTCCGCAATATGTCCTTAACCGTGTGTTCTGATGAACTGTGGTTTTCTCGAATACCCAAGCCCTCTTCACTATGAACTGTGAATTATCTATTTGGGATCTACAAGCCGTTTCATCTATGTTGGAGGTATTGTGTGCTTTAAGTTTCAATTGTGATGTAATGTGTATGGATATATTAATCTAAATCTAAGTATCAGTGTAATTTTAAGCTATGGGAAATGTCCCTTACTGCACCAACTTGAATTTTAATTAATGAGAATTTGAAGTAACAATTATCATAACTGTTCCGTACACTCTGAGGTCAAACTTGGCATCTTTAAGTGTACATTATTTGTATTATTTTTATTAATGTTTGATAATTTATGTGTTTAAATAAATGTGTTAATGGCCACAAATCGAATGGTTCTTGTAGCATATACGCAATGTACTTTGATCTATTCAGATCCAACTATACCAAATTCAGGGTCAACTAGGGGACACTATGGATAAGTATTAGTATTGTATTGATGCAAATTTCACTTTACCGCACACTTCACTCCAAAATGCGCTATTGTAACAATTATTATATATATATATTATAACACTATTTTAACAAAACGTAACAAACGTATAACGCTATTTTAACAAACTTTCATAAGCTACTAAAATATTATAAAACGTCAAAAAATATAAAATGGTTAAATGAGCATTATCTGCAAGTACAGTCAGTAGTATGAATGTTTATATATAAAGAGCAAGACTCTGGAGCTTTACGAAGCATATGACATCAGGTACTGAAAGCGAAACCATGGCATGGGCTGCCCGTTCCCTATATAAATGCAATGACTATATTTCTTTCACAGCGAAATTATGATGTAATCGTGGAACTTTACGCAGCGTCTGACATCAAGTACTGAAAATGAGGCCATGATATGGGTTACCCGTTCCTTATATGATGCAATGACTATATTTCTTTCACAGCGAAATTATGAGATAGCCATGGAACTTTACCTAGCGTATGACATCAGGTACTGAAAGTAGGTCCATGATATGAGCTGCCAGTTCCCTATATAATGCAATGGCTATATTTCTTTCAGAGCAAAATTATTATGTAACCATGGAATTTTATGTCATGTATGACATCAGATACCGAACGTAAGACCATGATGTTAATTTATTTTATATCATTTTATATTTTTTTTATAAAATTATAAGAAACATGCAACTCGGAGTGTTACGTTGATATTGTTAACACTAGAACAACGGAAGCGGTCATTTTGACCGCATAACTATTTTGACCGCTGCCGTCGTTCTTGGAAGATCATTAATTTGTTCTCTTATTATAAAACCTAGAATAATGTTCTTCTGTGTTTTCAATAACTTTAAGAATATAAGGAAAGTCATAAAAGTTTAATGGAGTGGGATTAGCTTTTTGGAGGGAATCGTTTCTCAAAGTTGTTATGCGGTCGAAATGGCAGCTTCCGTTGTTCTAGTGTTAACATGTTTAACCATAGCCACCTTTATCTAAAATGCCCATTCATTTCCCTCTATCCATGGTTTAAAAGTGGAAACCACTATAAACATGCAAAATATGTTATGTATCGCCATCTAGCCATATCTATGTATCGCCATCAGCTAGAACAAGATGAAAATTTAAAAGACCGTGGACGATGTGAATTGGATATCTTGATAGATAGATAGATACATTGATAAATACATTGCTAGATAGACATTCCAGCTTCGCTCAGGGTTATTGTAGAAGTTAATTAAATGTGTATACAATAAGATGCAAACAAAAATAAAGGAATCCTTTATAGGTATCAATATGAAATTGTCAATGACAAATTTAAATTTAAAGTAATATATACAACGTATATAAACCAGAGCCAATATTTGCCATGTTTGATTGCGTCAACTAACAGTGATGGTTCTTTTTTGATCAATTGCTCACAGAGATTAATAGTTTAATTTGTGCCGAAATTATACAAGTTTACAAACTTTCGTTAAAAAGTCTATAATTTCTTAATTATTAAGAACAACATGGATTTAAAATGTCTACACGTCAACCAAGATATGTTGACAGTTTAATTTGTGCCGAAATTATACACTTATATACAAACTTTTTCTTAAAAGTCTCTACTTTAATCCATTTCTCCCGACGATTGACTTCCGAGGGAAATTCAAAAAGACTTATAATATAGTCGTTTATGATATAGCTATTTGATGTACAAAGGGACACTACACAATAAACCATAGTAAATGATATATATTTCAATTTGAAAATACAAGAAAATCAAAGTTAAATAATTCGAAAACAAGATCAAAATCAAATAAATATAACGAATCCTCCAAGGTAAAACACGCACTCAAACGGAAAAACAACAACGTTATTTTAGATAATAAGTAGCACCACCTAGCTGTCATATTTGAACTGGGATGTTGCTTGTTTTCGCAGAGGAAGGAGCAGCTATTTTAGTGGTTATGGTTTAACACATAAAATATTTCAAGCTTCTACCAACAAAAATAGGAATTTTTTCTGCGTGTCTTTTGTTTATTACTTATAGGGCAGAATGTCCGCGGGTGTCACTAATAAAAAATGAAAGAATACAAAATAAATTTGAGTTCGTAAGGAAACTCATGTGCTAGCATCATATTTTACAGAACAGATTATAAAATAGGGTGATAAAAGAACGTGTTATCCATAATTTATAAAAATAAAAACATATAAACTTATCAGTTTTAATTTTTACCCAACAAAACTCATTAGAAATCAACATTAATCTGAAGCTAATTATTGCAACGCACTAATTAACTTATAAATTATCTATCGAGGATAGATGGAGATGGGGAACAAGTTAATTGATGTGTTCTATTTAAATACATGCATATGATATATTTACTTTATCATTACTTCATTTAAGTTTAATCATTGTTATAGTTTCATGAAAACTCGCAATACAAAATTGCGTTGATACAAGGATTTGAGTAAGCTACATCATTCCTTGCTTCATTAGAATTCCAATTAGTTGTACGTTATTTTCTACGTTATATACCGTCGTTAATCATTTGTATTAAAGGATTAATTCGAATTCTTATTAAATACTTCCCAGTTGTAAATTAAGTGCGTAATCATGTTTTAGAATAATGCAGGTATATATTTATTCATTTCAAATACTCAGATGGAATATATTTGGTAAATAAATGTGTTGTAAAGGAACATAAATATTCAGCATTATTATATTTCATTATGCTATTATATGTTAAGTCATTGAACGAACTCAATATTTTTACTCATTGAAGTTTTACACAAACAGCTCAACCCCCGGCCATCCATCTTGTTGCTCTAAGTCTTTGGACGAGTTGGGTGATCAGGGCTTTCGACAAACAGCTCAACCCGGCCACTCCAATTGCTGTTCATGCCTTAGGTCGAGTCGAGTGGCCTGGGGTTTCGACAAACAACTCAACTTAACACGATATATACTTTCAGTTTCGAAGAGCATGTGGTATCCAAATATTAACTAAAGCGTCATTCATGCACTCATTTTATTTGAAAAACGAAATCAACTAGATATGATAAATACAGCTTTCACTTTTTTTAAAAACACGTGGCAAGACATCGGAAACCATGCCATTGAAACACCACGTCCGATGTCATAATATTACGTCACAGACTAGTCTTTCATAAAGACGTCAATTCCACACCGCGAATGGCTCTATTTATCTAAATCTCATAAACCAGACACCAGTCCAGAATTATGAAGTTATAGAATTTTCTGCATTGATATGCACTGTTTAATATGTGCAAGAATTCGACGTTTCAGCAGGGATTCCACGTTTGATAGCAGTAAGCCTGAAGCGCTCTTCTCCAGGGTAAAAAAGAGCACAAGCACCAATGTAAGCAAGAACAATCTTTCAATGCATAGTTGAAATACGATTTTTAGATCGAACACTTCTCAAAAGTCTAAAACATTACTTTATTGCATTTTATTTGTATTTTTTATTATTTTTAAAGAAAACTTTTGACACAATAAAATAATTTTCTACGGACGGATTTTGAGCAATAGACAATCACTTTCGGTCGTCGCCACAATGAATTTGTAGATTTTAATGTTGATTCGTATTATTAGCTCTTTCTATTAAAAACGACTACGTTAAAAAGTGGCAGACTATAACGTTAGTTGTAGTCCATCACTTGGAGCAATGCCGATAATGTCGATGTGTATGTCTTATTGTTGATTCTCACAATCAAGCAGAGCGTTTTGCAAATATTGTTGACATGAACAATTAAAATTTAATGTAAATATTATTGCACAAAAATTATGTCTTATTGTTGTAAGTGGTAGTTACATATTTATACTGCCAAATCAAGGTGAAAGAGCTCTCGAACAGAGTGGATTCATAAGAGTCCTAATTGGTCATTGATCCTAATTGGTCCTAATTGGTGGATACATAAGAGTCCTTGTGGACTCATAAGAATCCGAAAGAGATATCTAGTGGATTCATAAGAGTCAGTGAACAAGAAGCAGAACGCCAAGGAGCGTAATATTCTTGCTTCGAAGACAGGGCTAAAGATCTCACAAAACGATCTCCGGAGGTCGTTAAACGTGAAAGAATTGGGCGCATGACGGTTGAAAATGTGATCACGAGACATATCCTGATAATTAGGGACAATCCTAAATCAGACAAATATTATCCAAATAGCAGGATTTTTTTCACATATTTGCTTATATACTGCTAATCGGATAATAATTGTCTGATTTAGGATTTTTTTCACATATTTGCCTATATCCCCGACCGTCCAAATTGCTGCTCTATATCTTAGGATGAGTCGGGCGGTCTGGGCTTTCGGCATATTTGCCTACATATACATTGCTTACATATACAATAAGTACTTAGGTATAAAATTCACGAAGTTAGACTTTCAAGCAATCTCAACTCTCCTATTCGGCTGCGTCACTGTCGCTTCAACTGAACGCTAATAACTTTTAAACTAATTCGAATCTAAAAAAAATTCTATGAGGTACACAGCGGTTCCGTTGAGGTACCTTTGATGTATCCTCTGCCGAATTTTGTTCTGTGCGTCGGATTTCCGAATTAGCCACCAGCAGACACACAAACACACATCACTTGCATTCTCTTTTATATTTCAAGGTCGAGAATATGGTTATTTTCCTTTACTTGTGATCTTCGAATCCATACAAAACTTTTCCCTTGCATATATTATACATTTTAGGTAAAATAATAAATATCAAAGTTAAGACGTTGGGAAAAGAACACACAATCATTTCTACTTTGACTGCCGAATCGATGCAAGTCAATTTTTCTCATTTTTCCCACATATGATCGATAAGATGGGAAAAATAAGTTGCAGACTGAATATTTATGTTTAAGTTTTTTCTCTATATTTTACTATTTTTATCAGAGATTTTCAATCTGTGCTTCATGAATTTTGAATGACGCATGCAAAGGTTGAGTTGAATAAGGCATATGTACAAGGTGCATAAAAATATATAACAAGCTTAACCTAATATGATGTTTCTTTTTATTTTAAAATAAAAGTGGTAGAGAGTTTTATCTAATGATAAATATCAATTGTTGTATTTTTTTATAATAGAAATTTTTTCTACTAAGCTCCATCAAATTGTGAAAAGGCGAAACATTCAAGAAGAATTTCGTGGTTTTTATTCAAACTGTTATTTGTTATTGTCGCAAGACATGCATTGGCATTTTGGACAGAAGTGTCACTCAATTTAATGCGGTACTTTAAATGCAGTGCATGCATTCGCACAAACCAATGCAAAAGCAGGCATAAAAAAACAGTTCACATCCCTACCGTCAACAACAGCGAATCAGTGAATGTGGTGTGACTTTTCACGGTTCCCCAACAAAAAGAGGGAGGTGTTTATTTGACTATTGCACACAACTACTCACCGAACATGATACTTCTGGTGTGATAAGTACATTAATTAAGATTTTTATAAGGTACTAGCAGCATACCCGTTCTTCGTACGGAGTATATAATATAAAGAAACTTGAAATTCATAATCATGCCCAAATTCTTATAGTATACTAAATGACATGTTTAATCAAAATATTGTGTTAAAATATTTAATATAATGCTCCTAAAAAGAAGTTTAAGAATCTTTGTTCTCGCTATATAAAATTATCTTCATGGACATATCTGAAGAATAAAACATCTTGGACCCCTTATGTAAGCAAATATAAAAAAAAATGGAATTGAATCAATATATGCAAAATAAAAGCGTTAAAATTGTATGGGACCCGTACTAATTATATACGCGAATATTAGAAAATATAACCTGTATTAGTAGATTACATGTATAAATTGAAAATACCAATAAACCCGTAATCTTTAAATCTGAAGACAGTCATTTATTCCAATATATGTCAAAATTAAAGTGCTAAAATTATATGGGGAGATATACACGTACTACTTATAATGTCCGATTATTAGTAGAAGATTACCCGTTTTGCAATATGAGTCTCAAATGTTTTTTGGTAAAATACAACAGACGACGTAATAAATTGAATATATAATTAATCCCCTTAATCTTCATACCAGAAGACTGTACTTGATTCCAATATATATGCCAATATATGTCAAAATATATGCCAATATACCTGTACTACTTATATTCTCGTAGGTTAGAAGATATACCCGTGCATTCCTAGAAGATTACTCGTACAACGTACAATATGCGTGTGTCAGCAATTTTTGCCGCAATAAAACAATGGCGTAATAACTTAAAAATATCAATAATCCCTGAATCAATAATTCCGGAAAATATCAATAATAATAATGTTTAAACCTGAAGAGTATAATTGATATTATCCAGTCCAAAATGAAATGGCAATGAAATTTATTTTATATACATATCTTCATTATTCAAATCGGAAAGGATTTAATAAAAATCGTCTGCCGCATAAACACATTGGATTTAAATCCGTTGCTAAGCGACATGATATCATTTGCTTCAAATAAATTGGTAGAAAAAATATCGTCTAAATAGTTATATTTCTATGGAACATTTGGCGACAGTTTCGTCAAATTAGCGACATTTTAAAAAATCGCCAAATTTATCGCCAAGTGGGACTGTTGAACTGACAGTTCCACTTTGCGACAAATTGACGAAATATCACCACAATACTATCCCCTAACAAAAAACAATTAATATCATTTATGTAGCGCAATTTTATCAATTTCAAGATATTTTTATAGATTTGAAAACATTTTTATCAATTTGGTGACATTTAAAAATTCGCTAAATGTATTACTAAGTAGGATGGTTGGTCTGACAGATAAATGCTAACCAAACATCATTTCAGTACTCTCTTCTAACAAAACAAAAAAAAAAATCATTTATATGTAGAAGACCCAAGCCACACGACCAACCCGAAGGTTTATGGCAGCTGTTTGTGTGTCGTTTATATCAATTTGGCGACATTTCCGTCAATTTGGCAAAGTTTAAGAAAAGTTGTCAAATTAGCAGATCTGAATGAAACATTCTTATCCCGTTTCAATATACTAAATGAAAACAATACAATTGTATTAGAAGACATACCCGCTCTACTCTTTTTCTGTTTCAACAATCGGCTATATGAATTTATTGGCTAAACACAATATATGAGTTTAGTAGCTAAATACGATATAAGCTTGAAAACTCTTTGCCAAAATAAATGAAATTGATGTACGCAGTCAGCAATTAATATAATTAAAAGAAAAATCAAACCGTCCATTCATAAGATATACTTTTATATCCATTTATCCATTTATTTATTATTTAAATCGAAAAAAAATAATAAAAACATTAACAAACACATTTAATTTAATTGCGATGCCGAGCAACATGATATATCCTCCTAAAATGTTAAAATTTATTAACCACTAACAGCACAGCTGTTATTCGTACGGAGTGTATAATTTAAAGAAACTTAAAGTTCGCAATCATGTGCAAATTCTGTTAAAATATTAAATTTATTGCTCCTAAAGAGAAGTTTAAGAATATATGTTCTCACTATGAAAAATTATCTTCACGATCAGATCTGAAGAATAAAACATCCTGCCCCCTTTTGTAAGCAAATTTACAGAAGAAAAAATAGGAATTGAATGAATATATGCAACCCCGTACTAATTATATTGTCGCAGATCAGAAAATATGCCAATGTGTTAGTAGAAGATTACCCGTATTACAATATGCGTCTCAAAAATATTTGCCAAAATAAAAGAGATGACGTAATAAATTGAAAACATCAATAATATCCGTACTCTTTATACCAGAAGGTCGTAATTGATTCCAATATATGCCAATATATATCAAAACATATGTCAATATACTTGTACTACTTATATTCTCGTAGATTAAAAGATATACACGTGTATTTGTAGAAGATTCGTACAACATACAATATATGAGTTTAAACAATTTTTGTCATAATAAAATAATTGCATAATAACTTGAAAATATCAATAATCCTTGAATCAATAATCCCCGAAAATATAAATAAATTTTAAACCTGAAGACCGTAATTGATATTATCCAGTCAAAAATGCTATAAGAAAAATCAAATCGTTCTTTTCTAAAATATATTTTTATATCCATTTATTTATTATTCAAATCGAAAAAATAATTATTAAAATTAACAGACAGATTTAATTTAATTGCGTTTCTGAGTAACATGATATAAGATACAATCTTATAACATGTTAAATATGTCATGTCTTATAACATAAACTGCGAAATTAAATAACGATTTTGATTTCTCTATACTTTTCATTGTTCCGTAAAAGCTTGTTTTAAATAAACCATGAACCATGGAGATAGGTCTCCCCTTTAAATCATGTTTCAAACAATTCATGTTTTCAGAAAGTGACTAATTAACGCAAAAAATCTCCCATCAAACTCAGAGATTAAATTTTAATTCACTTTCAAACGATTTTCAAGCTTTTCGTTTGGATAAACCACGGAGTTAGGGAGTAGAACTCCTGGGGAAAAGTTCCGTTTTTCATTAATATCTCGACAACCCCAGGTCTTAGAAACTCGAAACTAGGACAAAATTTATGGGGGGATATTTCAAGGCTATTCACCAAATTTCATTAAATTCGGTTCAGCCGTTTTTCCGTGATGATGAGAAAAACGAAAATTTCGTTTTTTACTAATATCTCGAGAACCACTGGTCGTAGAAACTCAAAACACGGATATAATTTTAAGTGGGTCTATTTCTGGGCTACCCACAAAATTTCATCAAATTCGGTTCAGCCATTCTCCCGTGATGGTGTGACAAACAGACAGACAGACAGACAGACAGACAGATTTTCATTTTTATTTATATAGATTCGTGTTTCGCAAAATAATCTGTTCGGCTGAAAAACGAGATAATTATGTGGGGGAGGGGGTCTACAGCGCTCGAGCTCTAAAGAAACCCTATACCCTTCATGTTCCGTACTATGATTTTACAAATCCGTAATCCTTGCAAAAGAGGAAACGTCGACTTTCTCTGCAGATGTGCAGTCACAGAAACTACAACAATGTAGATAGCATTTAGCAGCTAAGATAAAGTCTATGATTGCTTGACTCGTTAAAAGTAATTTTCTCCCATCTGTATGCGCACACATGCATATTTAGGGCGTATCAAAGCAGCTAATTTAGGACGTATTATGCATTTGTAGATGAAGAAAGCCGTATTTAGGGCATAATATGCAGCAACATTAAGACATAACGTTTAGTGTGTTCAACGCCGGGGTTACGGCGTTGAACTGGCTGCTGTCCCTTGCCTAACTAAATTATCTCACTGAGGTTCGGTTTGGATTGCTTTCTTTACGGTATTAAATACTCAGAATAGCTCTCAAGGCCTTTGGACGAAATGAGTTAGCAATCACATAGGCTCTGCTTGATGATTTCAGTCCACTCTTTCAAACCCTGCATATAATGGCTAGTGTAGAGTTTCTAAGCTATGCGTTATGCAAAAGAACTCTTTCTACAGCATTTTTTTTACTTGGCTTTGCGTATATGATATCATTGACGCAGAAAACGCACAGTTCTGGGGTTTTCAGGAGGGAACAACTTTATTAAATGCGACTGTAATTCTATTCCGCCTACATCACTAAATCTCCTTGGAAATATATATCCTACAGTAAAATTCAAAGTCTCTGTGAAAGTGTTTTGCATTTGGATATTGCCACTTCAAGGTTGCTCATGCAATAAAAAGTAACTAAAGTGAACCGTGGAGTTAGAGACTTCGTGAACCGTGACGTCATGAAAAATTTTATCCTATCACTGATGTCAGCAGAGCAGGTATATATATGTATATATATATATAAATATATATATATATATATATATATATATATCTATATATATATATATATATATATATACATTTATATATATATATATACATTTATATATATATATAAACATTTATATATATATATATATATATATATATATATATATATATATATATATACAACTCAATAATTAGAAAAAGAAAAAAGAAGAATGACATTGTATCAAAATTCGCCGGGGGGGATTGTGACCCCCACTTCCCGGTTTAGCCAGCTTTATGTCATGACGACACTCCCGGAAGCGGATACAATGTCGCCAACCAAGTACATATACTAATACTTTAAATGTAAAAAAGAAAAAAGTTGAAAAACCTATACATTCCCTAACCTATACAAAGACTACGCGTTTTACTACATCCAAACAGAAACACAAAATACTACAAAAATGACCCACATCCAATATCAATATATCAAGAAAAACAAGCCACGCATACACCTCACCGAAATGTAAAAGACACTTACTTTGTACCTAATGATCTCCCTCAGACAGTCAACCATGACCTTCACAATGCAGCCGCTGTCCAATACTATCTCAGACAGAAAGCTCTCTTCCACTCAAATACAAGTCGTAACACTCGGTTACGGTTATGCCGTAAAATTTACACAATATATCACAGAGAAAACGTAGAGGGTAACCCATTACGATTGTTTCTTCTAGATAATTCAGATCACTTATATAACGATTTTCAACACTGCTATTTAAACGTTTGCTTCTTGTTAAAAAATTTATGATAATGTTCCTAAAAACATTTCTTAGCAAACAAGAATGCCAATTAATAATGTAATTTATTTTAAAATTAAATGCTTTTCTTTTATCATATAATTTAAAACCTACTTTACCATTAGAAAGTTTATATAATGTTAAATCTAAAAAATTAATACTATTATCAATGTTACGGGAAGTTTCTGTTAATGTCAAATTTGAAGGAAAAAAAGTAAAATCTAAGTGATCCCGGCAAAAGAACTCTTTCTACAGCATTTTTTTTACTTGGCTTTGCGTATATGATATCATTGACGCAGAAAACGCACAGTTCTGGGGTTTTCAGGAGGGAACAACTTTATTAAATGCGACTGTAATTCTATTCCGCCTACATCACTAAATCTCCTTGGAAAAATATATCCTACAGTAAAATTCAAAGTCTCTGTGAAAGTGTTTCGCATTTGGATATTGCCACTTCAAGGTTGCTCATGCAATAAAAAGTAACTAAAGTGAACCGTGGAGTTAGAGACTTCGTGAACCGTGACGTCATGAAAAATTTTATCCTATCACTGATGTCAGCAGAGCAGGTATATATATGTATATATATATATAAATATATATATATATATATATATATATATATATATATATCTATATATATATATATATATATATATATATATATATATACATTTATATATATATATATACATTTATATATATATATAAACATTTATATATATATATATATATATATATATATATATATATATATATATATATATATATATATAAATGTATATATATACATACACATATATATATATATATATATATATATATATATATATATATATATATATATGTATATATAAGATTTAAAATGCAAAACGATTTATAAAGGTTGAATTATTGTGTTAACAGGGTTGCAGTAAGATCAAGTGGGATTGCGACCCCTTTTTCCTGGTTAGAAGCTAGCTTTGACTTCATGAAAACTCACCCAGAGACTCTGCAGGCCCGTAACAACAATCGAACATGTACGTGGGGATAAAATGTCGGAATCCCAGACAACGTATAACAAGAAAGATCAATCATGCATAAAGCATTGATTATGAAACACTTTTCAACTTCAATGCAATTTTATACAAAAATCTCTAAATTGCAATATATTCCAAGGAAATATTTTTAAAATTATCACAATACTACATTAATTTATTATATTTGAAAACTTTCATCGAAGAAAATGAACTTCATTCAAATGACAGCATTGAAATATAAATTATCTGGTTCAAACATCTCTAAAATGCGATACATTCCTCGGTAATATTTTTAAAATTATCATAACACTACAATAATTTATTATATTTGAAAACTGCATCGAAAACAAATAAACTTTATTCAAATGATGTCATCAAAATATTAATCACCTCTTTCATTCATCACAATACTATTAAACTCATGGAAATATATTTACTATATAATATATCTCTTTTTCCTTTCTGGAGGATATAACGAGAGTCAGAATTTAATTGAATTTGTTTTTCTCGTTATTGTCATTAATTTTATAAACCCACAAGACCAATAGACTTCTCGCCCCAAGTATAATTAATTACAATTCAAATATAACACTTTAAAGTAAAGTAATAGTTAAATTTTTTACTGAACATGAAATAAGTATTTGCTCACACTATCACTCTTTATTTACATAACTGTACTTTCTATTCCATATTATAAAGTATGTAGACTGTAATATTTATCTATATCAAAATTCTCATTATTTGCATTTTAAATCTCGCTTAAATCATCAACTCATTTTTCCCCAAAAAAGAAAGTATTTTTATTCATGATTTCTCAATAACTGTATATCAACAGCCTTATTTCCTTATTTATTCTTCATTTATTCTTTCACAACTCACAATTATTTTCTTCACAACTTCGTATCCAAGTTTATTTTTACACTGATTCCATAACACAGGCAGTTAAAAATGGCTTGTCCTCACTTGTGATTGGTATATCCTCATCACAGTACCAATGACAAGGGGTAAGTAAAATTATTTATAACAGAAAAAGTTTACTTCCAACACAGAATCAGTTACTTTTTGTTTACGTTAATAAATCACTGCCAGGGCTATTGATCCTCTTATATGTATTTTCATCATTTTTACTATCTTAATTAGCACAACATAATATTTATTTCATACTATACAATATTCGTCTTTAAAATTTTAAAATCAAAATCATTATCATAATATGCTTATTTATTTACAATAGTCAACTTCATGTCACTGTCACTGGTTATTTTCAACCTTTTTATTTATATTGTATAAAGTGGAAGAGGCAAAATTAAAAACTGTAAAAATGTTATGCTGAGAACCAAGGAGTTTGGGTTGCTTTAGATCCAGCATCAAGATTTATATTTATATGGTAAAGGTGACTTGGTTGGATTAAAAGTTCTCAGTTTTATAATATATAATCCATATCTATAAAGAAGAAAAGTATGTATGTATGTATGTATGTATGTATGATCCAACATCACGGGAGAACAGCTGAACCGAATTTGATGAAAATTGGCGTGTAGTCTTGAAATAGCCCTACTAAACATTTTGTCCATGTTTCGAGTTTCTAACAACAGGGGTTGTCGCGATATTAATGAAAAACGAAACTTTCGTTTGTCTCTTCGTCACGGGAGTTTTGAATTTCTAAGACCAGTGGTTGTCGAGATATTAATGGACAACGAAAGTTTTTCCTTGGAGTTCAGCTCTTTAACCTCATGATTCCCAACGAAAAAGGTTGGAAATCGCTGGTTTAAAACGTGAAAGTCAATAAAATATCTCAGTTTTGTGGGAGTAGTTTGAGCGTATTAGTCACTTTTGAAAATCGCAGGTTTGAAATATGAATTTAAATGGAAACTATTTCACCATGGTTTATGATTCACAGGCTTACTCAAAATTTTTTATTAATTTGAATAATAAATAAATGAATATAAAAATATCCATCTATCTACCTAAAGAAGAAAAGTATGTATGTATGATCCAATGGATCTGATTGGCTAAAGAACGGCCAATGAGATCCATTTTTTTTTCTTACATAATGCAATGAATTTACTTCTTTCCCAGTGAAAAAACAATGTATAAGATTCACGACCCTATATGTTCCCGTGTAATTTTTATCAAAGTTGTGCATCATAAATCCCGGGGCCTGACTTGGGTATTGCGGTCCTCTGACTTGGGTATTGCGATATTTTTGAACATGGAGAACGAAAAATTTAATTGTAAATCATTCCATAAAACATCTTGATAGTTCAGTTGAGAGACGAAAAGGAAATTGTAATCAGGATAATTACTCGCAAACCCAGTTAGTCAGCAGAAAAGAAAATGGAATCGGAAGAGATAGTTTACAATTTCATAGCGTCAGGAGCACCACACATGTCGATGAAACGGCGATGTTCTTGATTAGAGAATATTTAAAAATAGCGAAATAGCGGGGGCAATATGACGATCAGGATCGGTGGGAAAAGTTTCGGTAACCAGAGATTTTGTAGAAAATATCCAGATATGCGAGAGTATTTTTTAAAACACATGAATTTAAAGTCCATTTTGGCATTTCAAAGAAGTTTTGTCCATATCACCGGCGAAACCCATCCAACACTTACAAACGCGGAAGTAGGTCACCGTTGGTCTTCTTGTTGACTAGACTGAAAAGCCTCAGACAGAGTTTCTCCGTTCGAATCTCTTCACCGCAAGCGCATCACATCATCAGAGTTTTTATTTTATTTTTTTTATTTTTATTTTTTTATTCTAACACAGATTCATGATTACTTTTCCCAATGCGTTCACATTACCAAAATCTACATTATTATATCACACTCGAAACAGATATAGTTACCTCGGACGGCCGAGTTCCGGCATCCAGCTCTCAAAAAATTTCAATGCCGTCTGCCTTGGTTCACATACAATGCAGAGTTACATGGGAAGGGGAGGGATATGAAGTATGGGGAACATACTGTCTTCGCGTTTTAGGCTTTTAGAAATTGTGATGGTGAAACAGTTTCAAATGAGAAGTTTACGTAGAGGTTAAGATTAACGACCAAATATGGTATAGTCGCAGAAAAGAGGAAGTGCCGGCAGACTCTGTTAATATTAGTGGCTTGGGAAAGAATTGAATGTAGTTGCAATACGTACTGGACATGAAGTGATTTAGAATAATAATTTGGAACATGCTTTGGAATAATAATTATGAAAGAGAAGGTCGCGTTATTGGGAAAGGCTTAACATTTCTGTATATATATATATATATATATATATATATATATATAGCATAGTAAACATATTAAAATAAAATTATTTCACAGTTATCCAATTTTTCTCCAGAAGTTGGCGCAATGCAGCACATTCTCCTAAAGTAACATACAAGATTCATATGAAAAAGAGAGGGGAAATGACCAAATGCAAGGCACAAAATGGTAGAGGGGGATGGCGACCCCTCTTTCCCGTTTAAACGGGAAAGAGGGGTCGCCATCCCCCTCTACCATTTTGTGCCTTGCATTTGGTCATTTCCCCTCTCTTTTTCATATGAATCTTATATATATATATATATATATATATATATATATATATATATATATATATATATATATATATATATATATATATATACATATATATATATATATATATATATATATATATATATATATAAACTCATTGCCATAAAAATTTGCGCGCCAAGAAGAAATTGTGGGATCGTAACGAAATTTGGGATAAAAGTACGTGTCAGGCAGATATGCAAATGATTAGAAATACAGCATAATTGCGTATTGCGTAATGCTACCAGAGGGCGTTGAACTTTGTTCTCCCTAGGGCAGAAAAAAGATATGCAGAGGCTTTTTGCCTGTACCCAATTTGTTGCAGAGAGACGCTTTTTCATTACGGATGCCTTTACGTCGCCATCGAAGAGAATATGATCAGCTGTCGAAGCTCGAGAGGGGAGAAGAATCATCCGGATGCTGGAAGCCGGTTTGTCAAGTCGACCAGTACGGCCCGCCACCTAGGCCGTTTTGACTTTACTGTGAGAAGGTGTTGGGACCATTGGAAGAGAGAAAGGTTGCATACACTGCGGCCGAGCTCAGAACGCCCTCGGCAGACCAATAGCCGAGAAGACAGTCACATCACCAGAAGCGCACGCACAGCGCCAACTGCATCATTGTTCGCCATCCGGACACAGGAAGCACCTTCACTACGGGTCCCTGTGTCTGTCCGTAGCATCGCGATTTGCCTGGCTGAAGAATATTTGGTATCGCAGCTCCCATTACGTGTGCTGTCAATGACACCCACCCACCGTCGCCTCCGTTTGAAGTGGTGTAGCCCTCGATGGGATTGGATCGCAACCGAATGGAACCATGGTGTCTTCAGTGACGAATCGAGATTCAATTTGGGCAGTGATGACAAACGTGTACGTGTGTGGAGGCACCGTAGTGAACGCTTTAATCGTGCTTTCGCCTTACAGCCCCACCGCTCAAACAGCTGGTGTGATGGTATGGGATGCAGTCGCATATGAAACTCGGTCACCTCTAATATTGATCCACGAAATCATGACAACCCAGCAGTACGTTCGTGACATCTTCACCACCGTGTGTTGCCACTCATGGCAGGACTCCCAGGAGACATTTTTCAACACGACAGTGCTTAGTCACACATTGCACAGGTGCTACACGACTGCCAACGCCATATTACCATCCTTTCCTGACCTACCCGATCCCCAGATTTTTCACCGATAGAGTATATCTGAGATCACTTGGGACGGCAATTTAACAGCCTACGATTTTGGTCGAACTAGAGCCTGGCTTACAATAACTGTAGAATGACATGACGCAGGACACTATACGAGACCTTTATGCCTCAATGACCGTCCGTATCGTATCGTGTATTCACGATACAGATGGTCCAACAGGATACTAGAACCTCCATTCATTTGTAGCTTTTCCTGTAGTGAATGATAATTTTGCTTTGATTTTGGTATCAATTACTTATATCAATGTTACACTCACATATATAAAATATTGTTCGATTCTGACAAATATGTCTTGGTACACAAATTTTTATGGCAAAGAGCGCATACAGAGTGTACATAAACTGATGGTCAGAACTGTAAGGGATTATAGAATTCACTAAAACAAACAACTTTCACAATACAATGTGGAGTCGGAAAGCAACCGGCGATCCGGGTGAGGGCGTTTTCTCTGGGAGTTGATGAAACGTCGCTTAAAAATGGAGTGAAGACGAATACAATGAAGAAGAATAATGGACATTTATTGACAAAATGTTTAGAACAAATGCTCAAATAAACGACCACCAACTGCAAAACAAGTGCCATAGTGGAGACGGAGTGAATCGCGTAAACTTTGGAAGGTGCTTTTCACAAACGTCTGCAGCTGCGACGCTAATTCAGGCGACAAGATCATCTGGTGACTCGATGGGCGTCTCATAAACGGCGCTTTTTAGCTGTCCCCAGGGGAAAAAATTCAGGCAGGAAAGATCGGAAAATCTGGGAGACCACGAGACGGAATAATCTACACGGTCAATCCATCTGTTCGGAAAGACAAAGTCCAGGTAGTTCCGCACATTCCTGGTGTAATGTGCTGGCTCTCCATCGTGCTGGAACCACGCAATCACTCGATGATTTGCTAGTACAACACGTAGTAAATCTGGCAGCACCTTCTGGAGGAAGGGGAGGTACATCTGTCTGTTTAAGCGGTCTGGTAACTAATACGGGCCAATTAATTGGTAGTGGATAATCTTTGCCCACACATTCACGGAAAACCTTTGCTGGTGGCATCTGGAACTTGTAGCGTGAGGGTTTCCAGTGTTCCCCATTTTGACTCGACGTTTCATCCACTCCAGAGAAAGCGCCCTCCAGCTGCTCGCCAGTTGCTTTCCGACCCCATATTGTATTGTAAAACTTGTTTGTTTTGATGAGTTCTATAACCCCTTGCAGTTCTGATCATCAGTTTATATACACCCCGTATGTAATAAGTATCTAATTTTTTTTTATAGATTATGCTATCGTCGTTCTTTTATGGTGCTGACTGTTGTGTCGTTAAAAGTTAAAACAATATATTGCATAATAACCCTCTAGATAGAAAAATGTTGATCAATTCTTAATTCATGTTTGCATAGTTTGCTTCAAATTATAATATTAATAATGTGTAGATCGTTGTATTATTACAAAATAATTATTTTTTTAGCAATATGGCTGTAATTGGATCATAATTGATGAATGAATTACACCTCCAGACTTTCAAATTGTTAAATTAACACTATCATTTGTATTTGTTAATTATCTTTAAAAAATATATATTACGTTAGTGGAATCCACTATAGTTGTAATTAATACTATTAATATAGTGAAGCACCAATTGAAAAAAAAAATAAAAATTGTGACACAACATAGAAATTACAATCATTCTGTTTTGACTGCTAGATCAATAAAGTCAATTCTACCCCTAAACATTACCACAGATGATCGATGAGATGGGAAAAAAAGTTGCAGGAGTATCTTCTTTTTACTCGCATTCCAGTTCTTCTTTTCTTATTTTTAGTTTACTTTTTTTATCCGAAAGAGATTTGCAATCTGTGGATCATGAATTTTGCATGACGCGTGCAAAGGTTGCTACAAATAGGACACATATATGTGAAGTACATAAAAAGAAAAAGTAAAGCACTAATGCGAAGGGTCTTTTCTATTTTAAAACTAGAGATATTAAAGTTATAACTTATGGTAATATAAACTCGTCAAAAGTGTAATGGAAACACCATAAAGGAATTTTACGTAGCCATATGCAAATCGCAGTACCAGTAGAAGAGAGAGTCATATGCAAATGATTAAAAGAAAAATCAAAGATAAGCAAAAGAAACTGTTTATTTAGAAAATAATGTGGTCCCCACGGGCAGCTATATAGGCCACTAAACGGCGAGGCATATTATCCATGAGACTATTAATGGTTGCTTGAGATAATCCTTGCCAAGAAAGGTCCACTGCGGCACGCAGCTCGTCTACGGTATGTACTTGTGGTCCCCGGTGTACCTGATGACTGATGAAGGTCCGCACGTGTTCAATGGGAGAGAGATTAGGCCAGTCTACCAACCAGAAAAGGATGTGAATTGCTTTCAGGCTGTTAAAAGTTTGCTGTGAGGTGTGGCATTATCTTGCTAGACACAGTGCCGGGGACGACCTGCCTCAATGGACGAACGACTTGCATCACAAATTGTGTGACGTACCGGTCCTCTGTCAGATTACCCGCAATGTCAGAAAAGCTGTCCACTGATCGAACATGATACCGCCCCAAACCATGATGCCGGGCGTGGGGCCGGTGTGACGCTCGGTGATATGGGCTGAAAAGTGGTGTTCCCTGGGAAGCTGCCACACCTGACTACGGCTAACATTCCTCCACAGACAGAAGCAAGATTCATCCGTAAGCAATACCCGGTGCCATTTATTTATCCAGTTGCGATGACGACGACGCCACGCCAGACGTGCGTCCCTGTATCAAGCGCTTAATGACAGCACTGTGGCTGGCCACCGTGCGCGCAGCTGAACTTCATGCAGCCTGTTGCGCATGCTTTGCGTGCACACATGTACAACCGTTGATGGTGGCAGGCTGTTTAGGATGTCACTTGCCTTTACGAACGGGTCTCGACGAGTATTTCGGAGAATCTACCTGTCTGTGCGCTCTGTCGTCAGCCTTTTCGATCCATCTGTGTGCCATTCTCTGATACTTATGCGTCCATCGTGTCGCTGGATGATACTTACGCCGTGCATAACCAGTGTGGAAATTGTACGCGTTGAAAAACGCACGTCACGCAGCTCCAGGATAAGGTCTCTTTCTGCAGCCGTTAACGTCTGGTATACAGCTCGCTGATATCTTTGAGGCATCGCTTCTTCACTTCACCTAAATGGCTGCTACTGCAAATCGTCGTTGATAGCATTTACGGGATGAGCAGTCTGGTGGTCTTTATCATCCGAAACTGGGTGTCACATGACCCAATATGAACGAAAACTTAATCATTTGCATATGACCCTCTCTTCTACAGATACTGTGAGGGAATTCACCAAGTCTTGCGATAAAGTCAGGGAAAACACATTATAAATAATCCCTAGTAATAAGTTTATTTTTTAGAAAATGATAATTTGCACGTTAAAGTTGCATCGCAATTTATCAGGATGGGGAAAATTGATGCGTTTGTATTTCGCTAAGTAATCTTTCACGGGTTTCAAATTCTATCTTTAATTTAGTCTCAATAAAGGAAGAAACAAATTAAGTTTGAGTAATTTTAACATAATTTTAAACTAATAAATGATAATAAAAGTTAAGAATTTAAAAATGCATCCTAACATGAACATTATCTAAATGTTTCCATTTAGGTAATGTCCATGCATTCTTTTTATCAGAAGAGTATATATAAAAACCACTAAATATCTCCTATATATAGTTAAGCACATAAATATTTAAAGTTTTTCAATATAACAAAAAGTAATATTTTATGGCATTTTTTTTTCCATTTATACTTTCTCATACTATAGGATATAGAGATGCATTGTTTTCACGAAATTTCGACTCCAAGATTTTGATATCAATATACACTGTTGCAAAAAACTATGTAACCCCATAAGAAATTCGGGGTGTATGTATTGCTTGAGGAGACAAGCAAATATTTGGTATCAAAAAACATTTTATTAAGAAATGATGGCAACAGGATGACAATTTATTAAGTAGCAAAGCCCTCCTTGGCCGACATGTAAGCAGATATTCGGTGCAGCAAAGAGTCAATTAATTTGCTTATGCATCTTTGCGGAAGATTCTTCCACAAGTGCTTCAAATTGCCAACTAATTCAGACATTCTGAGATGGCTACAATTGCAATTTAAATGCTGCATGATACGTCGTTCTCATGCGCGTTACATGAGTCCTAAAAAATTATTGGAGCTGACAGTTTGATCATTTGCATACCTAATAAAACGACAATGTAGAGTTTCGCGGCTGTAGCTCAATTTTTTTGGGAAGCAGACATATATCTTTTACAACTGATTATTTGTTTGTTTTTTAGAATCCAACGAACACGTTTTAATTATTTTTAGATTGATATATTTCTGTCGTCTGGCTGTGATCAATTTTTTCTGCACACAATAACTGCCACAAATAATAATAGATTTTCACGAAACTGTATACCCAGGTTTGTTAACAAAAAATCTGAACTAAATATTTTTTTTTTTAATTTGAGCAAAAACTTTGAATGTATTCGAAATTTTATATTTTCTCAACATTACAATAAAGGAAAAAATGTGAGTCTCATTAATACAAGGTATTATATAGGGGTAAATGATCACGAAACCTAACAGTTTCAATCAGTGTAGTAATAAAATGCCCGACAATTTGTGTGTTCGAGATATTATTATCCCCCTGTCTTGGGGGGAGTTATTCCCCCGAGGGAATACATTGTCAATCTTAGTATCAATCGAAAGATTGATACTAAGGTTGACAATACTAAGATTGACAATATTTCAGCATGTTACCCTTATAAAATTAAGGGTAACATGCTGGAATTTTGATTATTTGGGCAAAGGCTACAGATTTTTCAGAAATGTTCTTGAAAAATTTGAAAAAAATCACCAGCTACTTATAACTAGATTCTGGTATGTGGAAATCCAGTTGAGCCATGTAGTTAATTTCTAACGTAATGATTTAATATTTTTGTATATTTATTTTTTTATAAAGACAAAAATATTATTGATATTTTGTAAAACCAAATAGACGTTAAATTTATATTTCCTTATTAATTATTCCTTTTATCCTCCTTCGAATGTGATTAACAACGTCATCCTCATTAATATTTATTTTTGTATGAGATCCGCACAATTAACCTACATGAAACTATGTCTGTCTGAATAACATATGCCAGAATAATTTCCCGACATTCGAACAAGATGCTAAATTCTCTAGGGGCAGACACTAACGATCTGATACTTTTTTGATATTGAGGCAGCGAATTCTTCAGATGAAAAGATCAATAAAAAGAAACTGACCGCCTTAGGTTAAAAAGTAAGAAAACACATTTTAAATTTAACAGAAATGGAAGAAACCAATCTGAGATTCACTGTGAACGCTTTTTAAAATGACATCTGATACCAGAAAATTTAAAGTGTAACATTCCAGGCTCAAAAGGAACTTTTGGTTGTTCGTTTTCTTTTTTAATTTTGAGATCGTGAAATTGTGGGATGGGTGTTTTAAAAAAAATTAATCAGGCTTATAACTATTGATAAATATTGCTAGATACATGCTTAAAAATGGAAAATTGCTTTAATTAGTGAAATTGTGAGATGTACAGTGTGTTTTGAAATATTTAATTAGGCTTATTACTAGTATTGTTAGTAAGTGCTCTAGACCCATACTTCTAATCTAAAATTTGTATTAATTAGTAAAATTGCAGGATATACAGGGTGTTTTAAAATATTGAATAGGATTATGCCTATTGATAGTGAGTGCTAGACATATACATCTAATTGGAAAATTACTTTAATTAGTGAAATTGTGGGATGCATAGTGTGTTTTGAAAAATTCAATTAGGCGTATTACTAGTATTGTTAGTGAGTGATAGACACATACTTCTAGTCTAAAATTTGTTTTAATTAGTAAAATTACAGGATGTACAGGGTGTTTTAAAATATTAATTAGGAGTATGCCTATTGATAGTGCCTGTTGTACATATACTTCTTATTGGAAAATTGCTTTAATGAGTGAAATTACGGGATGTACAGGTTTTTTTTTAAATATTAATCAGGCTTATAACTATTGATAGAGAGTGATAGACACATACTTTTAATTGGAACATTTTTTTAATTATTAAGTGGAATTATACCATAAAACTTTCAAAAATGTATATTGTATTAGCATAAAAATACAAATATTTTTAAAGCCCCCTCAGCGAAAACGTTCGATTACTGAAAAATATTGCCAAAAATATGGACTCGTATATTAAATGAATTAATTATCCGTGGTGATATGCAGGGAAAAAAATTGTAATCCGTAATCATGTGAATACTGATTTGCAGTAAAAAACAATGTCACAAGGTACACTAAAGCTTTAGTATGAGGATAATCTCAAATTATTTCAAAAATTGCTTAGTATGCGTACGAGTCTCGCCTTTATTTTACAGGTACATACGCAAAACTAGCTAATTTTAAAAGTCATTAAACAATTTTTGAGAGTATATTTTGCTGATACTTCCTTGAAGAAAGCAGGCATGGAAGATATTGGTAACTACAATTGTTTAGAGGTCGCTTAAAACCCTGTTCTTCAGGTTAGAAACAATGTCTTATCTTAACAACTGCTTTGAAAACCCAGTTTTATTTATTGTGATTTATCAAGTAATTGGACATTTTGCTTTAAAAGGGTTATATAAAATGTTTGATTTCGTATATTTATGCTCATCCCTCTTCAGTTTTGAAAACATTTATACAAACTTTTCTAATGTATTAAAACACTTTACCAATTGTGTGTGAAATTATGTATCCAGCACTAACGTTTCATATGTCATAATCTTAATCTGTGTTTTTGAAACGCCCTGTATAAAGATATTACACATAGCCACGGCTATCTTACATAGTAAATTATCTTTGATCTTCATCACCACGTTCAGAGATGTCATGACCACGATTGGACTATGTGTTTTATATTGAGTAACTTCATGAAATCTATCAATTGATGAAATTATGAACATTATTTTTATTTTGAGTAACTTTATGAAATCTATGAATTGAAGTCAATTTGCACGTTATCAAGAAATCAATCTGTGTGTTGATTTCAGCTAGTTTCAGAGTATTATATCTACAGTCCATGTTAAAAGCATTTTTAATTGATGTTGATTGCATTGTTGATTGATTGCTAATATTAACAGGAGAATAAAGAAAAAATTAATGATAGAAAACTATTCTCTCAAAGCGAAATCTATATCAATTATCTATCAGCCCATGATTCAAACTAGAAATATTTTCTGAATGTTTTAATGACAAAACTAAAGACATTTTTTAAATGAGTTCACTTTTCTTTTGTATTTGTTTTTCAACCAGAGCTGCACAATCTGTGAATTATTGAAAAGAAATATTTCATACAATAATGATAAAGCGTTTCGAGTAATCATATATTTTTTGTATCCTCCTCTCCACCTCCTAGAAAATTCGGACAGGCTACCGGCCGGGTTCGATGGATGAAATGGATTCTTCAATTACCTTTCTTAAGACTTCAGACAGTAGTGCAATTTCAGATGCCGGTAAAATATTCACTACATTATTTATTATACATAATAATATAATTTTAGCAGTAGTAAAAACTATATTTTTTAAATGTGTATATTAATTTCCGTATATACAATAATGTATAAGGAAAGTATTGTGACGGGGTTGAAAATTCGAATTCGAGTTTTCGACGGGAGAGCACGTTTCAAGCATCCATGATCACGAATCGAACATTTTTGAACTGATGTCTCTCTGTGTGTGTGTATGTGTGTGTCAGTGAGTCTGTGGAGACGATAACTGACAAACGATTGAACCAATTCGAAAGAAATAAGGTACAAAAATTATAATCCGTGAATACTGGAAGCCTATTGTTTTTATACGCAATCGAATGTTCGGAACCCCCTAAATATTCGAGTGGAATTTTGAAAAAATCGTCAATAAATCAAAACCGCTAAAAAAGTTACGCAAATAGACATTTCTTGTATAATTTTTCATTAGAAAACGATTGACATAAATTTTAGACCGCTAACATGAAGCGTTCTCGAGATATTGCACATTTTTAAAAAATTATCAAAAAGTTATATAAAATAAAATAAAAATATTTCCTATTGAGAAACATGTTCACTTCTCATATGTAATACCATGCGATAAATTGGGTGACATCATTCTCGTGAATCTAGCTCGTTCCATTCATGGAAACAGATACTTTGAGTAATACTTTTGTATTTAAACAAAAATAGTCATTTATCTGCTATACGAATAACTTATTTCTCCGTCCATAACGGTTGGCGAGATTTTGGCGACGAATTTGCGGAATGTCGCCAAATTGGCGACTTTTTAAATGTTGCTGAATTAACGAAAAACTCGACAGATGGATAAAAGCGACGCTAAATCAATTAAAATGACGATTAATTGACGAAAATTCAATATCTTTAAAAGAATATAAATATCTACTATAAAAATAATCAATTTTTTTTTACTGTAAAAGTAGTAAATTGATTGCATTATATAAGGAAAGTCATGTGCTGCCCACATCTGATTTTTTTCTTTTGTATTTATTTTTCAACCAGAACTTCAAAAACTGTGAATTCTTAAAAAGAAATATTTCTAATAATAATGATAAGTGTTCGACTTTTTTTTCCAAAGGTGAAGCAGGGTAACCATACATCTTTGTATCCTTCTGCCGCCTCCTAGAACATCACGCAAGGCTATAGGCCAGGTGCGATGGATGAAATGGATTCTTCAATTAATTTCCTTAGGATTTCAGAGCGTAGTGCAATTTCAGTCTTCAGTAAAATAACCGTTCCATTATTTGTTATGCAATGTAGTAGAATATATTGCAATGTAGTAGAATATCAACTTCCTTTTCGTCGTAACTCATAAACGGAAAATAGCTGGTTTAAATTCACTTGTAATTTCAATCTGTCGTTTTTGAAGCTCTCTGTTTAAAGATATTACATAGAGTAACGGCTACCTTACATTGTGAATTTATTTTGCTCTTTATTACCACGGCCAGAGTTGACACTTGAAAAATAAAAATTTGTTTATTTTGTGATCTCAGTGAACATGCGAAGTAATAACAACTGTTAAGAATGTAAACTGTATACTAATAATTCTGCTTTTATGCAGAAAAACATCATGTTCACCATGAAACTTCGTCAACAATATATTCTACTAGCAGTATATCCATTCTTCGTATGGAGTATATAATATGAAAACCTTAAAAATCACAATCATGTGCAAATTCCTATAGTATACAAAATGACATTGTTGATTAACATATTCTGTTAAAAATTTAATTTAATGTTCCTAAAAAAGTTTAAGAATCTCTGTTCTCGCTATGCAAAATTATCCTCACGGGCAGATCTGACGAATAAAACATCCTGGTCCCGCTTGTAAACAAGAAATTGAATCAATATATGCAAAATAAAAGCATTAAAATTGTATTAGTATAATTGGACCCGTACTACTTATATTCGAGAATATTAGAAGATATACCCTACCCGTATATTTGTAGAAGATTACACGTACTACAACATATGAGTTTGGAAACGTTTTGCCAAAATAAAACAGGTGACGTAATAAATTGAAAATTTCACTAATCCCGTAATCTTTAAACCTAAAGGCAATAATTCATTCCAATAGATGTCAAAATATATGTCAATATACCTGTACTACTTATATTCTCGTAGATCAGAAGATATTCCCGTACATTTGTGGAAGATTAACCGTATTACATACAATATATGAGTTTTAACAATGTTTGCCATAATAAAACTATTACGTAATAAATTAAAAATATCAGTAATCCCCGAATCAACAATCTGCGAAAATATAAATAGCAAGAAAGATCAATCATGCTTAAAGCATTGATTATGAAACACTTTCCAACTTCAATGCAATTTTATTTAAAAAAGTCTAAAATGCAATACATTCCTCGGTAATATTTTAAAACTTATCACAATACTACATTAATTTATTATATTTGAAAACTTAAACCTTCATTGAAAAAAAATGAACTTCATTCAAATGACGGCATTGAAATATACATTGCCTGGTTCAAATACATCTAAAATGCGATAGATACATTTCACGGCAATATTTTTAAAACTCTCATAATACTACGATAATTTATTATATATGAAAACTTCATCGAAAACAACAGAAATTAATTCAAATGACGTCATAGAGAAAATAACACGGCTGGATCTCTCTATAAAAACAGCATTTCATTCATAAATAATTCCCCCATTCATGTCATTCATCACAATACTATAATAATTTATTTTATTTAAAAATTAAGACTATGGAGCTACAAGTAATTAAACTATATGCGTAAAACTTCATCGAAAAATATCGTCCTTCTCTTTCTAAAATCAATGAATATTTCATTCATATCAGCTAAGCAGACTCCATGGACTAAATGATTTTGTGTTAAAGAATTACAGCAATTCTAATACAAATCATTCTACATATTTTGCTGTTTGCATTTTACATAGGTGAAAAATAGGCTTAGTTGTAGAAATAATCAAATTTAGGATGAGCATTTAAACACAGATATATTGTATTTGCGTTGTTTCAGTATGTAGATGCACAGCATTTAAGCAAAAATAAAGTAGTTTTAGGACGGATACAACACTCAATATGAATTAAAAAGAACTTAAAAACTCACGATTTTGAAACAAGATGGATGATATATATCATTTTGAAATGCGTCATGTGATCTTTTCATATCATGTTTACGTGATCGTTTCATATAAGAGGTGTAATTGTTATTTTAATTTTTATTTAAAAAACTACTGAATATATTTCGGTGATTTTTTTTTTATATATTTTATGGAACAATTTGAATATTACCTAAAATTTTCGAAGCAATTTGTGAATTTTAAATCCGCTTAAAAAATGTTTGAAAAATTAGGTCCCATAGGGCTCAATGTATTTCATTTTTTCAACCCGGGTTCAATCCAAAACTAATTGGGTGATATTATTCATTTATATTCCCATAGGTCCTACAGACCGTCTGAACTACATACTAAAATTTCATTTTGATTAAGTCATTTTTACGGCAGTTATCGTGCTAACGGACCGACAGACAGACAGGCAGAATGAACAAAGTCATACACACTTTTCAACTTTGTTGTAAAGTGTTAAAAATAATGTTTAACCTGAAGACCGTGACCGTTTAATAAAAATCGTCTGCCGCATGAATGCATTGGATTGAAATCCGTTGCTAAGCGACATAATATAATTTCCTTCAAAGGAATTGGCGGAAAATATATCGTCTGCATAATGCTATCTCTATGGAAGGTTTAATTGTTCGTTTTTAATTAATATCTAAACAATCCCGGTTTTAAACTCGAAACATGGACTGAATTTTAAGTGGGGCTATTTCAAGGCGACCCACAACATTTAATTAAATTCGGTTTAGTCGTACTCCCATGATGATGAAACAAACAGACAGACAGACAGATTTTCAATTTATTTATACGAGTATATATTAACAACTGCTAAGAAAAAACAATTTTAATAGGTAAGAAACAACTTTGTAAATAATAGTCAATTTTTATCAAATTTTTGTCTGAGAACTTTGTTATCAGAAATTCTTCACTCATTACGTAAGTCATACATAAAAATACTTTCATGTTGTTGTGACTTATCCCCGTGGTGAGAAGCGCCTAGTACCACGTCCACTAGACCTCTGGTTCCATGGCGAAGGGGAGAATATGCAGCTTCACTTTTTATTGAGACTCCCCAAGGGCAGAAGTCTGACTTTGCCTCGACTACACAACATCTATGCCCGCTGGTGAGATTCGAACCCACAACCCGGCAATCCAGCGATCTGTCGGAAACGCATGTCCCTGACCGCTCGACCACCGGATCGGCAAATATTTTCATATATATCAAATACGTCAGAACTAATTCAGGAAATTTATAATAACTGCTGTAAATCGCAAGATCATTGGTAAAATCAAAATATTGTGATTTTGATTCTTCGGGGAAACTCTAAGGCTATAATATTCGAATGCAACTTTTAAAACTCAAGACGCAATCGAAATTAGAACTACATATTTCGTCGTCCTAACCATTCGACGTTTTATCCATTGAGATACTAGGATGATATTATACTGGGAACGAAATTACAACTACTGGGACGAAATTGCAAGGCTTTATTGTCGAAGTGAACACTTCAAGTTTAAAGTGATATCGCACGTTAACAAAAGAAGCAAAACTTTTGTTAAAAGCTTTACGAATAATGGTTTATTAAAATTTTTACGAGACAAATATATACTAGAATTGTTTTCGAGGGTTAAAAGTTCATAGCTTAACAAAAGAAGAAGAATATTTGTTAGAAGTTTAATGAATAAAAGTAATCTAACATTCTTACGCTAACCATAACGGTATGGTTAAACTTCCTAAAATTAAATAAATTGATGTATCATTTAACTATGAAAGTATCGTTTAACTATAAAAGTTGTATTTAATTATGAAAGCAACGTTAACTTTAAAAGTTCAAATTATCAAAATAAATAACATTAAACTGTAAACATGATTAAATTAACTTTATAAACGTTTAATATAAATGTAACGTTAACTGTAAAAATTGTGTTAAACTATACACGCAGCGTTACTAACAAAAAGTCTATACATATAACGTTAATCTATGAAGCATCTACTTTAATACATATAAATATTCGAACGATAAAAATTCAGTTTTTCTACCAAAAAAATTTGATGTGGACAGCACATGACTTTCCTTATATAATGCAATGAATTTTCTATTTTTACAGTAAAAAAATAGATTATTATTATAGTAGATATTTATATTCTTCCCAAGATAATGAATTTTCGTCAATGAGTCATCATTTTCATTAATTTAGCGTCATTTTTACACATTTGGCGAGTTTATCGCTAATTTAACAACATTGAAAAAAGTCGCCAAATTGGCAACATTCCACCAAATTCGTCACCAAAATCTCGCCAAGCGTTATGGACTAAGAAATAAGTTATTATTACAGCAGATAAATGACTATTAACGTTAAACTACAAAAGTATTACTCAAAGTATCTTTTTTCATGAATAGAACGAGCTAGATTCACGAGAATGATGTCACCAAATTTATCGCATGGTATTACATATGAAAAGTGAACATGTTACTGAATAGGAAACATATTTTTTTATTTTATATGACTTTTTGATAATTTTTTTTTTAAATGTGCAATATCTCGATAAAGGTTCATGTTAACGTTCTAAAATTTATGTCAATCGTTTTCTAATGAAACATTACATAAGAAATGTCTATTTGCGTAACTTTAGCAGCGGTTTTGATTTTTTGACGATTTTTTCAAAATTTCACTCGAAAATTTAGGGGGGTTCTGAACATTCGATTGTGTATAAAAACAATAGACTTCCAGTGTTTAGGGATTGTGATTTTTGAACCAAATTTCGTTCGAATCGGTCCATTCATTCGTCAGTTATTGTCTCCACAGACTCACTGACACACACACGCATACTTTCACACACACACACACATACTTTCACACACACACTCACAGACATCACTTCAAAAATGTTTGATTCGTGATCAGGGATGCTTGAGATTTGCTCTCCCTTCGAAAACTCGAATCCGAATTTTCGACCCCGTCACAATACTTTCCTTATACATTATGTATATAAGGAAAGCAAAAAGGCAGAAAATCTATAAGAATTTTAATTGAATATCTTACTTAACTAAAAGTTTCCTTTAACTATATAAAAGTAACGTTGATTTTTCAGTAAGGAAAAAATGGTTGAAGTGATACAGAAACGGATTTCTTTATTCTGTTAGAAGTTCAACATTCTATTAGAAGTTTTACGTAATTTTTGTACATTAACAAAAGAAGAAATTTTATAGTTTTACCAAAGTAAATAATAGGCAATTTTACCAAACTTTTGTCTAAGAAGTTTGTTATCAGAAACTCTTCTCTCTTTTTGTAAGTCATACATGAAAATACTTTCAGATATATCAAACGCGTCAGAACTATTTTCAGAAAACCGAACAAGATGGCAAATTCTCTGAGGGATAAACTAACAATCCGAAACTTTTATGGAATTGAACCACAAAATTTCCACAAAACGATCAATAAATATCAATTGAACATCCAAGTTTCCAAAGTAAATTACTATTGATAAAATATTTCAATGACATTTCAGAAAAATACCTCAGTTGAAAAAGAAAAAAATAATTTTAAACCTATATTTTTCAAAGATTAATCCAAATTCTAACTTATAATTAAAGATTAAACTCAGAAATGTAAATAAATGATTAAAATGAAAATTATTGACTTTTTGCACAGTATGGGGATCCGCCTTCCCCCCGACCTATTTCTTGATGTCTGTTACGTAGACATAATGGGGCCGTTGGGGCCCGCCCCTTGTTTTTTGCCACTCACCAACACTCGGGACATGCTTTTCAGCTCTTTCAATTGGCCCTTGGATATCTGCCTACTGACGCTCGCCAATCCTGAAGCTCAGGCCTAAAGTTCGTTGCGCTAGCTAACCGTTGGAGCTCATTTTGCGAGTTCTTTGATTCCACCTACTACTCAGCCGCAATACAGCTGTTGGAGCTACGTCTTTCGTTTCCTAACGTTCTTTACCACCCCTACCCCCTCATATTATGCTTCGCGAGACTTTTCTACCGCAAAAACAAGTATGTAACTTTTAGTTACATGTTTACAAAAGTAAGACAATTAAAATCTAAATATAACGACAGCAAAAGTCCCATCGATAGCTTCAGTATTAGGCTTCAGAATAATAAATCTACTTTTAATTGTTTATATCTGTTGTGACACGTCACAACACGTTATTATTTTATTATTCAAAATTAACATGTTTTTATAATTCATTAATTTATTTTATTTTAATTTTAATTATTTGATTTTAATTTTAATTATTTGATTTTAATTTTAATTATTTTATTTTAATTTTAATTATTTTATTTTAATTTTAATTATTTTATGTTAATTTTAATTATTTTATTTTAATTTTAATTTATTATTCAAAATTATCTTATTCAAAATTGTTTTTTTTTATATTCATTAATAGGTTAATTGTCTCATTTTCTAAATTTAATTGTAACGTACTGCTTGCTATTCATTCATTTTTTTTCATTCGTACTATGAACGCCCCTTTTGACTAAAAGCTGGATAACAGTACTCCTTTTCGGCAATTGGCAAAATCTCGTTTCAGACGAGATACGGAAATTTAGATAAATTGGTTTAAGTTTAACCTCCCTGGTTGAGCGAGAGTTTAGTTTTATGGCATAGCAACTGAGTGTGTGGCTTTCAGCTAATTACAGCGTGCCAAGTAAAGCGGGAGATTCCCTTTCTGTAAGATAAATGTTGGTTCAGTCCTTTCTAAATTTTGTCGAAAAAATAGATTTTGTTTAAGCGGGGATGTGCCTAGGCACTTCTTGCTATAGCCATTTCCTATTTTAAAAATGTGTTCTCACTGGATAGTTTCGTATGAGTATCATTTCATAAAATCAAATTGCAATTAATATGTAACGATTTGATATTGTTTACTGACTTCTGCTTTATTTTTTTTTTCTGAATTGATTTACATATTTTTATTGATCTACAAGTGATGTTCAAGGATCAAGTATTCAATAATAAGAAAAAGTTGTGATGCAATAATGCGTAAGTTCAGAAGAATGATGTATCAGCTGAATACACATTTTTGAAGTTTATATTGATTTTAAATCTGCAAAATTGCAGTAAATTTTGCTCAGAAGAATTATACAGCAATTTCAACAACATGAAAGATATTTTTATCTTTAATCTCCCTATTTGTGCTTCAGATATAATATCCACGTTGCTTATACAGCATAGAATAGAATTGCAATCTTGTTTACAGTGCTACTGAAGAATTACACAGTATTTCAGCAACATGAACGATTTTTATCTTTAATCTCACTATTTGTGCTTCAGATATAATATTCGCGTTGCTTATACAGCATAGAATAGAATTACAATCTTTTTTATAGTGCTACTGAAGAATTACACATAGTTTCAACAACATGAAATATCCTGTGAATCTTTGATCTCATTTATTGCGCTTCAAACGGTATAGTCTTTGCTCTTTTTTTTTTTACAAATTCTTTAAAATATATATATAGCTCTATGGCATATTATCAGAACATGAACATCATGAATGCAATACAAATTTATATGTACATATTGATTATTGGTGATTTAGACTCATTCTGTGTTTTAAAACATTCATTTTATGATGTATTTAACACCAAGGTCATTGACTTAATTCATATTATTATTTCTTTTGATTTTTTTTTTTTGAAATTCAGATTCAGGTAAAAAATTTAACAACAAAAATAATGCACATTTTGAATGTTCAAGGTTTCATGTATTGATAAAGTTATGATATTTATAATTTTATGTGATATTTAATTTTTAGGCGCTCACATGCAAGATGGTTAATATTAATTTATATTTTTACACAACACATTTTACTTTTTTATTTAAAATTCTAATCCCACTGTACGATCCCCCTTCATTAAGTAATTATCTTCTAATTAAATAATTTTCCCTTTTTTATTGCATGTGAGTGACCGACCCCATCAATGTAGTGGTATGGCTGCTTAATTGATCTCATTATCATTAATTAGTTCATAGAGCAGTTGTATCATAACAATATCATTTAAATATTACTTCTTTTGAAATGTCAACAGCGTTTTCAGCAATGAAAGGTTAGATTTTGAAGATAAATGAAGGGGGGAGGAATGTCATTTAAAAATAGTGAAAATAAGAATTTTATTTTAAAATTGTATGCAAAATTGACAATTTAATTCGATTGAAATAAAAATAGGAGGCAGTACATGGCATAATATTCTAAAACATCATGCAAAATTACAAATCTATGATGCCATACCTCCGGCGCTAGGTTAGACAGAAAAATTTAAAACAATTTTGTTAGCGGCAGCGAAAATTATGGCTAACTTTTAAACGAAAATTATGGCTAACTATAGAGAGATACTACAGAAATTGCATGTAAGTATCTGGTAGGAATAAGAAAGTTAACAGCCTTCTAGGAAGCCGAAAATATTCATGTTAAATAACGATCTGACCAAGAAATATATTTTGTGTCTCGTTTCAGGTTTCAACTTGAACTGATTTGCCTCATATCGTAAAAAAATGTTATAGAAAATGTTCATACTTCTGTATGCATATTCATTTCGTATTTATTTTTACTTTCCCTGCAATACATGGTAATGTATAGGGAAAGTATTGGAATCATGCCGAAAATCTCAACTCGAGTTTTCGACGGATCTACACGTTTCGAGACCTCTAGAATATGAAAAAAATATTTTTAGCGGGGCGTCTGTTTGTCTGTCTGTGCAGATTTTGTATCCACTCTAACTAAAAAAATAATGGACCGAATCTCATAAAATTTGGTAGGTAAGTCACTTGTGGGCGAATCTGGTGCTGATTAGTTTTGGCTACGATTCAAGATAAAAGAATCCGCCTTATTTCTCAAAATAGCCCGCAAAAGCTTGTATCCACTCTAGCTAAAAACTAATGAACCTACTTTCACAAAATTCGGTAGATAAGTCACTTGTGGGACACCCTAGTGCTGATAAGATTTTGGTACGATTGAAAAAAATAATCTGCCTTTTTTTGTAAAATGGCCCTCAAAAATCACCAAAATCTGAAAAAAAACCACTACGTATGCTCAAATATATCCATTAACTTTTTTTTTATTTTCTCTACGCCACCTTTGAAAATAAGTCCAGTTACCAAATGAGAACGAAAATTGCATTAAAATTAAATTAAATTTAATTAAAATAAAGAGAGAGAACGTGGATATAAGTCTGCAGGGAAAGTCATGTGCTGCCCACATCAGACTTTTTTCTATATAGATGTTGAACACCATACTACTTACCAAAGCATTTATATTTATACACACATCAATAACATGTTACATTAAGTGCGAATACTACGTTCCTCATTTTTGTTAACTTCGTGTAATTAAAATCTGTATGCCACTGAGCTACATATACATGCATTCAGTTACATGAACCATTATACAACAATTTTTAGAACCCGAACAAGATGTTAAATCCTCTGGGGGCACCGACTAATGACCCAGGACATGTCTAGTATCGGAAGAGCGTGTTCTGTAACCAACGGATCAATAAAGAGGGATTGACTGCCCAAGGTCGCAAAGTAAAAGACTATCGATCTTCAAGTTAACTAAAATGACATAAAGCTGCCCCAGTAATGACATCAGATTTTAAATTGACATATGGTACTAGGAAAGCTAACTTCTAAAATATCTAAGCTTAAACAAGCCGTTAGGATGGATTGAAATGCATTTCTGTTTATTTTGGTTTAAAGTTCGGCAGTCATAGAGGCTTATATTAAAATGAAAATTTTAGCAGGGATTGCGTTTAAAATTAATGTTTTTAATCCATTGATATCCCAGGTAATTATTACGTCAGATTGTCAGTGTTGGGGAAAAGACAATATATAGGGTGTATATAAACTGTTTTGACAAAATAAGAAGGGTGATAGTACTCATCAAGACGGACAATATGGAACCTACGATCGCATTCCACTCTGAGTGTCAGGAAAGATTAATTTCCAAACACGTCCAATGAGCACTAGTCGCCACTTCGGACGACATAGCTGTCGTGCCGGAGAAGTATCACATCTCCAGAACATCACCGTCAAGCATGTACTCCAGTGACAAGAAGCAGCAGCGACAGTTGCCAGCTGATTGCCTGATTGGACGTAGTGGTCCTGTGGCTTGGCCTCCACGCTCACCGGACCTCAACCCACTGGACTTCTTCTGGAGGCACATAAAATCATTGGTGTACCAGACACCTGTGGACTCCATAGAAAATCTTGTTGCCAGAATCGTTGTTGCAGCGAACAGGATAAACACGACACCAAGTTTCTTCGAGAGGGTGCTCCAGTCGTTCATTCGCCGGTGTGAATTGTGTAACGGCACCCTTGGCCGTAACTTTGAGCATCGGCTTTCAGTCTTTCTTTGGTGTAAATAAATGCGATTGTGCAACTTATGATTATGTTAATTCTCCTTACTTTCACTGTTGAAATTTCAACTTTAACTTTACATTTCTCTGACACTTAGAGTGGAATGCAACCCTAGGTTCCATTGTAAATATTGTTCGTCTGGATGAGTACTATCTCCCCTCTTATTTTGTCAAAACAGTTTATATAGACCCAGTAGTATAGCCCACTCTTAGCGAGTTTGAATGCAGCAAAGTAATAAGGTTTTCATTCTTTCACCTTCTCATCTGAAATAATTTCATAACATTAAACATGTCGCGTATAGGGAAAAATTAGATATCTGTGCATCGGATATTGCAAAGTTTTTAATGTGGGAGAGATTAACAAAAAATATTTTCTTGGACTTCTTGAAGCGATTGTGGTGATCAATATTTGGAAAATTCGTAATTTTTTCCATAACGACCGTTACAGGACACTGAGTATACCGGATATAAACTATCTTAAACAACATTTCTATAGAATATTGATTCTCACCTTTTTAGAGAAAATTAAAGAAAAAACGTAATAATTGTAAAAAACTATTTATTACCACATTTGTGCGGTTTCAACTGGTCATTAAAGTTTTCTTCATCTTTGACATTTTCCTTTTTTCCCCATAGCTGTGGAAAGCTCAATATGTAGAATATAAGCTTTTGACTGTATCAATCGACTTTAGAACTCAGATGCCAAAGTAAAAATTTCATAGAAAAACAAAAAGCACCATCTTTGATGTATTGATGCAAATTAAACCTTTTTATAACGTCTTATCTCATACTTGCCTGCTAGGAAATTTAAAAATCAACAGCCTATTTCCCTTAGTTTCTGAGATACAGGTATTGTTAAAACAGCCATTTGATAGCTCGTGCAAAAGCTCGTGCATATGATGGCTCGTGCAAAAGCATGGCTAGTGCTCTGCAGGGCTCCTTGATATTTTACAATGCACTATATTTTTAATGTAGTATATGTCCCCTACATTTCTGTTAACCATTTCATATATAGTAAATTTACAAAAATTAAGCACACATCCACAACAGAAGGTCTATATTTTACTTCCTATAAGACGTACAAAAATTCTTTTAAAAAAAGGACCAGAGCGCTTTCGAGCATAAGTACGCTCTTTCTCAGTGGCTACATGGAAATAGAATTTGAATCGTTCATATATAGACCAGATATAGCGACAAAATTTGCATAAATACAATTTACAAAAGAATCTACTTTTAAACAGGGAAAAACCGAAAACTATAAAACATTTTTTTTAGAGTTTCAAAATTCCAACAAAATAAGAACAGCATATTAAATTACAATTAAATTACAGAAATCGAAAAAAGGGGGGGGGGTAAGCATAATCCCAAAGACGAAGACGTCAAAGATAACTTTGCAGAGACTTGAATTGCATGGAGTCGAGAATGAGTCGCCATGCGTAACTCAAATTCATAACAGGGTCTAAATTACAGACGGACTCGCGGTAGATATAAATTAAAAGGGATTCAAAAAGGAGAATATGACGAGGGTTATTACAACACATCAAAAGGAAAGTCTTTTCAAAAAGAGGCTGAAAATTATCTTTAACAACAAAACCTTCTGTTGTGGATGTGTGCTTAATTTTTGCTATTATAACATCAGACGTGATGCCAAATTATTTATTATAGTAAATTTACATTATTTTTCATATCATTTCCGTTAAGTTATATTTAGTTTATATCATCCTTTATTTTTAAAAACATCATATTTGCACTAAACGATTTTTAATATTTTAATACTAGTACTAATAAAAATGTGCTGTTTCTACTTAGCCTAATGTTGTTATGTTGTTATTTGTTATGATGTATAAAGTTTTTAAGGAATAGATGCCGGAATATTATGGTTGTAATTTATGCCTTGGCAATAGAGGAAGGGGGTTGGTCAGAGAAAATAAAAATTATAAAAAAATATTTACACAGAAAAATAGAAGAAACGTATCCGTTTAACTTCTGTAATGACTGCCAATACAACTTTTCTAAAATTATTATTTCACTCCAATTCATTTCTTAAATTACGGATTTTCCCAAAATTAGGATCAACACTTTATTTCACATTAGAAACTTTATAAATGTATACACTGCAAAATAAAAAACGTATACATTACACCGTATACACATTTTAAATGCATACACTGCAAAATAAAAAGCGTATACTTTACAACGTATACGCCTTTTAAATGTGTCCACTGCAAAATAAAAAAGTATACATTACAACGTATACACCTTTTAAATGTTTACACTACAAAATAAAGCACGTATACATTATGACGTAAACACATTATAAATGTGATACACTGCAAAATAAAAAATCTGATGTGGGCAGCACATGACTTTCCCTTCAGACGTATATCCACTTTCTCTTTATTTTAGTCGAATTTAATTCGCTTTTAATTCAATTTCCATTCTTATTCGGTAACTGGACTTATTTTCGTAGGTGGCGTAGAGAAAATACGAAAAAACTAAAATATCTCGAAGACAGCTAGTCTTAGTGTGATGCGATTGGTTTTATTCTTTTCATCGCTAAAAATTACGTATAAAACGAGCATTTAATGGATATATTTCAGCAAGCGTAGTTTTTATTTTAGATTTTGACGATTTTTGTGGGCCATTTCGCAAAAAAGGCAGGTTATTTTTCTCTGAATCGTACCAAATTCTAATCAGCACCAGGGTGACCCACAAGCGACTTATCTATCGAATTTTGTGAAATTCGGTCCATTAATTTTTCAGCTAGAGTGGATAAAGACAATTTTTGCGGTCAATTTCGCAAAAAAAGGCGGGTTCTGTCTTTACGAATCCTACCAAAAATTAATCAGCACCAGGGTCTTACCCAAGTGACTTACCTACCAAATTTTATGAAATTCGGTCCATTAGTTCTTTAGTTAGAGTAAATACATACATTGTACAGACAGACAACAAACACACACAGAGACAGACACACACACAGACAGACACACACACAGGCAGATACACATGCAGGTACACACACACACACAGTCGTCACGCTAAAAATAGTTTTTTCGTATTCTAGAGGTCTCCAAACGTGTAGATCCGTCGAAAACTCGAGTCGTGATTTTCGGTATGATTCCATTACTTCCCCTATACATCACCATGTATTGCAGGGAAAGGAAAAAAAAAACGTATCCGTTTAACTTCTTTAATTGATGCGAACACATCTTCTTTAAATTCATTATTTCACTCCAATCCATTTCTTAAAAATGATTTTCTCCAAAATTATTATCAACACTTTATTTTACATCAGAAACTTTCTAAATGTATACCCATCTTTTTTGTGCTTTTTAAACAGAAATGCGAAATTACTCCAGTTCTACAACATGATAGGAAGCAGAAAAGTCACCCCATCAACATACTACATTTAAGGTCTTAAAAAGACGGCAATGAACTAAAAGCCCTTTTCCTCACGTAAAGTGATTTTCCTGGAGTTTGATGGTGATAGACAAAAATCTCCGGCGCCATTTAACAATTCCTGACTCCTATTCTATAGGCGAAACTTCTGCTTTGATGCCAAAGATAATGCGGTAAATACTTGTGCCTCAGGCCACAAACTGTATGTTTATCTCCAAAATGTCGAGGGGTTAGTTTTCGGAAAGAGAGATTAGCTTCGTACCAAGACAATTATATATGGAAGTATTACAAATTTTATATAGTTTGATTTATTTTCAAAGCATCAAATTAATTTTTATAAAAATATGTGATTTTTTACGTGAAAGCTATATATATATATATATATATATATATATATATATATATATATATATATATATATATATATATATATATATATATATATATATATATATATATATATATATATATATATATATATATATATAAATATATATATATATATATATATCCTGATGAGCTGTCCTGATGAGAATGCAATTTCGAACTAACCGCCATTTTTTGTATAGTTCCAATTGATTGTTCTCTATTCTTAATCTCTTATCTTGAGCTGATTATTGTTGCCTATTCTCATTTTTACCGAGTTTTATTTTTATTTACTTATATACTTTTAATTGTTAATATTGAATCCTAATATTCTTCTCATCCCCCTTTCCATTGTAGTGATATGTTACTTTCTATCTTTATCCTTAGTCTTGGCTTATAGTTACTCATTTGTAACAGATATGTTAGAGATGGGTTTTTTTGTACATACAGTAGTTTATGCATAATTTTCGATTAAAATCCTTCAATTTTTATATATATAAATATATATATATACATATATATATATATATATATATATATATATATATATATATAAATATATATATATATATATATATATATATATATATATACATATATATATATATATATATGTATGTATGTATGTATATATATATATATATATATATATATATATGTATGTATGTATGTATATATATATATATATACATATAATATATATATATATATAATATATATATAATATATATATATATATATATATATTATATGATATATATAATATATATATATATATATATATATAAATATATATATATATATATATAAATATATATATATATATAAATATATATATATATATATATAATATATATATATAAATATATATAATATATATATATATATATACATATAATATGTATATATATATATATATATATATATATACATATATATATATATATATATATATATATATATATATATATATATATATATATATATATAATAGTAAAAATTGAAAGATTGGACATGAAGTCAGCCAACAGGTAATACATAAAAGGCCTAGGGGGATTGTGACCCCTAGTTCCCGTTTACAAGTCGACTTTTCCACCAATGGCAACACTCACGGAGCCATGCATTACCTGCGGTTAAATTCAGTACAACGTCGAAACAGAAGACGCCCATACGAAGTATATATCAAACGTAAAAGGAAAAAATCCCCCAACATAAGAGCAATATAATTGAAACGACACAAGACTAAACCTACTTAAAATGTACGAACTGCAAATACAAATACCCTACCTCCATCCAAATCACTCACGTCAATTTTACTCGCTTAAATAGTTCCTCGCTGTATCGATGCCATTTTATTTCCTGAAATAAAGGTGTTGCCAAAATCCTTACTGAACGCATCGAAAACTTTACTGTGTTCCACATTGTAACACTGACAAATAAATATTAAAGGATAATTTTCTGTTATTGCTTCCTTAATAAATATAGAATCATTTTTGATCCTATCCTTTCCATAAGAATGCATTCTTTCACTACGTTTAAAGTGATTAATGACTATATTGCGAAATATCCTGATACTTAAATTAGAATACCAGTTAATTATATAATGTATTCTAAAACTGTACTGTCTTCTTTTATCATAAATAGTATAATACGTTGTCTTGCTAGGTGTTAAATGTATACTTATATCCAGATAGTTGATTGCCTTTGTTTTATCCGAGATATTCTCAATAAGATTCAAGCAACCTGGATAAAAGGAAAAATCAAATTCATACCCGTCTCCTGTGTTTTTGTATGCTATGAGGATGTCATCAATAAATCGAAAGTAAACCATTTCGTTTATAAAGTGATTTCCTTGTTCATAATGGTGCAAATATAGATTTGCTAATAATGTCGAGCACCCTCCACCCATTGGCACGCCTTTAATTTGTTTGTAATATTCAGTACCATGATACAATATATTTTCATACAATACGATGTCCAAAACGTGTTTAAACTTTTGAATTGTGACACTTTGTTGTAATTCAAATGTCTCATGTATTTGCGTCAATATACTATATAGATCCTCCAAATTTATATTACTGAATAGATCTTGGAAATCATAGCTTCTATATAATTGGTTAGCAGGTAGTTTGTTCAAAATTCCCAAAACTTGATCGCTGTTTTTTATCATGACGGAACCATTTTTTGAAATATGATTCATTACAGGTTGTAGATATGACTTCAGTAGCGTATTAGCCCTTGTGGTATAAGTTTTAAATGCCACTGTAACTGGACGAAACTTCACTGGTTTTTTGTGAAGTTTGGGTATCAAGACCAAATACGGGTAGCGTATATGTTTCAAATCAATTCCAATTCGCTTATGAAGTGCACAAATTCGATTATTAATTTCATTATGTTGCACATTGAGCTTTTTATAGATTTCCTCATCTTGATAACTTTCTTTAAGAATCTTCATATAGTATGCTATGCATGTGAAAGTGAAATTAGATGCTGCCTTGTCTGTGTAGGTAACTGCATATTTGTTCCATAAATCATTCAGTTCGTCACGATTTACATTACTCTCTTCTCGTTTTTAAATTGAAGGTTGATAAAATCGACGAAATTGAAAATTTACACGATCTCGCCATTCATCAAATGCATTCATAGGCAAACTGTATTTTATTGCCATATTATATATAAATTCTTTCAATTCTTTATAATAATTCCCATATATATCATGAAATTCCTCTGACCTGAATTTAGTACCTTTATCAAATGCTTTTCGTAGTTGACTCGTATTAATCACATTCAAATCGCCAGTCACTGTGTGTTTATGATCATCATCTATAAATGGGCTTGATGTACACTGACACATCAGATTTTCATATTGTCCCATATTCTTACCAATTTTATTGTAATTATATACCTTACGTCCCATTGTCAACACATAACGGTATGATATACAAATATTAATTCTTCTAATAGGAAAGTGTCTTTGATGATAGTCTAAAATCTTTTTAAAAGGAACATTATTAAAAGCTCTATTTTTAAAAGTTGTCATTAAATATTCTTTATGTTGTATTGCATTAATTTCTTGATTTAAGTTGATGTTATATTGTGCTGCTCGCATTTTAATCATATCAAGAAATATTGCATACCAGTTATTAACGCAATCGATCTTATCACTGGGTGCATCATCAAATTGTTTATCCTTATAATTATGCCATACACGCAATATGAATCGCTTTCGTATACCATAAACTGTATTTTTGATCCAATTATTTTTAATGCCAAGATCACTATAGAATTGTGCAAATAATGCATCGATTTTTACTAGTGTATTCAGATATGTAGTACGATGTGATTTTTGTCCTCGTTTTTGCCTTGTAACTGAATAAGCTATATTATGCTTCATTATTGATGGCTTACTTCCATCCCTGCATTTACTTAAATCATTACTTTCACTATACAGTAAGGTATTAAGTCCATATGGATATGATGTCATAAATTGATTGATGTGGACGTTTTCCCACCACATTCGTTCGTTATGTTTGGTTACAAAATCAATTATATTAACAATAATATTTTCAAATCCATGAAGTTTAAAGTGACTTAATTCAATATTATCATGCTGTGAAGACTGATTTTTATAATGCTTTATCTGACTTCTGTGAAGATTTATCCTTAAATGCAGAGGATTCTTAGTCTGCCCAATATATTTTTTCTTGCATGTACCACATGTTATTGAATATATGCAGTTAAAAACTTTACAAAATGTTCTATATCTGTGCTGACCATAAGTTATCTGTTCACTTGCCGCTACAGGACATAGCTTACATCTGTTGGATGCACACTTACTAAATTTAAATTTCATCATATTCTTGAAATGGTATTTGCGTTTGTAAGGATCGTCATTATTAATAACATTTATATATTTATCCTGAGAACAAGATTCGTTCAATATATTATTTTTGATTCCTTCCTTTGGTATACTTTGGCTTTTGCGAAAGTAGATATGTAGAAAGTCAGATATGTAGTACGATGTGATAAATCACATCGTACTACATATCTGAATACACTAGTAAAAATCGATGCATTATTTGCACAATTCTACAGTGATCTTGGCATTAAAAATAATTGGATCAAAAATACAGTTTATGGTATACGAAAGCGATTCATATTGCGTGTATGGCATAATTATAAGGATAAACAATTTGATGATGCACCCAGTGATAAGATCGATTGCGTTAATAACTGGTATGCAATATTTCTTGATATGATTAAAATGCGAGCAGCACAATATAACATCAACTTAAATCAAGAAATTAATGCAATACAACATAAAGAATATTTAATGACAACTTTTAAAAATAGAGCTTTTAATAATGTTCCTTTTAAAAAGATTTTAGACTATCATCAAATACACTTTCCTATTAGAAGAATTAATATTTGTATATCATACCGTTATGTGTTGACAATGGGACGTAAGGTATATAATTACAATAAAATTGGTAAGAATATGGGACAATATGAAAATCTGATGTGTCAGTGTACATCAAGCCCATTTATAGATGATGATCATAAACACACAGTGACTGGCGATTTGAACGTGATTAATACGAGTCAACTAAGAAAAGCATTTGATAAAGGTACTAAATTCAGGTCAGAGGAATTTCATGATATATATGGGAATTATTATAAAGAATTGAAAGAATTTATATATAATATGGCAATAAAATACAGTTTGCCTATGAATGCATTTGATGAATGGCGAGATCGTGTAAATTTTCAATTTCGTCGATTTTATCAACCTTCAATTCAAAAACGAGAAGAGAGTAATGTAAATCGTGACGAACTGAATGATTTATGGAACAAATATGCAGTTACCTACACAGACAAGGCAGCATCTAATTTCACTTTCACATGCATAGCATACTATATGAAGATTCTTAAAGAAAGTTATCAAGATGAGGAAATCTATAAAAAGCTCAATGTGCAACATAATGAAATTAATAATCGAATTTGTGCACTTCATAAGCGAATTGGAATTGATTTGAAACATATACGCTACCCGTATTTGGTCTTGATACCCAAACTTCACAAAAAACCAGTGAAGTTTCGTCCAGTTACAGTGGCATTTAAAACTTACACCACAAGGGCTAATACGCTACTGAAGTCATATCTACAACCTGTAATGAATCATATTTCAAAAAATGGTTCCGTCATGATAAAAAACAGCGATCAAGTTTTGGGAATTTTGAACAAACTACCTGCTAACCAATTATATAGAAGCTATGATTTCCAAGATCTATTCAGTAATATAAATTTGGAGGATCTATATAGTATATTGACGCAAATACATGAGACATTTGAATTACAACAAAGTGTCACAATTCAAAAGTTTAAACACGTTTTGGACATCGTATTGTATGAAAATATATTGTATAATGGTACTGAATATTACAAACAAATTAAAGGCGTGCCAATGGGTGGAGGGTGCTCGACATTATTAGCAAATCTATATTTGCACCATTATGAACAAGGAAATCACTTTATAAACGAAATGGTTTACTTTCGATTTATTGATGACATCCTCATAGCATACAAAAACACAGGAGACGGGTATGAATTTGATTTTTCCTTTTATCCAGGTTGCTTGAATCTTATTGAGAATATCTCGGATAAAACAAAGGCAATCAACTATCTGGATATAAGTATACATTTAACACCTAGCAAGACAACGTATTATACTATTTATGATAAAAGAAGACAGTACAGTTTTAGAATACATTATATAATTAACTGGTATTCTAATTTAAGTATCAGGATATTTCGCAATATAGTCATTAATCACTTTAAACGTAGTGAAAGAATGCATTCTTATGGAAAGGATAGGATCAAAAATGATTCTATATTTATTAAGGAAGCAATAACAGAAAATTATCCTTTAATATTTATTTGTCAGTGTTACAATGTGGTACATAGTAAAGTTTTCGATGCGTTCAGTAAGGATTTTGGCAACACCTTTATTTCAGGAAATAAAATGGCATCGATACAGCGAGGAACTATTTAAGCGTGTAAAATTGACGTGAGTGATTTGGATGGAGGTAGGGTATTTGTATTTGCAGTTCGTACATTTTAAGTAGGTTTAGTCTTGTGTCGTTTCAATTATATTGCTCTTATGTTGGGGGATTTTTTCCTTTTACGTTTGATATATACTTCGTATGGGCGTCTTCTGTTTCGACGTTGTACTGAATTTAATCGCAGGTAATGCATGGCTCCGTGAGTGTTGCCATTGGTGGAAAAGTCGACTTGTAAACGGGAACTAGGGGTCACAATCCCCCTAGGCCTTTTATGTATTACCTGTTGGCTGACTTCATGTCCAATCTTTCAATTTTTACTATTATATTTTTCTGGGCTATTACAAGCTGCATTGCGCTTATTGGTCTAGATATCTCATTTTGTACTATTTGTACTATGGTAGATTCTGTTATATGACATTCTATATATATATATATATATATTGTTGCAAACACTTGATTTCTCCTTTCTTCCGGAGTCAATTTTCTCACTGACCAGGGTGGAAAACACGCGTGCAAGCCATGAAGTGAACATAAACTGAACTTAGGGTAACCAGCATTCCGAGTAAGAAGAAATGTATCCAGATTTAGAGATTTATCGCCAATTTGGTGACATTTGGCGACTTTCGGAATATTCGAGAAGAACCGCGAAATAACGATTTATCTAGGAGATATTGAGAATTCCATAAGTTTCTATTAAGAAACTATAAAGAGAATCGCGCTCCGTTAGAGTTCAGTTGACAAGATACGAGCTACATTGCATCGTGATTTTTGTCAATTTGTTGAAATAGTAGCAGTTGTTTTGTGAAATTACTTTTGTCAATGTTTTGAAATTAATATTAATTATTTTGTGAAATTAGTGGAGCACTTAAGTGCATAATTATGAGTTGGGGTATTGTACCGAACTGCTCTTATCATTCTAAAAATATGTCAGAGTATTTCGCTTTCCCAACATAGAAGAAAAATATACAACTTCTTAAAAATCAGATAAAATTTAAAATCTTTAAACATACTGATAACAATGCTTACAGCATGTTTTATCTTTCTTATTGTTGTATAACCAGAAAAGTCCGCATGCTTCTTGTATTACGCCCGCCCAAGTGCAGTGCAAGCATGTATAGGAAAGAGGAACCAGTGGATATCAACTCCCACCGGTCTTCCCATTCGCTCCCAATATCCACAGGCACATTCGAGATATAAATCCCGGGCATTCAATATTACTGTTCCTTATACGATTCCTTATTAAAATATACATGCTATACCAACTCCTAACCTAATGCAATTAATGTATACTCTCCTAGACCCTCTAACAAACTAATTTATCAAGTTTAATGCCTCAAATTTATTATCTCAATCTTTTAATTTCTGGTTATACCACATAAGAAAAATGACTAAACCTATTTAACTTTAAGGATCAAACAATTCAGCTCCAACCAATCTATTTATAAACATAGTCTGCATTGATTGCATTGTTTAAACTGAGAATTTGAAGATAAAGCAGGAAGCAAAACTCTTATTGATTTTAATATTCAAATTTTGAATTTTTAAATTGTGATGACCTCCAATATGAACTTCCCAATTCAGCTGAATCATAGAGGTAGTCCCATGAGATGAATATATTTTTCTTTTTATTTCCTTAGTCTTTAACGTCTCAAGAACCCGCAATTGAATTAAGTTATGGCAACGCATTTTCCTGAGATTATAAACACAAAAATCTGATGTGGACAGCACATGACTTTCCCTGCAGACTCAAATTCATATGTTTTTTATTTGTTCAGTAATTCATTAGATTGAATTTAATTTAACCAAATAACACTAAATTTGCATTTTTTATTCAATTTTTGTTTTTATTTGGTAATTGCACATTTTTCCAAAAGTGGCATAACTAAATGCGAAAAATCTCTTATATCTCGAGAACGGTTTGTCTTAGAGTAATAGAGTTATTCGTATTATTTTCCTCTTTAGTATTATTCGTATTATTTTCCTCCGTAGCTTTTTTTTAGATTTTGGCGATTTTTGAGGGGCATTTCGTAAAAAAAGGCAGATTGTTCTTTTCCGAATAATGCCAAAATCTAATCATCAACAAAGTATCCCACAAGTAACGTATCTACCAAATTTCGTGAAATTTGGCCAATTAGTATTTTAGCTAGAATAGATACATGAAATTTTTAAGGGCCATTTCGCAAGAAAAGGCTGGTTCTGTTTTTTACGAATCGCACCAAAAACTAATCAGCACCAGGGTCATACCCAAGTGACTTACATACCAAATTTTATGACATTCGGTCCATAAGTTTTTGAGTTAGAGTGGATACATACATTGCACAGACACACATAAACACAGACAAACAGACAGACAGGCAGGCAGACACACAGACAGACACACACACAGACGTCACGCTAAATATAGTTTTTTCATATTCTAGAGGTCTCGAAACGTGTAAATCCGTCGAAAACTAGAGTTGCAATTTTCGACATGATTCCAATATTTCCCTATACATTACCATGTATTGCAGGGAAAGTAAAATTATTTAAGATATAAGGATTGATTTAATAAACGGATTTTAGATTCGGATCCAGCGTGGTCGAATTAGTACGGCGGTCTGTCTGACTGTGACACTTATTCAGTGGACTCTGGTATATTGAGCACCGATTTCAAATCAGGAGGTCAAAAACCAAGCAGGAAGCTTATCTTGAAAATAATATTAGCAGCCGGAGGCAATAACGGAAGGTGAAAATAGCAGGAGGTAAAAATAACAGGAGGTAAAAACAACAGGAGATGGTTAGTCAGGTTGACAGTTTAACGTTAAACACCAATTTAACGTTAGCGAATGGAGAATGCAAAGTCTACTTCGACGACAAGTGCGTACAAATCCGTCACAGTAGCTCAACGGAAGATCATCGGCTGCCCAGTACGTTGGTTTGATTCTCGGTTTGGGTAGCAAAATTCTTTGCAACATGCTGACACTGCGCTTTTAGAGAGGTGATGATACCATTTTAATAAAAAAAATCTGATGTGGGCAGCACATGACTTTCCCTGCAGACTTATATACACATTCTCTTTATTTTAATTAAATTTAATTCACTATTAATTCAATTTTCGTTCTCATTTGGTAACTGCACTCCATTTCAAAGGTCGCGTGGAGAAAAAACAGAAAATATCTCGAGAACGGCTAGTCCTAGTGTAATGGGGTTAGTCTTCTCTTCGTTAAAAATTATGTATAAAACAAGCATTTAATATATATATTTCAGCATACGTAGTTTCTTATTTTACATTTTGCCGATTTTTGTGGGCCATTTTGCAAAGAAAGGCAGGCTACTTTTTTTCCGAATCGCACCAAAATCTAATCAGCACCAGGGTGATCCAAAAACGACTTATCTACCAAATTTTGTGAAATTCAGTCCATTAGATATTCAGCTAGAGTGGATACAAGCTTTTGTGGGCCTTTTCGAAAAAAAAAAGCATGTTTTTTTGTCCCGAATCTTACCCAAAATTAATCAGCACCAGATTCGCCCACAAGTGACTTACCTACCAAATTTTATGACATTCGGTAAATAAATTTTTTAGTTAGAGTGAATACAAAATCTGCACAGACAGACAGACAGACACGCAGACAGACACACAGATAGACACATATACACACAAACACACACAGAGACATCACGCTAGTTTACTAAAAATAGTTTTTTCGTATTCTAGAGGTCTCGAAACTTGTAGATCCGTCGAAAACTCGAGTTTCGATTTTCGACATGATTCCAATACTTTCCCTATACATTACCATGTATTGCAGGGGAAGTAATAAAACTGCATCTGAAATAATTGTAATGTTAGAAATGACATAATCTGACGCCAAATACATATTTTCGTGAAATTTATTTATAGATCATTAGTCCAACATCTCATAGAGAATATAACAAAATATTGTTTTTATACACAAAACTGCACTAAATGATCCTGAAATTTGCCTGCAGCAAAAGCACCCCCATAAAACGAAGTTTCGAGGCCTTTAATAGCAACAGAAGAAAATCCCTCCCAGAGTCGTTTAACAAGTCCTGAGTCATTATATTGGCATACCGTTAGCTTCGATGATAAAGAAAAATACGGTAAATGCTTGTGCCTCAGGCCACAAAGTATCCATTTATCTCCGTGAAGGTGAATAGATTTGTTTGAGAGAAAGATCTGTCTGCCGTCTAGAACAATTATTTGTGGGCGTATTAAGTTTTCTATATTTCGATTTTATGTCTATATTTTAAAAGGATTTATGTGAAGACATAATAAATTGCTTAGTGAGTTTATACTATATTTTTCTGCATAGCAGAGATTTCAATAGCATTCATTCATAGCAAATTGTATAGAGATTTGTAATATTCCATACAGACTGTTTTATCCTATTTTAGGAATGAGAAAGAAGAATGTATAAGTCTTTTGAATATTTAGCAATAATTTTTTTGTCATTAAGATTTACCAACATTATATATTATCAAGATTTATTAATAATATATTCTGATTAACATTAGGCTGGTATAGAAAGATATATTTGAATGAATGATGGCAGAAAAATATATGGAACGTTCAATATGTTCTTTAATTTATTCGAACATCTACCGAATTTTTTTTTAAATTGATACTTTAATCCAAATCTTTAAATTTGGAAATGTAATTGTTGGTGATGAATGGGATTGATTTTGTTAAGTTTTGGACTAGAAGCCTGAGATTTAGCACGTTTCCTTAATATTATGAGCAATTCTTCACTTTCATTTCGTATCCTTTTTATGTAATTCATTGCTATCTTTTCCAGCTCAGAAGAGTTTACTGTAAAAATTCACAGTAATCACAGGAGTGGCCTGTGGAAATTTATCATGTATAAAAGGGTTTATTCATGACTCATGACCACGAGGCATGATAGTTTCAATCATCGTTGAGAAAAATAGCGCAATTCAATTTTTTGTTAGTGACGTCATTAGCCCCCTTCGGGGGGCAAGTTACCCCTACCCCACCCGGGATGTAAATTGTCAAGTGTGGTATCAATTAAACATTATTTCAAACCCTGAGAAGTGAATGGTAGCATGATATATTTGTAAGCATTTAAACCTATAATACCGATATTTTTTTTTAAAAAGCATTCAAAAATAGATTCTGGTTTGACAAAGTTGAGTTGAGTCACAGTCCAACTAATTTCACTGTGAAAAATTTAAATTTAGTGAATTATATATAGAAAATCGCCGTCTGCTCATATCAGATTATTACTTTCCTTATATACATGATGTATAAGGAAAGTATTGTGACGGGGTCGAAAATTCGAATTCGAGTTTTCGACGGGAGAGCACGTTTCAAGCATCCCTGATCACGAATCAAACATTTTTGAAGTGATGTCTGTATGTGTGTGTGTCAGTGGGTCTGTGGAGACGATAACTGACGAACGAATGGACCGATTCGAACCAAATTTGGTACAAAAATCACAATCCGTAAACACTGGAAGCCTATTGTTTTTATACGCAATCGAATGCTCAGAACCCCCATAAATTTTCGAATGAAATTTTGAAAAAATCGTCAAAAAATCAAAACCACTAATAAAGTTACGCAAATAGACATTTCTTATGTAATTTTTCATTAGAAAACGATTGACATAAATTTTAGAACGCTAACACGAGCCGTTTTTGTGATATTGTGCATTTTTCAAAAAAAATATCAGAAAGTCATATAAAATAAAAAAAAAAATTCCTATTGAGAAACATGTTCACTTTTCATATGTAATATCATGCGATAAATTGGGTGACATCATTCTCGTGGATCTAGCTCGTTCCATTCATGAAAAAAGATACTCTGAGTAACACTTTTGTATTTGGACGCCAATAGTCATTTATCGACTGTAAGAATAACTTATTTCTTAGTGCATAACGCTTGGCGGGATTTTGGCGACGAATTTGGCGGAATGTCGCCAACTTGGCGACTTTTTGAAATGTTGCCAAATTAACGAAAATCTCGCCAATTGGATAAAAATGACGCTAAATCAACGAAAATGACGACTAATTGACGAAAATTCAATGTCTTGGAAAGGATATTCGTATCTACTATAAGAAAAACCTATTTTTTTACTGTAAAAGTGCTAAATTCATTACATTATATAAGGAAAGTCATGTGTTGCCCACATCAGATTATTTTTCTTTATCACTTATTCGGACTGTAAGACTATAACAAATGTCAGTCTTTATTAAAGAACAGATTTACATGGTACTTTCTCTTTATACGTAGTATATCATATCGGGAAAGTATTGTAACGGATTCGGGAATTCTAATTCGAATTTTCAATAGAGTAGTATGTTTCAAGCAACCCTAAACTAGAATCAAACGTTTTTGAGGTAATGTTTCTGTATGTGTGTGTCCGTGAGTCTGTACATGTGATATCACACGAACGAACGGGGTGTTTTGAACTAAATTTGGTACAAATATTATAATCGATAAATAATAGAACTATATTGTTATTGAACACGATCATGTTACGTAAATGATATTTTCTTATGTAACTTTTTATTACATTCAAACTTGTTAACAAATAAAGGCCAGTACCATTTTTTAACCTGAATTGAAGAAAAAAAATCTGATGTGGGCAACACCAGACTTTCCTTATATAATGTAATGAATTTACTACATTTACAGTAAAAAAATAGGATTTTCTTGTAGTGGATACTAATATTCTTTCCAAGATATTGAATTTTCGACAATTAGTCGTCCTTTTCATTGATTTAGCGTAATTTTTATCCATTTGGCGAGATTTTCGTTAATTTGGCAACATTTCAAAAAAAGTCGCCAAGTTGGCGACATTCCGCCAAATTCGTCGCCAAAATCTCGCCAAGCGTTATGCACTAAGAAATAAATTTTTCTTAAAGCAGATAAATGACTATTGGCGTTCAAATACAAAAGTATTATTCAAAGTATCTTTTTTTAAGAATGGAACGAGCTAGATCCACGAGAAGGATGTCACTCAATTTATCGCATGGTATTACATATGAAAAGTAAACATGTTTCTCAATAGGAAATATTTTTCTTTTTATTTTATATGACTTTTTGATAATTTTTTTTTAAAATGTACAATATCTCGAGAACGGTTTACGTTAGCGTTCTAAAATTTATGTCAATCGTTTTCTAATGAAAAATTACATAAGAAATGTCTATTTGCGTAACTTTATTAGTGGTTTTAATTTTTCGACGATTTTTTCAAAATTTCATTCGAAAATTTAGGGGGGTTCTGAACATTCGATTGCGTATAAAAACAATAGGCTTCCAGTGTTTACGGATTGTGATTTTTGTACCAAATTTGGTTCGAATCGGTCCATTCGTTCGTCAGTTATCGTCTCCACAGACTCACTGACACACACACACATACACACATACTTTCACACACACACACACACACACACACACACAGACACACAGACATCACTTCAAAAATGTTTGATTCGTGATCAGGGATGCTTGAAACGTGCTCTCCCGTCGAAAACTCGAATTCGAATTTTCGACCCCGTCACAATACTTTCCTTATACATTATGTATATAAGGAAAGTAATAAGGTGCTGCATGATTATCAAGCAGGTCAACTCCGTTTTTGCATTTATAGTAGGATGTAATACACATTGGTATCTTTACCTGTTTTCTGCCACCTTTTACTCTTCTTTTACACTCGATACACTTTTTGTTTCTTCAAAATTGGTAATTACTGAAACAACTCGATTGTCAATCCACCGAACTGCTGCAAATTTGTTCTTTGTATCGAAATTGCTGTCTTAAGAGCCACGTTCCATTTTCGACATTCCACGTTCCATTTTCGTTTTAAAGGGCATAAGTGGGCATTTAAACATTCTATTTTCTCTAATAGTACCTGCAGCAAATAAGTTTTTATTTCCAAGAATGGATAACAGTTCAGGTGAAGTAAAGAAATTATCCATGGATAAAATTTATATGCATTTAAATTTTATGTATATCTGGGTTTGTAATTATTGACAGCAAATCCTGGACTACTGTATGAGATAATGGCTCATTCACGATTTTATTACTTGCTTTCTTCTTTTGTACATTTAGATTTTATTCTTCTGCCTCTTTGGAATTTTCATGACTTGGCTTTTAGATATTGCTTCTTTTGATGGCATGTTGTCGATGACTGTAGGTTTTGTTTTCCTTTGCTTTGCACCTTGTTCAGGTATAATATGGTATGGGAAACCATTACAGGAAGTTAGCATCCACAATTTATATCCAAATTTTACTGGTGTCCCTTTTATATTCATCTTGCAGCCATGATTTCCAAAGTATCTGCCTATTTTCTCCTCACTATTTAAAATTTCAGAAAATACTCCAAATTGTTGAAGAGCTTTGTTTAGCAGGTGATAAAGTAGCCTCGCTTTGAAATACCGATCATTCAAGCCAAGTTATAAGTTATCATTAAAATGAACATACTTCTTTATTTCGTAATATCTGTTCTTTGACATCGCTTTACTTACAATTAAAGTTCCAGAATCCGGTGCATTTTCCCAGTACATCTCCTCTTCAGGTAAGATATGATAACCACTGTAGAAGAGAATTCTCAAAAATTTCTTCATTTCATCTATGCTTATTTCAAAAACATGATTGTTATTTTGCCTGGAATAATTAACTGATTCATGAAACGTCAGCTCAATCATCTTCAAATCAATTCTAATAGTTCAATAGGAGATTTGCCAGCAGCAAATTCTTTAACGGTTTGAACTGTCTCATGAGGAAATACATTCGGAAAACTTTGGAACTTGGGTTCCCATTTGAGATTTACATCATGTTCTTCATTGCTTTTTGAAACTAAAATTTTAATCGTGCCCGCAACCGCTTTAGGACGTACTTCATCACACATTGTTTCTTTTGGTTTCTTTGTAGATGAATCATCAATCTCCTCGGTGTGGTTCAGTGCATCAGGATCTGGAAGTATAATCACTATCTCCTGCTCTATGTCATCTACATCACTGCCATCTAAAGTCCACAAAAAATCCAAGGCATCTTCGGTAGTTAAAAATGTACCTGACACATTAAAACACTAGTATTAAACTAATTTTAAAAAATCTGATGTGGGCAGCACATAACTTTCCTTATATAATGCAAAGAATTTACTAATTTTACAGTAAAAAAATAGATTATTTTTATAGTAGATATTTATATTGTTTCCAAGATATCAAATTTTCTTCAATGAGTCGTCATTTTTATTCATTTAGCGTCATTTTTATCCATTTGGCGAGATTTTCGTTAATTTGGCAACATTTTAAAAAGTAGCCAAGTTGGCGACATGCCACCAAATTCGTCGCCAAAATCTCGCTCAGCATTATGGGCGAAGAAATAAGTTATTCTTACAGCAGATAAATGACTATTCACGTTCAAATACAAAAGTATTACTCAAAGTATGTTCATGAATGGAACGAGCTTGATCCACGAGAATGATGTCACCAAATTTATCGCATGGTATTACACATGAAAAGTGAACATGTTTCTCAATAAGAAATAATTTTTTTTATTTTATATGACTTTTTGATAATTTTTGAAAAATGTTCAATATCTCGAGAACGGTTCATGTTAGCGTTCCACAATGTATGTCAATCGTTTTCTAATGAAAAATTACATAAGAAATATCTATTTGCATATCTTTATTAACGGGTTTGATTTTTTGACGATTTTTTCAAAATTTCACTCGAAAATTTAGGTGGGTTCTGAACATTCGATTGCGTATAAAAACAATAGGCTTCCAGAGTTTCCGGATTTTGATTTTTGTACCAAATTTCGTTCGAATCGGTCTATTCGTTCGTCAGTTATCGTCTCCACAGACTCTCTCTCTCTCTCTCACACACACACACACACACACACACACACACACACAGACATCAGTTCAAAAATGTTCGATTCGCGATCAGGGATGCTTGAAACGTGCTCTCCCGTCGAAAACTCGTATTCGAATTTTCGACCCCGTCACAATACTTTCATTATACATTATGTATATAAGGAAAGTAAAAAGAAACGAAATTCAATCATACGAAAACGATTCAAACTACTTCTGCTTCAATGAATTTCCAAAATACAAACTGACTTCATGGGCTGTTGTTTGAGAACAATTTATTTTATAAAATTTAACCTGTATAAAATTATATAAATCCACTATTTTTGACCAATCTTCATATAAAACTGGTATACGAAGTCCACGAGGTATCCAGCATCCGTCATGTTTTTCAAGAATTCGCACGGAATTGTGAATAAATTTCTTATCCACCCCCTTCGATCCCTCAAAAAACAGGGAACAACATTCTACCTTCTTTCAACTCTCTTTTAAACCTATATTTTGCCCGGTTGGACATAGGAACGGTGCTAAATGCAGTCATAATACAGGCTTGAAAATGTGCATGAGAGCGGGGCTATAGCGTCAATTATATTTTGCCCGGTTGGACATGGGCATGGGCTAAATGCAGCCATAATACAGGCTTGAAAATGTGCATGAGAGCGGGACTATAGAGTCAATTAAGTTGCTTTTGCCCTTTTGCCGAAGATTCTTCAACTATCTAGCTCATTAAGTGGTACTTTGAGAAGGTTGCAATTGCCGTCTAGGTCCCAGACGTGTTCTAGTACTGCTAGTTCAGGGAACTGGATGGCCATGAGTGAGTACTAAATTATCGAACACATTGTCGAGAAAGTCGTGCAGTATGTAGCCCAGCGTTACCCTTTTGGTATACGGAACCTGGGCAGCTTAACATCATAAGCAGAACACTCAGTTGCGGAATATCGTTGACGTACCAGTAAGCTTCGGCTTGCAGAAGATCGGTACCAGGTCAGCTTGCAGCACAATTAGTGGAGCTTGCAGCACAATAGTCAGCTGTCCTACGAGATGTCTCCCTAGATTGTCACACCAAGTATTATGGTCGTGTGCCGCTTGACAACAAATACGGGATCGGAACGTTGACGAATCCTCATCCACACATGTATGCGGCAGTCCTCAGTACTAATGCAGAAGCAGGATTTGTCGGTAGCATATAAAATGTCTCCAATCGGACACTGTCAATGGCTGTCCGAGCTCGGTACCAATCCAGAACACTCTGCTTATGGTGAGGGGTCAGTGGTTTACTCCTATATGGACGTTGCCACCTGATCCTACTTTCTGTTAGTCGTCTTCTAATGAATTCGCTCGATACAGGAGGCATGGAGAATGGCAAATGCCTTCAAATGACTAATAGCGATGACATTAATGTGTACGTGACTCCTTCTCTGATTTTACGATCATCTCAAATAAATGTCTATCTTGGGCATCGTGAGCCTCAGCTACGGTTATATGTACCTTGTCTGATCCATGTCTGATCCAACATCAGCAACTACCATATGAGTTCCGATCAATATGGCGACTGATACGTCTGCTGTACCAATCAGCATCACTTCGGCCTATGGTGAGATCTCTCTCTAAATCCGACAATTGTTCATAGTGCTGTCAAGTACATCTCAAAGGCATATTTATACCCGATATGTAGTTTCACAGCAGAAAAACCAGTTTCCACTGTCCGTATGTGAGAACACATGTCATTTTAAACGCTACAGCATGTGTCGTTCTCATGCACATTGCATGAGTCTTATAACTTCATTGGCGCTGACAGTTTGATCATTTGCATAATTCTTAAAATCGCATTTAAATGCCGAGTGTTATTGTTGCAGCTCAATTTTTTTATGGGTGTATATATATATATATTTTTGCAACAGATTGTATTCCAATATTGAAATTATTTTACATATTCATAAATTTAACCATATTTTCAACAAAACAACTAAAAATATTTGTTTTTCTCTCTATTAGGTCCAGATAATATACTCCTCTAGAGTGTTTGCATCTTTCGTAACGCTGAAACTTCCTCCACAGAGGCCTCAATCATATTTACATCAAAACATTACATCGCAAGTTGACATCAAAATCTCAGCATATAAAGCAGCGTATAAAAAACATTTAAGTATTTACATTATTTTCTTACAGAAATTCATATGACGCAGATAAAGCAAACGAAATTATTGAAAATTTAATACCACCATCAAATAATTGCCTCACTGTGCGACGAATATATCTTTCTCGAAGACAACTCTATCGACCTACCCGTGATAAAGATACTTTGTGACCTGAGGCGCAAGCATTTACCGTATTCTTCTTTATCAAACCAGGCGCTACAGTAATAGAATGGAAGTCAGGGTAAATTAAATGGCACCGTTAGGGATTTTCTCTTGCCAGTAGAATTTTGAAAAAAAAATCGTTTTGACAGTGGAGTTTCAGTTCAGTGACATTTTTAAAGATTGTTGGACAGATCAGATATAAAACAACTATTATGTCACCATTTACTTTCCCGACATACATAGTATAATTAATACATAGGGAAAGTATTGTGACGTGGCTGAAAATTCGAATTTGAGTTTTCGATGGAAAAGCATGTTTGAAGCACCCCTGAACACGAATAGAACCTTCCTGTGGAGATGCATGTACGTATGAATGTATATGTATGTTAGTGTGTGTATGTGTGCGGGCCCGCGAACCTGTAGATCTGTAGATATATCCGGTATCTCTAAAACGAGTGAGGAGCTTCGAATATTATTTAGAACGATTATTACAATCAGTGAACACTGAAACGTTATTGATTTCAAACGCAAGCGAATGTTTTGTTAAGTGCTAAGATTATTATGAAGAACAGTAAATGAAGAACAGTAAAAGAGAAAAGGGCTGCTAAAGATTTTAAATAGATATTAAGTTTTAAAATAATGTGAAAGAATATGGTTGCATTACACAAACATCTGATGTGGGCAGAACACGACTTTCCTTACATAATGCAATGACAATTATCAAAATTGACATGACAGTTATCGAAATTAATAACGTCCGCAATAATAAATGTAGTTCATATATTGAAATACATAATTGATTACTTCATCAATTTTGTGTCATTTTCTTTATGTTTAGAATCAGTTTTGCTCTTTTAACCATATATTTGTCAATTTGGCGTCCTTATAAAATGCCGCCTAGTCGCCAAGTTACCAAAAATATCTCCAAATGTAGACGGAGATAGACAGAGAGAAATGCATGTCCTATATATACATAATTGACTATTGGCGAATAATAGAAAGCTATTAAACAAAGTATCTGTTGTTGCAAATGGAATGACCTAAAGCATCAGAAATATATTTATAAACTATTCACATAATACTGCAAATGAAAATGTAACATAAACAGTTAATTATTTCTTAATGTTTGGTAATTTTTTATACATTGATTTGAAAAACATGCAATATCTCGATAACTGTTTATACTAGCATTTCAAAGTTTATTTTATTCGTTTTTTAATGAAAAATTACACAAGAAAAGATTATACCGGCCGTCCAAATAGATGCTCAAGTCCTCAGGACGAGCCGGACGGTCTGGGTCTTCAACAAGGAAAGATTATGTATTTAACAAAAATGAAAGTTCTGAATTTTAATAGTATTTTCCAAAATTTAAGAGTTTCAGAACATTCAATTACGTTTTATGTCCATAGAGTTTCAGTATTCACCAATTGTAATATAAGTAGTAAATTTCACCCTAAATGTTCCAATAGTTTTGTTTCGTATTGCATAGAAAGGCTGACGGCCACACACATACTAACATACCTACATAGACATCAACCAAAGAACGCTAGATTCAAGTTCATAGATGACTGAGACGTACACTTCCGTCGAAAAATCGAATTCAAATTTTCGATCACAAACCGAAACTCTCTCTATATATTATACTATATACAATGGAAAATAACTAAACTATTACTTTCCTTATATACATAGTATAATATATATGGAAAGTATAGTGACGGGGTCGCAAATTCAAAGGAGTTTTCAACAGAAGAGCACTTTAAATCATCCATGAACACGAATCCAACATTTTTGAGGCGATGTCTGTGTGTGTGTGTGTGTGCGTGTGCAAGTGTGTGTGCGCAAGTGTGTGAAAGTGTGTACGTATGTGTGTGTGTGTGTGTGTGTGTGTGTGTGAAAGTGTGTGTGTGTGAGAAAGTGTGTATGTGTGTGTGAAAGTATGTGTGTGTGAGAAAGTGTATATGTGTGTGTGTTAAAGTGTGTGGGTGTGTGTGAAAGTGTGTGTGTGTGAGAAAGTGTGTATGCGTGTGTGTGAAAGTGTGTGTGTGTGAGAAAGTGTATATGTGTGTGTGTTAAAGTGTGTGTGTGTGTGTGAAAGTGTGTGTGTGTGTGTGTGTATGTGTGTGTGTGTGAAAGTGTGTGTGTGCCAGTCTGTGGAGACGATATCTCATGAATGAATGGAGCGTTTCGAATGACATTTTGTACAAAAATTACAATCAGTGAATACTGGAATCCTATTGTTTTTAAACACAATCGAATATTCAGAACCTCCCTAAATTTTCGAGTAAAATTTTGATAAAATCATCAAAAAATCAAAATCTTTAAGAGCGTTGCGCAAATAGATATTTCTTATGTAATTTTTCCCTCGGAAACATTTGACATAAACTTTAAAATGCTATCATGAACCGTTCTTGAGATATTGCACATTTTTCAAATAAATTTATCAAAAAATCCCATAAATCAAAAATTTGTATATTAACAGTTGAGAAACATATTCACTTTTCATATGTAATATCATGCGTTAAATTTGGTGACATTATTCTTTATTATGTTCCTCTCTTCATTAAGTTCTTTGAGTAATAATTTTGCATTTGAACGCCAATAGTCATTTATCTGCTATAAGAATAACTTTTTTCTCCGTCCACAAATCAAAAAATCACATAAATTAAAAAAAATATTGACTGTTATGAACATGTTCACTTTTCATATGTAATATCATGCGATAAATGTGGTGACATCATTCTTGTGGATCTAACTCGTTCCATTCACAAGAAAAGATACTTCGAGTAATACTTTCGTATCTGAACACCAATAGTAAGAATAACATATTTCTCCGTCCAGAACGATTGGCGATATTTTGGCGACGAATTCGGCGGAATATCGCTAACTTGGCGACTTTCTTAAATGTTGCCAAATTAAAGAAAATTTCGCCAAATTGATAAAAATGACGCTAAATCAAAGAAAATGATGACTGATTGACGAAAATTCAATATCTTAGGAATGATATAAGTGTATCTACTATAAGAATAACCTATTTTTTACTGTGAAAGTAGTAAATTCATTGCATTATATATAAGGAAAGTCATGTGCTGACCACATCAGATTTTTTATATTAAATTGTCACTAAATTTAAATTATTTCTACAACAAAGTCTAATTTTAATTTATGTAAACAAATCAAGCGATTATAAGGTGAGTTGTATAAGAATTGATGAATTTTTCACGCAAAATTTAGCATTGGAGTCTGGAATGTAAGTTATATGAACGAAATATTCATTGATTTTACATTGAAAAATAGACAATTTTAAAGCATTGCTTTTTTTGTTGAAATTTTAACTTTTAGAGTATAATAAATAACTTCAGTAATGCGATAATTTAAACAATAAAGACCATTCATGCATAAAGTATTGATTATGAAATGCTTTCTAACTGACATGCAATCCGCTGAATGTATCGCATCTCTGAAATGCAATACACTCAGCGGTGATACTTTTTAAGTATCAGCAAACTACAATGATTTATTGTACTTAAAATCTTAAAACTTCATCGAGAAAATGATCTTTATTCAAACGCCTTCATCGAAATATAAATCAACTGGCTATCTATATAAAAGCTGTGAATATTTCATTCATACGCTTTTATTTCTGACTCCAGAATTAAATAGTTCTGCTTGAAAAAATGCAGCAATTCTTTTACAACTAAACTTACAATCACTTGTCTACATTATCATAAATTATTACAGTACTACAATAATTTATTTTACTTGCAAACTTAAAACCATGCAGGTAAAAGTACTTTCTAAACTCCATTCTTAAAACTTCATTGAAAAAGACAATGCGATAAATCATATGATAAACCCTATGATTCTCTGTGTAAAATCAATGGATATTTCATTCTTATCACCTATATTTCAGACTCCAAAGATAAATAATTTTACGTTAAAAAAATCAGCAATTCTAATACAACACATCTTACAGCTTGATAGGCTTACATTCTGCATACGAGAAAGTTAGGCTTCGTTGTAGATGTTTTCAAAGTTTGATGATCATTTAAATTCAAAATATTATATTTGCGTTGGCGCAATATATAGATATAGAAAAAAATAAAAATAAAGCGGTTTTAGGACGGATGCAAAACTAAATATAAACTAAATAGAACTTTAAAAATCACGATTATGACACAAGATGGGTTCTATATTTTATTTTGAAGTGGGTCACTTGATCTCTTCATATTATATGGGGGTAATTATTCCTTTAATTTTTATTTTAAAAAATTCCGAACATATTTTGCTGCAAATTTTTTATATACTTAATGGGATAACCGGGTTCGACACAAAAGAAATTGCATGTTGTTATTCATTTACATCACAAATGTCCTGCAGACCGTTTCAACAACATGCTAAAATTTCAATTTGATATAAAGTCATTTTTGCGGCAGTTATTGTGCGAGAGGACAGATAGACAGACAGACAGATATATATGTATGCATGTATATATATGTATATATATATATATGCATGTATATACACATATACATACATACATATATATGTACATGCATATATATATATATACACATATACATACACATATACATGTTTGATGTTCTTAATATATATATATATATATGTTTCTCTGTTACTGAATTACTTAAAAAAATAATCAAATTTTTAAACCCATTAATAATCAGTCTATCAAAATCAAAACTAAAATGCTAAACTTATATACACAATCAAATATTAATTGTAAGTTTTTTAAATTTCCTTATGTTACTTTGGTTCCTAAATTCCACAAATCACCTCTCAGTTTTAGAACGGTCACTTTTGTGGACCTAATACCTTTACCACTACAGCTAGTAAGTACTTGCTTAACTGTTTAAATAGAATTAATGAATCTCTTAAATTTAGGAATTCAGGATATTTCATTTTGAACAATAGTTTTGATTTAGTTAATCACCTTAGCAAGCTTCCACAAGTTCTTCGTTTCCAAACCTTTGATTTTAAAGACCTATTTAATAATATTGCCATTAAAGATTTATATAAAGTTATTATCTCTCTTTATCATGACTATATATCTTCCAATCATGTTTCATTTAATGTCAAAAATTTTCCTATGCTCTTGCACTTTGTGTTATATATCAATTATATTATCCAAGGTGATAATATTTATTTACAAACATCTGGTATACCACAATGTGGCTGTAGTAGTAGTATTCTCGCTAACTTATATCTTTATTATTATGAATGCCATTTTAACTCTAATTCATATATTATATATAGATATGTTGACGACTTAATTTGTATTATCGTTGATGATTCCTATCCCATTAATATTGATTTTTACCCATCTAACCTAGAATTAATACCTAATGAGCCAAGCGTTAGTCAAACTGTAAATTTTTTAGACCTAAATTTAGATACCATCAATAATCATATAATCGCCAATCTATATGATAAAAAAGATTCTTACAACTTCACTATCATATCAATCTTGTAATTCTATTCAATTATTTAGAAACATCATTTTAAACCAGCTATTTCGAATACATCGACTTTCTGATCCTCGGTTTCACTTTCTCCACATCAGTAACCTTAAACTCATTTGTCAAAATTAGCAATACCCGGAAGTATTTGTAAATAATATTATTAATAATTTTAAATATACCACGTAATAATTTTACACTTATTTATCTTTGATTGGATAACTCATTTTTGAGAATTCACCCTTTCCTATCACCCATCTAACCACTTAACCTGAGTCTAATACTTACTATTTTCGAATGACTATTTTCCACTTGTCCTGAGTCCTATACTGTTTACTATATTTGAAAGTCTTCATACATATTATGTATCGTTCAAATCTATTCATTCCGGTGCTCACTCGCATTGACGAAGTGATGTGAAATGCTCAGTCGCTTGTTCTGACACGTGGAAGCAATGCTTGTGAGTTCATATTTCTGTTCGAGAAGGTATTATTTTTCTGATTTATAATTCAATTGATTTATTTTTCTCCTTCCACTAGCCAGTAGACAGTTCCAATGGTGTCTATGGTTAAATACTATCGCCATTGTCAGAAACTGGCTATTCTATCGGTTTTAATTCAAATTCTATGGCTGTCCTGATGAGAATGCAATTTCGAACTAACCGCCATTTTTTGTGTAGTTTCAATTGATTGTTCTCTATGTCTTAATCTTTTATCTTGAGCTAATTATTATTGCCTTTTCTAATTTTTGCCGTGTTTTCTTGTTCATTTTTATGTATATTTATATACTTTTAATTGTGATTTTTGTGTCCTCATATTCCTCTCAGCCCCCTGTCCATGGTAGTGATATGTTACCTTCTATCTTTATCCTTAGTCTTGGTTTATAGTTATTCATTTGTAACATATATGCTAGAGATGGGTTTTTTTTGTACATACAGTAGTTTATGCATAATTTTCGATTAAAATCTTTCAATTTATATATATATATATATATATATATATATATATATATATATATATATATATATATATATATATATCCTTAAAATATTCTTTATTATTTAAAACGTACAAAATTAATACCAGAAATCACTCTTGCAGTTTAAAGTGGATTCAAATAACACACCATAAAGGAAGAAAATGGATATGGAAGCAATGTACCAAAAATTGACCGGGGGGTGATTGTGGTCCCACTCCTCGGTTAAGCAAGCTTTATGTCGCGACAACACTCCCGGTAGCCGATAAATTTCTATAGAAAGGAATACAAAAGTATCAAAAAAGCAAAGTGAAAAGAAGTTACAAGAGGTCACAAAATAGGAGGACAAATTTTACCTTAAAAAACTCTATATCTATTTATTTAAATAACACACCATAATGGAAGAGAATAGATATGGAAGCAATATACCAAAAATTGGCCGTGAGGGTTGTAACCCACACTCCCCGGTTAAGCAAGCTTTATGTCTTGTAGTCGACTACGACTATATATACGACTCGTAAAGTTATTGGATGTTTTTAATTTAAATTAAATTGATATAGCGTTTTTAAGGTAAAATCTAGCCTCCTATTTTGTGACTTCTTGTTACTTCTTTTCACTTTGCTTCTTCGATACATTCGTCTTCCTTTCTATAGCGAAGTATCGGATACCGGGAGTATTGTCGAACGTAAAACTTGCTTAACCGGAGAGTGAGGGTCACACATCCCCGGCCAATTTTTGGCATATTGCGCAGGTATGAGTAACGCCATTTACATTCCGTTTAAAAGGGAAGATTGCACATGGGTTTCTCATTCGGAAATCGAAATTGAACGTTGTGTGTTTGTGTGAAGGTCGTGTTGTGCCTCATGTAAAATGAAGAAACTCCTACCAGCACACGTCGATATTCGACCGCGGCAGGATCGTGGTCTATCTGGATTGCGGTTTATCGTTCCGCGACATTGCTGCTCGCGTTGGTCGGGATCCCATAACTGTTAGGCGAATATGGAATCGATGGGTCAAGGAAGGCCATACTGAATGTCAAGCAGGATTTCACTAACTAAGGCCCGAGAGGACAGACATGGTGTTCTCTCGGTCTTGCGAGATCGTACAGCCACGTCACGAACCCTGCGTCACGTACCTCTCTATATATATTTATATATATATATAAGATTTAAAATGAAAAAAGAAAATATATAGATGGAATGATTGTTTTTACAGGGTTGCAGAAAGGTCAAGGGGGATTGCGACCCCTATTTCCTGGTTAAAAGCTAGCTTTGACTTCATGAAAACGCTCCCAGAGACTCTGCACGCCCGAAACAACAATCGATCATGCCCGTGGGGAAAAAATGGCCGAATCCCAGACAACATAAAAATGATCAAAATAACAAAAATTGGAAATTTTACTAACCAGCAGGACGAGAATCTTGGAAGAGTTGCATAAAGCGTATATACTTCGAATAGGAAAGCATACATAAAAAAGTCGCGTCTAACTTATAGAGCCATCTGGATGTGAAACAATGAGATAATCCTAGTTAAGAGTTGAGTTGTATTGTATGATGTCGGATAAACTAACATAATTTTTATCACTATAATTTCTGCAAAAAACATCATAATAGAGCTGTACAAAGCGGAAGGGATATGATTGTTGCCGAGTTCCGTTGGGTATTTCAAATTTTTTGGGATTGTATTTCTTTATATATATATATATATATATATATATATATATATATATATATCTGTCTATCTGTGTATCTGTCCTCTCGCACAATAACTGCCGCAAAAATGACTTTATATCAAATTGAAATTTTAGCATGTTGTTGAAACGGTCTGCAGGACATTTTTGATGTAAATGAATAACAACATGCAATTACTTTTGGGTCGAACCCGGTTACCCCATTAAGTATATAAAAAATTTGCAGCAAAATATGTTCGGAATTTTTTTAATATATATATATATATATATATATATATATATATATATATATATATATATATATATATCTGTATATATATATATATATATATATATATATATATATATATATATATATATATATATATATGTATATATAAGAAACACACATACCGGATACAATGGCAAAGGTTCACAAAAGTATGATTAACCACATATAATTTTCAAAAGTGTGTTCATATAAGAGGGCGTTACACAGATAACGTACGAAAGGTGAAATATTACAATATATATGCTTCGCAATAGGATAGATACTTCAAATATGGTGTACGGCTATATAGTTCGAAAGGAAGAAAGGGTTGAATTTCAGATTTCCCATATTTCCTACATAAGAGGGGTGCCACTCACCAAAATATTCGATTTTCCGAGTAAATGAAGACGCCTTCTTTTAAATGTGATAGAGGTTTGATATTTGGTATACGAGCCAATCATCAGATAAAAACTCAGCGAATATAGGTTTTGAAAATGTTCCTTTAACGGGGTGCTCCACAGAAAAACCTTCGAAAGATGAAATGATAAAATAACATGCTTCGGAATGAGATTGAGACTTCAAATTTGGTGCACGGATAGATAGTTCAAAAGGAATAAAGTGTACAATTTCAGTTTTACAATATTTTTTTCTTCAGGGTGTTTCGTCAAAATTTTTGTTTTGCCGAATAAATATCAAACGCCAATTATTAAAAAATATACGTTATTCGGGGGTTTCTTGTGAGACCGTTGATTTTCAACGAGTATTTGCTTAGTCCTCAATAAGAAATATATTTTAATAATAAATTCATCAATTAAGCATCATTTCATTAACTTGACATCATTTTTGCAATTTTGGGTGAAGTACACTTAAATTATATTTTATGCAACACTAAACTGAAAATTATCAACATTGATATCATCCTCAATAAGTAATATTTCATATATTAAAATATTTTAATAATTAATTCTCCAATTTGGCATCATTTTTGTTAACGGCGTCATTTTTGCAATATTGATGAAGTTTTCATCAGTCTGGGCCGAAATATTACAAAAAAAGTGAAATTTCGCTAGATTATTCGCCGAATTCTCCAAATAAAAAGCGTGCCCTTTTATGACGGAACCCAAAATTTGTAAAACATTACTTCCCATTAACGTCATTTTAATGAATTTGATGACAATTTTATAACTTTTGGACAATTTTGCACATTTGGCAACATTTAAAAAATTTGCTAATTTAGGGACATCCCACGAAATTCGTCTCCATAATGTGTGTCAGCCGTTATGGACGGACGGATAAATGTTTTATTCTTATAGTAGATTCTTATATTATTTCCAAGATAATAAATGTTCATGAATTAGTCATCATTTTTATTGATTTAGCTTCATTTTTATCAAATTGGCGAAAATTTTATTAATATAGCTGCATTTTCATTAATTTCTCAACATTTGAAGAAACTCGCCATGTTGGCGATATTTCGCCAAGTTCGTCGCCAATATTTTCCCCAGGATTACGGACGGAGGTATAAGATGGATATTCTTATAATAGATTCTTATATTCTTTCCAAGATATTGCATTTCCATCAATTAGTCGTCATTTTTATCAATTTGTCGATATTTTCATCAATTTTTCAAGATTAAAAAGAGTGAAAAGTTGGCGATATTCCTCAAAATTAGTCACCAAAATGCCGCCAAGCACTAACGATGGAGACGCAGGAATATTCTTCTGCTGAACGCTATTATTATAGGGGAATGGGGGGCCGTAAAGGTCTCAAAAAATATTTTGTCGTTGTGCCGCATTCACCCATCAATTTTTCTAAGTGCGAGCCCACTTACATTATCTAAAAATAAATGCATTAGGCATGAATTAAGTCAATTTTAAAAATTAATATTTATTAAACAGACCATTTATAATCAGTAATAAAATTATTTAAATAGCTTCCTAAATAATTACTATGTAACAAAGTGCTCAAGGGAGTGGTCAGTGTTAAACCATATTAGATTGAAATTATATTATTAACTATAATTCCATAATATAACCCCCCCCCCTTCTCTCATTCAAACTTCAAAAATCCTTATTTCTTTAAAGAAAAGGATTGTGTTCGACACTAATTTACAGTGAGGCTACTGGAAGTAGAAAATCACTCACGTCATTGTTCTATAAGTCTGACTCCTCTTTTATTGGCTCATCGTCTGCATCAATGATGAAAAAGCAAAACAAAAAAAATGCGGCAATTGCTGATGCCCCAGGCCACAACGTATTCCTTTATCCCAAAGAGGTCGATAGATTAGTCTCCCAGAAAATATATCCATTTTATAGTTAGGCAATTATTTGTGGCAGTATTATATTTTATATAATATGATTTGACTTTTTTGGCTCTAATGGGCTTCTATAAAAAAATATTGTTCATCCAAATTTATTTTCTTACGGTGATTTTTGATTACGAGGTTTTTTAAATATTTACGAGATTTATTGGAGATATTTTTCTTTGACTTACAAATATATAAAATAAATTGGTAAAGTACGGCTTGCTATAAAATTTTACTTTTCGATGACGCAAACAGAATGTAATAGCAAAAGAATATGCGAGAATTTTCGAGGCATGATAGTATCCACATAATAAAATATTTTGTCTAAAGTTAGCATTTTGTTTTTAAAAAATTTGCTTTTCATTTCTGTGCCAGTGACTATTTTCAATCAGCATAGAGCAGTTGAATATTCAATAGCGAGTTTATTTTAGATCAAATAGGATATCCAATATCCATGCTTATTTTGTAGTTCTAGTAGGTTTTGTCTTTAGTTTTATGATATGTTTCTAGAATACTTTATCAGAATAAAGTATTTTCCAGTCGACATTAGTGAGAAAAAATTTATACTGAAATGGAAATATATTCTGGCCTAATTGTGTGCTGTTTTAATGAATATACAACTTCTCAAAGCGTTTCCTTTCTATTCACATCCATATTTAATGGTACATACATTTTATAAATATATGATGCTAAACCTAATTAAATGTAAACGAAATTTTATAGAATAAAATAGTTATAGTAAAATCCTCAAGTTGCACAAAATCATAAAATTCCTATTTACATATTACATGACCTACTAAAATTTGTGTAAACGAAAACTTTATGATGTCATACACTTTGGTGATAACAGAAACATACTTTGATAGATTTATACGATTGTGGAATATTTGATTTTGGCATGATATGAAAACCAAGCATAGTAAACGTCAATTCTAAGCTTGTGAAATAAAAGGCAAGATTTGACATTAAAGTCTAATTAATTTATGGCTTGCAATAGAATTGAACCCAAGCTTTTTTTAAAGGTCATGTGATACTTGAGGGTTTGGGGACCTCAGGCAGTTACGTCCAGTGTATCTCCGCCCAGTGACAAATGTCTTGCAATATCAGGTCTATCATTGTGAGCCGATCTATGGGGACACATGGGGGTTCCACCATCCAATAGGCAATAATTTAGGTGGTTTGATGGAATAATTTAGGTAGTTAATCCAATAATTTGGGTGGTTGTATGGAATTTTTATTCCTTATAATGGAAGTTGACCCTACATTCTAAGATTTCAGATTGAGGTAAAACGACCGACTTAAACAACTATATTGTTGTCTACATTTTACAAACAGCCATCATGTGTCTCGTATTACCTATGAATATAAAATATTTTCCATAAATCGTGCAGTTTGGGGAAAAATGGATTTTTTTTTCAGACCTCAACGGTCATTGCATCTAGCCTGTAGAGTTAAGTTGTTCTGATGCTAATAAGTTAATTTCGAACCTGAAGTCGAACAACCCTTCAAACTGGCTAGATGGCGTTCTGCCAATTAACTAATGGCACAAAATTCTTATGGCTTATGATGAAAGTTTATCATAAAGATGCCATTGTGCTAAATGTTAATTTTAAAAGCTATCCAAGACCTCAAAGGCCAGATATAACAGTTTTGGAAAAAATGGAATTTCTTTTCAGCCCTCAATGGTCGTTGCATTAGCCTGTAGAGCTAAGTTGTTCTGATGCTAATAAGTTAATAAATTAATTACGAACGAGAAGTCGACCAATCATTTAAACTGGCTATATGGCGTTCTAATAATTAACTAATGGCACAAAACTTATAATGAAAGTTTACTATACAGATGTCATAGCACCAATTGTTAATTTTAAAAGCTATCTAAGTCCAGATATAAAACCATGTGCTGTACATTTTGACAAGACTTGATTCGACGTTGTATCGGCTGGCATTATTGTACCCTAAAGATGCTAATGCATCAAATGTTTATCTGAACAAAGGCCAAAGAACAAAATCAAATGCGAAAATTTTCAGGACAGTTGACTCCTATTCTATTCGCGGGGCATATATCTCGATGATAAATAATACTGTAAATGGTTGTGTCTTCGGCTTCAGAGTGATATGGTTTAATATCAAATTTTGATAGACATGTCTCACTTCTTTCATTGCAAAAACATATCTTTGCAACAATCTCAACCGGAAATCGTACATCTTCCAAAATCTTTCATTGTTCAATTTAAGTATCGCTCTTATTCACCTAGAATTTTCTATGCTACATAAAATAATATAGTACAAAATCTGATGTGGGCAGCACATGACTTTCCCTGCAGACTTATATCCACGTTCTCTTTATTTTAATTAATTTTAATTCACTTTTAATTCAATTGTCGTTCTCTTTTGGTAACTGGACTTATTTTCAAGGAGGCGTAGAGAAAATACGAAAAAACTATGATATCTCGAGAACGGCTAGCCCTAGTGTAATGGGGTTGATCTTATTTTTTTCTTCGTTAAATATTACGTATAAAACAAGCTTTTAATGAATATATTTGAGCATACGTAGTTTTTTATTTTAGATTGTGACAATTTTTGAGGGCCATTACAAAAAAAAGCAGGCTATTTTTTTCCGAATCTTACCAAAATTTATCAGCACCCGGATAACTGACAAAAAAGTTTCTACCGAATTTTGTAAAATTCGGCCCTTTAGTTTTTCAGCTAGAGTGGATACAGGCTTTTGAGGGCCATTTCGCAAAAAAAGGCGGTTATTTCATCCCGAATCGTACCCAAAACTAATGAGCACCAGATTCGCCCACAAGATTTTAGTTATAGTGGATACAAAATCTGCACAGACAGACAGACACACAGACACACAGACCTATACACACAGACACATACACAGACACGCACACAGACACGTGCGCAGACGTCAAGCTAAAAATAATTTTTCCGTGCTCTAGAGGTCTCGAAACGTGTAGATCCTTTGAAAACTTGAGTTGCGATTTTCGGAATGATTCCAATACTTTCTCTCTACATTACCATGTATTGCAGGGAAAGTAAAAATTAATACAACAATTTTCTAATAATATATTTCTTTACCTAGTAAGTATGATTTTAACTGCTCACTTAACTATATCCAATTTTCTAAACGTTCAACTTATTTTTTTAGAAAAAGTAATAATGAATATATCTATAATATTTACACCAATGATTCCAAAGTGAATGATAAAGTATGTTTCATAATTTGTATTTTTAATAGAAATATATTACAGCATGTTCATTAATACTCATTTAAGTCACAGAACTAAGTATTTCAGTCGAAACTCACAGCGTTCAAATGCATACTATTCAAATGGCCATTGATAATAAGTATAATTGTAATATTTCCACTGGTAGACAGTATTCTATCCAAGACATAAAATCTACTAAAAGCCTTAAAATATACTTTCCTTGTTCACAGTTGTCAAAATTTCATAATATTGCATTCTATATTTATTTTGATGTCAGACATATTATGAATATACGCCAAATCTTTAAAGGAAAAATATGTAGTTATGGTAAATTACTGGATTTATAAAAAAACATAAAATAACAGAAAAGTCCTGAAATTAACAGTTTGTATTAAGAGCGACTAAGATTCTATTGAATCAAACGTGTCCTCATGAAAGCGATTTTTCTCGGAGCTTAATGACCATAGATGAAAATCACTGTAGCCACCATTTAACAAGTCCTGACTAGTTCCATTGCGCAGTGTCTCCTTGTGGCTAGGTGAAATTTACACATAAATACAATAAACTTAAACACATAAATACATTAAAGATACTCACCAAATAGTTCCACCAGGCTCAACCGCGTTAACGTATAGTGGGGTCCGATTGGACCTAAGTACATTGCGTTTACTCAACAATTAATCACTCCCTTTTTGTGGCCAACTAACAATTTATTTAGAACACATGAAATCTCAATTTTAAACATTAATATACAAAAATGCACAATTACAAAAAAGCATTCCCAAATTACCTAACTTGACCTCGGGATGTACAATTTATTTTGCATGAATTTGCATATTTATAAAATCCAAATTTGTAATTAATTACTTTTTGTTAAGAACACAATATGTATATTCAATTTTGCTAAAACTCCCATTTATCATAACCCTGCCCTTACACTATTGGATTACATCAGTTACTTAAACATTCATGTACACATTTTAAAATCAAGATATACTTTCCATACCTTCATACATAGGACTCTCACTGAGTGCTGTAGCTGACCTCTGCACGTAGGAAAGGGTGGCACAATTAATTGAATGTTTATTAGTTCATTTATTCCGATGGTTCGTGGAAAACACTACCAGTCCGGGAAACACTAGGTTGCATATCATCAGGTCATAAGTTATTGAAAAGTACTATTTTGGAGATGGGCACACTGTCCACTTTCCTTCTCCTCCTCTTAAACGATGGCTTGTCCCAGCGGCTCTTGAGTGAGCATGCGTACAGGTTTTGCCAAATATATATATACGTTTTCGTAGAGGCTTGTCTGCTGCTTAGGATCCCGGAATTGCGGCTCCGCAAACAGTCCTTACACGCAGTGTTACAGTTACCACGGCTTAATGCAGCTCAAGGAGCAAGGTCCTACACCGCGCCGTTTTAGTGGTAGAGCTGTGCGTACTGCAACCAATTAACACATGACGACCTTCTTCCATTTTCTGGTCGAACTGCCCGAAGGAAATGCGCCCTCGCTCTGAGTTAGGCTCGGCTCGATTTGGCTACGAGTCGCCTTCTATACCGGACCCACCACGTCGGTTCCTCGGCAAAGGCATTGCCGCCCGAGATAGGAATCGCGGATGCCGGCTCAGAGATGCATCAAAAATACATGCCGGGTCGGGCTACACCGAAATACAAGTGCCCCGCACTTGGAGTGCTCTCTACTCGAGCTCAGAAAAGCAACTAACTATTTTTTACATTTCTAAAAACTTTCAGAATTTTACAAACAAGGGGAACGACAAAAAACAGGGAGGAAATCCCTCCAACTCTCATTCGCTGTTCCCAAACGCTATAAAAAAAGAGGAGGTCCAAAGATGCTTCACCATTGGTTTCAGAAGCGACGCTCATTTTTATGCGTTCCACTAAAAAACAAGAACCAGAGGGCATACTCGTCAACCGGGTGGTCCCAAAGAGGTACCCCGACGCGAGCCACACCTGACAGGGCTATAAATTTTCAAAGATTTGCAGCTCAACTTTGACATTTTGCTGCAATTAAATCTCTGAATATTTACAATCCATGTCAGTGCGCACACAACCAAACGGCGCCAAAAATCCCAATTCCGTCTGTGCAAAGGCCTAGCTATAAACATACATCACAAAAACATAGTATACATTTCAATATATTTACCATTCCCTTTTTCCAGGGTTACGTATAAAGATATGTGATTACAGTATCACACTCCTCTACGAGGATAATGAAGAAAATGGTAAATGCTTGAGGCTATAACGTATCTGTTTATCTTGGGAAGGTAGATATATTTGTTTGGAATAAAAGATATTGCTGCAGAATAAGACAACAATCTTTGGGGGTATTTATTTTTTTATTGTTTGATTTATTTTGATGTGGTTAAAAAATTTGTTAAAAATACATTGACTTTTGATAAAAATTCTTTCAAACATTATTAATTTATTGTCGAGATGCTATTAATTTAACACACTTTAGGATATCTCGGTATGAGAAATTTGGTAATAATGTGACAATAAATCATCTTTAGAATTTACATCATAAAATATTTTATTTCATAAATTTTCAAGTTTCAGTTAAACTCAACTACGCTGCGAGAAAAACTGTGTTGTCGGAGTTAAACTTTACATCGTAAAATGCAAAATTTTTTAACAGTATAATCTAAAAGGTGTTGAATTGTAAATTTTACCGAACTGACTTTACTTCTAGGCCCCTATTTTCCATTGTTTGCAATTCAAGATGTACTTATCATCTACTTAAACTGTAAATGAACTTTAAGAATACTAATTCTCTAATTAGACAATAAACAAGTAATGTGCATTTTTGCATAGATTTAATTGTGTTATCCGATCAGTTTTGTTAATCATTGGAGAATTGCAACAATTTTTACCATCTCATACTATGTAAAATACAGACAAAGTATCGCTTTCACATAAATTTTCGAATTCGGGATTTTGATGCTAATATATGTTTTAAGACACCCTAAAAACATTTTGACTGTTTTTGGAGTGATGTCTGTTTTTATGCCTGTGGTCGATTTCTTGTGTATAGGATAGAGGCTGCAAACATTAATGGATTTTGACAAAAGTCCGACTTTGTTATAAAAAAATCTAGAACTAGATAGAATTTTTTAAAATTCGACCAAAATCTTCGAAATTTTATATTTTTTTAATACGACAGCATAGTACAAAATTTGACATAACCAATGTTTGACAATATGTTACATATTGAGGGTTTATTTAAGGCTCAGTGAAAACAAGACGTAATTGTTTCAATCATTGTTGTGAAAAATAGACGCTGTACAATTTTTTCTGTTCGTGGTGTCATTAGCCCTCTTGTAAAATGAGGGTACGTCCTCACCGGGAATACATTGTCAAGTATAGTTGTGAGACCAGGATACACGTAGAGAGGTTTGTATGTTAAGAAATTATGAGATCTAATAAGAATACAAAGGACCCAGACGGGTTGACGCCAATTTACTGCATCCCTGACCCAAGAGATCGAGAAAGCCATAAAAAGGGAAGCTAAAGGGGAAACCATTTGATTGGTTCAAGGTTTAACTAATGAGAAAAATGTGTTGTGGCATCGCCCTGAGGTCAACCAATGATCGCTGAAGAGGCGAATCTAGACCTCAGGCAGAAAGCGATGGCAACAGGCAGAAGCATGATGAGAATATAGATCAGAAAATATATAGACGGCAATGCATTAAATTACACACAGCCTCAGATGGGATTCCAATATGGAATGAAGTTCCACACAGAGGCATAGAGAATGTGATGCAAACAAGATGAGAATAAGGCAGTCCTATGTCCCACACAGAGGCATAGAGAAGGTGCAATAGACGAGATCCGAACTTGGATCAGCATATTCTCATAGTGCAGTCATATTAGAATATGCATCAAGTGTGGTGTGGCGATATTCAGTCATACAGTATGCATATATGAAAGGTGGTTCAGCAACTAATAGCCCACGAACGTCTAAAGACAACAAGAAGGTATGTGCTTAATAACATATATAAAAGATCATTATCCTGTTTAAATACAATACCTGGTCTCACATACCCAATCTCCTCCTTAAATAAAATAAGAATAGTTGTATAGTATTATGTTAATATATTTTATTCCAGGAACTCGCACTAAAGACTTAATGGTGGGTCTTAATATGCGCCACAATGCAATGTTTATAGCAATACGATTTACGATCATGTTAATTATGGGTACTAATAATATAAAAGCCAAGACTGAGTTTTTTGTTTGTTTGTGCACCACAATAGTATTAACCGAAAAAAAATGTCTAGCTCTTTTAAGTGAAGGTTAACACGCTATAACTGTAATAATTTGCCCATAATAGCAATTTTCCTAAAAAAAAATTGGCTGTAAAATTTGAAAAAAAAGCTACTAAAAGTAAATTCTGATATGAGAAAGTTGAGTTAAGCCATACACCAGCTAATTTGTTCAAAATTTGGAATATGCATGAATGTGTGCATGATCTACGCAGTATTGGCTTTGACATACGTCTTCTGGTCTAAGAAACCTCACTACGCCATTGGTCGCGGACCCATGGTTGCAAATTGAGATATGTTTTAATTAAGATAGGCTACTATCGTTAGAAGATTTTGTTCATGTGACACATTTAGTAATAAAGTACGAAATGCAATATTTTATATGTGACTCCTGGAAAAACAAATCCCACTATAAAATCATACGTTTTAACAATCTAAAACCCTATAATATTAAAACTATCCGTTTTAACTATCTAAAACCCTATAATACTAAACTTCTTCCAAATCTTTGGAGGCAAAACTTGCATCTCAAAAATTATACATACACAAATTAATGTACATAGTTGTACAAAAATAGTCTCATAATAAAATGACAAATTAATTTTCGTATGAAATACATTTGTCATACAGAATATGCCGTAATCTAAAAAATAAATCTTTAATAATCGTTCAATTACTTATAAATCTTTCGTTATTAAAATACTTTTGAAATGTCCTTATGTCATTGCTCTTGGAGCAAATTGTTTTTGGATAATAAATACTGAGATAATTTCAATTATTAGCAAATTCATTTATTAATTATCTATCATGGTCATCTATCAGTTATTTATCATAGATGGTGTTTATTAAAACATTGTTTCAAACATAAACGTTTATTATCCATTTTTTTTTATGATAATGTATTAAAATCTACTAAAATAAATGCACATTTATTTAAATAAATTTATTTTACGCTGCAGAGAACAGAAAAATGTATCTTGAATAAACAATATCAAAGCCCTTATTGTATAAAGGTTATACAAGGTGACAAAATCCCTTGAGGATCTATTTAACAAGTACAAAGTGCATTTCAGTTTCAGAATCATCGGTGTTGATGGTAAAAAGGAAATCCCCGTCCTTGAGGCCACATCATATCTTGTCATTTAAGCTTAGGCTATGGTGGACCTATCCCAGATTACTTGGACTTATCTTAAGATAAGGTAAACATATTTCACCTAAATCTTATACGGAATATTTTCTTTTCTCAGGTATCAAGTAAGTCTGATATACCTATGTACGATAGATAAGGAAAATAATGGACAGTTTTTAGCAATGGGATTTTACACGTTTGATAAATATTTGAAATATGTATTGAGATTAGATTATGATAACAGTTTATAATTATTTTTTTAAATGGACAGATATAATTTTTTAAATGTAATTTCAAAAATAGTGTCGACTAAAAGTTTTAGAAACTCTGGACCATGAATATACTATTTTAGCATGACGTCCATGTGTGTGTGTGTGTGTGTAATTATGTGTGGGTGTGTGACGAAATGGAAACGAATGGACGAAATTTTACAAATTTTGGTAGGTACGTCACATTTGGGGTCTTCTAATGCTGATTAGATTTTGGTATGATTCGTTAATTGGAAGGTAAAACGCATCAAATGAGGCCAAAACCAAGATTCTGGCTCGAGTGGGTAGAAGTGTTCATTTTGAAAAGTGATTTAAAATTTTTTATTTATTCATTTGCATCGTTACCAATAATTATAAGTTACAAAATACAATAGAACATTGCTTTCATGTATCCGACATTTTGCATTTTTCCGTTTATTAAATTATTTAACCTCAGTTCCAATCAATCACGTATACCATTAATTTGTTTCTTCCCCCTGTCACACGTTGTGTTAATTCGCCGTCTTCCCGTATCGAACGTGTTTTTAGGTGTCCAAAATCTTTTCTTCGTCTGTCATGCGTATAATATGTGTTTTTGTATTCACATTCACATATTTTGTTCTGCATTCACATATTATGTTATTTTCTGCATTCATATATTATGTTATTTTCTGCTTTCACATTTTATGTTATTTTCTGCATTCACATATTATGTTATTTTCTGCACTCACATGTTTTCAGCATGGAATAATTGAACAAGTTGCATATTTTATTGTTTTGTGAAGGACGTGGATAGAATCAAACAGGAAATATGTGGATTTTGAGGAATATATTGTGTACCCATAGAGTGAGATTTCGTGACAAGAGGCATCGATTTGATGGATAGTCAGTATGCAGTAACACCGTGCACACATGAGTATGATTTGACTTCGTTGATATGATACTTTCGATATGACTTCGTTGCTGCTACACGATTTTTCGGTTAGCCAATAACTCTGAAGAAACTCGATGAGCAACCTGTCCTTAGATGCACGAATATGTGCCAGCATTTATTGCTGATATTCAGCGCAATCATAACATAATGTGCACTCCTGGCAAAAATCAGCACTGCAACTAATCCTCACAGCATCTAATAAGTGCTCTCTATACATGGTAATCATCAATAACCATTGCGTATAAGAGTAGTGTCCCTACTGCATCTAAAAGTGTCATCACTGCATCGTGATTATCAGTAATCACTGCGTATATGCGTAGTATCCTTACTGCATCTGAAAAGTGTTATCGCTGCATCGTGATCATTAATAACCACTGCGTGCACTCGTAATGTCCTCACTGCATCTGATCTATGTTTATTAAAATGATGACGTTCGAGTTAATAGTATATGAATATGATAATTACGCTTTCGGCTTTACGATTATCCTCTGTGCGGAGTTATGACAGAGTTCACTATCTGATGATCTTTTTCCACTGCCCTGCAAACTGAGGCAAATCTTTTAGTGTTCATGGTTGATATTTTTCATGGAAGGGATTTATAAGTTTCAAGTACAAAATGTCATTAATTGGATAAGAACACAAACGCGCGTAAAAGACAGTTTAATTTATGAAATTAAAAAATACAAAATACATTTTTTAAGTGCGAACTGTTATTTTTAAACATGCATCTAATGTAAATTTAATTATTTGCAATTTAATATTTAATCAAGACATATTATTAAAAGATATTGAAAATTTAAAAGTTAAGTATTATATTGAATATTGTCTCATATCACTCTCTCAAATTCGAGAACCAACGATAATCATATACTCCATCCTGTATGAAAGTATTAAAGATAAGTTCATTTTTTAGAATTTAGTAATTCACGACTTACCTTGTTATACAAACGATTTCTGATTTACTGGATTTTTCAGCAGACAACAGCGACGACGGAATGCGGAAATTGAAAAATCCATTACTTCTTTTGCTGCAACACTTAATTTTATAACATTTCTGAAGTACTTTTTCCTGGGTCGTTAAGGTGCTCTTTCCTGGGTCACGATTTGGAAGTATTGCAATAGCAAAACCTTTCTGTGTTTGAGAATTTTTTTTAAAATTAAAACAATAATAGCCTACAGACGAAAATTACACATTTATTTTTAACCAATTGAATTGTAAGTACAATGCAATACACATTTTAATACATATGTTTGTACATGTCAATTTTTAGTGTGCATTTTTATAAATTTGTTTTACACAATATAAATTTTGTTTAACATCCTGGATAATTTCTTTTTCCTCAACCATTCTTGTATTTCACGACTTATGTCTCGTTTCTCCGGTAGAAAATGTAAAATCGAATTTTGTTGAGACCAAATGTCTCTTTTTTTCTCCTTAGAGATCGTTCTTGAGTATGGATCATCGATATGTCAAAAATGACTTAACTCTGACCTAAAGTTCTTGATATTCAGACCTTTCGGTCCAAAGGCAATAACACAGGACGGCACTGTTTTATATCAAACTCAATTTATTGTGAACTTCACAGAAATTATTGCAGCTGGTTGTTTAAAGCAACTGATAACACAGACCATACTTATTATTGTTATTGGACACGCACATAATAAATTACAACTATGCAAGTTACTACAATTCCCTTGCCTGGTGATAACTCTTAGAAGGATACGATTCTCAAGTTTTTATGCTTATCACTGGCATTATTTTACGTCGCTACATATTGCTGCCAAACCCCGGATATTAGACTCTCCCTAGTCATAGTGGTATGTAAATGGATTTTCTTCCACTAGTCTGTCAGCCAAATTTCGCACTCATCTACATCTACATCGTGCCCTTTCCGCCACTCCCCACTCACGTCAAATTCTTACTATAATCATTCAACCTTCCTACTTACTCCAATCCTTCCTCCTTTCTACTGAATCTCTCATGGTCCGAAACTTAATCCTATTTCACCTCTTGAACGCAGAAATGCTGGTGAGTTCCGTGATTGGTCTAACAACCGAACTACTTAGAATGGTTAGTTTAAAGAAACATAAATTATAATGCAAACGGAGAGAAATAATAATCGAAAGATTATTTAGACCTCACAAGTTTCACTCTGTTACATTTTTTCGCTCATGTGGAAGCTAAGACGGGTAGCATGAGAGCAAAACCAAGATTTCAGATGGAGTGGAAGTGCGCCATAATTTGTACACACTGCCCCTCACTCAGTCAGTCAGCCAGACAGTCACTCAACCAGCCAGTCAGTCCAAAAATCAGTCAAACCGCCAGTCAGTACGCCAGTCATTTAATCCACTAATCAGCCTGGCATTGCATATTACATAGAATTCAACATCATTCACGATTCTACAGAAAACTTAGAAATGTAGTATTATCTAATGCAAATCATCGGTGTTCAACTGTCTTCACTTCGAGAAATATAATTTGCCACGAATTACCTCTGATGTATTATTTTATAGCAATGTTTTCAGTATTAGACTGTTTATTGGTAATTACAGTTTGGATTTTGCATTCCTTAATCAAACTGTGGATTATCCAACAAGAAAAAATTAAAAGGTTTTATATATTCATAGGAACTATTTTGTTTTGTTCTATTTATTTATTTATCTATTTTTTTGCTATAAAGCTTGGAAACATAGTCTTATCTAATGCAAGTCATCAATGCTGTTGTACTCATTTCCTTTTAAATTTTAGGAATGCAGCTGATTTTCTCTCCTCGCCAAGTAGTCATGTCCAAATATGCAACTGCCAAGTGCATATTATACTTGCCATGATAGCTCCCGATTTTGGAGGTCTGTATCTCAGTCTCTAAAGCAGCTAAGCAGCTAAGGAAGATTATTTTTCTCTGTAATACTCTCCCATTGCTGAAAACAGCTTAATAAAATATTTACAATTTGTTCACTAGCACTCGAAGAAAAGTAATTACTTCTCCTTTTATTGACTATGACTACAGAAAACTATATGATTTTACCCATGACATGAATGGATAGCTCCTGTTTAATAGGAAATTGGCGCAAACAATTTTTAGATTTCATATATTTTTTTTGGAAAGAGGTTGTACTTTTTTGTACTTGGCTTAGAGTTTCTAACATGAATTGGTGTTTTTGAAATTAGTTCTGAACATGGTCAATGCACATGCATTCGTCAAGCACACGGTCAATGCACATTCATTCCTAATGTACATGGTCAATGCACATGCATTCGGTCAATGCACATGCATTCGATCAATACAAATGCATTCGTATTATGCCCAAGCAATTTTAAATCCCAAATTTTTGAAATTTTGATTTTAATCCTGACAGTTAATCCTGTTAAATATCTTGTCATAAGAAAATTGGAAGGATTAACCGTTCAAATGATATTACACATTTTTAAAAATCAATTTATTAAAAAGTTACATAAAATTAAATAACTGTTAATTATGTTACATAATTTGTCTTTCCATAATATTTTGATATTCAATGATATTCAAATGCTATTTTGGTTTGCATTTTGTACTGTCCTAAAACTATTCGGTTTTCATTTAGCCAAAATAGTTGCTTTAAACATTAAATTTGGATGGGATATAGGTTCGTTAACGTCGGTACTATAAATGAGAATAAAAAAAAATAATGTTTTCAAACCATATAAAAAAAAATCTGATGTTTGCAACACATGACTTTCCTTATATAATGTGATGAATTTACTACTTTTACAGTAAAAAAAAATAGATTTTTCTTATAGTAGATACTAATATTCTTTCCAAGATATTGAATTTTCGACCATTAGTCGTCATTTTCATTGATTTAGCGTCATTTTTATCCATTTGGCGAGATTTTCGTTAATTTGGCAACATTTTAAAAAAGTCGCCAAGTTGGCGACATTCCGCCTAATTCGTCGCCAAAATCTCGCCAAGCGTTATGCACTAAGAAACAAGTTATTCTTACAGCAGATAAATGGCTATTAGCGTTCAAATACAAAAGTATTATTCAAAGTATCTTTTTTCATGAATGGAACGAGCTAGATCCAAGAGAATGATGTCATTCAATTTATCGCATGGTATTACATATGAAAAGTGAACATGTTTCTCAATAGGAATTTTTTTTTTATTTTATATGAATTTTTGATAATTTTTTTGAAAAATGTACAATATCTCGAGAACAGTTCATGTTAGCGTTCTAAAATTTATGTCAATCGTTTTCTAATGAAAAATTACATAAGAAATGTCTATTTGCGTAACTTTATTAGTGATTATAATTTTTGACGATTTTTTCAAAATTTCATTCGAAAATTTAAGGATGTTCTGAACATTCGATTGCGTATAAAAACAATAGGCTTCCAGTGTTTACGGATTGTGATTTTTGTACCAAATTTCGTTCGAATCGGTCCATTCGTTCGTCAGTTATCGTCTCCACACACACACACACACACACACACAGAGACATCAGTTCAAAAATGTTTGATTCGTGATCAGGGATGCTTGAAAGGTGATCTCCCGTCGAAAACTCGAATTCGAATTTTCGATCCTGTCACAATACTTTCCTTATACATTATGTATATAAGGAAAGTAATAATGCAATACGATATATTGTGGAAGTCATGTCTCGTTCACCTCAGAATTTTTAAATTTTTAAAATTATTCTGCAGTAATTTTTAATTCAAAAATGGTAAATCTAATAAAATTAAAAAAATACCTGAGCACAAGAAATGATGACCCGCCATAAAATAAAAAAAACTAAATTTTCGAGAAATAGAGAGCTAGTGAACAAAATTACCCCAGGCTCGAAGTCATACATTCAAAGTTTTCTTTTATTGACGAGCATATTGATAAAGCAAGGGAAGATAAATACCAGCACCCCAGGCTGGAAAGTATCTGTTTATCTAGAACTGCTCGATACGGGCTTATACATATTATCTTACCCAAGAGCTGGAAATATATTTTTTTGACACATGACAACTTAATACATTTTTTTGTCAAAATTTACATACAACTAATGTATTTCGAATAAAAATTAATGGAAGTCTCCGAAATTGTATTGATATTTCTGCCTGTAAACGTATATTTTTAGAAATTTGTTTAGTAAAAACATCACTTATTCTGCAAATATTTTGATTTCGTATACTTGTAGCACGGAAGATAAACATTTCTAGAAAGTTGGTTTTAAATAGCGCTTATAACAAAAGATAAATAACGGAAGCTCTAGACGTATGGCTTGGCGGAATATTTCCCCAGGCGTGATTTTAAGAAATTGAAAATATAAATATTACTTTCCCTGCAATACATGGTAATGTATAGGGAAAGTATTGGAATTCAAAATCCAATGAACGAAATTTTATAAAATGTGGTACGTAAGTTACTTGTGTATTACCCTTGTACTGATTAGATTTTGATATGATTCGGAGTAAAAGAGCCCACCTTTTTCTGAGAAATGGCCCACAAAAATGAGCTGTATGAACTCTAGCTGAAAAATCAATAGACCATATTTCACAAAATTTGGTAAATAAATCACTTGTAAGTTAACCTGGTAATGGTTAGATTTTAGTACGATTCGGAAAAAAGGAACCTGCCTTTTTTGCGAACTGGCTCCCAAAACTTGTTTAATCTAAAAATAAAAGACTACACATGCTCAATTATATCAATTAAATGATTTTTTATATGTAATGTTTATTAATGAAAAGAATAAGACCAACTCCATTACTGTAGGAATAGTCGTTCTCGAGATATTTTAATTTTTTCGTATTTTCGCCACGCCACCTTTGAAAACAAATCCCGTTACCAAATGAGAGCGAAATTGAATTAAAAGTGCTAAGGTGTAAGTTAAAGTAATTGTGGCTATTATTTTGTGCAATTAAACTCAATTTAATGAACTGTTGAAGAAATAATGAGAACTTGAATTTGAGTCTGCAGCAAAAGCCATGTGCTGCTCACATCATATTTTCTTTTTAATGTTACTAATGTGAAATAATTCTCCCAGTCCTCCATTTACAACTTCTCTTCCTAGCAATTCGATACATCAAAGTTCGCTTTCTCCTTCCTTTTCTGTAAACGTATATTACATATAATATTCTGCAATATATATTTATTACATAAATACGTTTTTATATACTCCTTCCTCTTCTATAAGCGTATCCCACCTACTTCTCCTAACGATCATATATACATATTATAAAACATATCCATAGCCCGGTTTGTCATGTCCTGTATCGAAATATTTGAAGTATTTAAATAGTCATTCACTGTCGAATTTCCTATGTAATACATTGCAGTCGTCATTACTCATTAGTTGTAAAGTTGAACCACATCATACGGATATTTACTGGAATCGGAATTGAAATCAGACCCTTGTACCTCAAAGAAAGTGATCGTTCAAATGCCGTCTCCATTGACATAAGACAATTCCAGACACTATAAAGATACCTTTTACATCTGTACTATTAAAAGCTGATCGTATATGTATGTATATATGTAAATGGAATTCTGAAGCTCCTACTCGACAGAAGCTTCTATTCGAAGAGCGCTGTTTTTCTAAACGTAGGTATCTTTATAAAGATTTTAAAAAATTACGAAAAAAAAACTCTGAGAGGACATTTAGGTCAAAGACCGATTTTCCCTCCTTATCTGCTAATGGGGCTCAAGGAGTTCCGATAGTCAGATAGTTGCACCGGTTGAAGTGGGGAATGAAATACAGATTTCTTAAATCTCAAGTTTTACATATAAAAATTTTAAAATCCAAATTATAGGATTATAACGCTATTATAAGCATATTTTGCTGAACGGCCTGAGTAATAAAAAAATAATAGAAATAATACTAACAACGTTATTATAAGCATTCCACGAAAACAACACCGTGTTCCAATAAAAAAAACTTTGTTTTGATCTTATGAATAGCAGATATCTAATTTAAATAATGATAAATACTTCAGATTCTGTACCACATAGCATGGGATTACAAGATAACAAATACCTAAAGTACTATTACTGTGACTATACTCAAGATATACAACTCAATTAAATGATATACAACTCAATTAAAGATATACAACTCAATTTTTTATACTCAAGGTATAAAAAATCTGAAGACACTATTCAGCATATTATACAACCTAGCGTAGATGATATGTATTTCTACCTGACTTAGAGTTATTGTACAGAGTCCCGTTGTTCAACAGGCGATTTCAAAGTAAGTGTTTTCTCTATTAGCACAGAATTATACAACATAATTTTCTTCACATACTGTTGTCCAGAGTATACCGTATAATCACCATGGAAGCTTGGAGTTTCTCAAATTATCTTGTTTCAACAGAATGGAGCAACTTCTCATACTACCAGGGTCTCTATGAGTTCAGAGATTGGAAGAATGTCTGCCCATGAATGGGAGTCAATTGAGAGATGCCGTCTTTAAACAGCAGACCATGTGATTGGATACTATATGCATGGAAGTTTCATAATAAGTGGGCTAATATCAAGAAATGTAGCATCACTCAGTTCCTTGGATGAATCAGTATTACACAACAGAGCAGAAAATAATACTAATACGCATCATTTTCTGCACTGGTCTGTCAGTTCGACTGTGAATGATTACGCATAAATTATGATCAATACCATCTTACATCTTTAAATAAAGAACGACTATTAGTAATTTATGTCTCAAGATATAATATGCCTTTATATAAATACTACTACTACGAAGATTACTCTGTGAGTAATATTTCAATATTGCGCACATTACAGACTCTGAATCAATAAGGATCATTTGTATCGTCATGAACCCGCCGCAATGCTGACTATTAGCTGTAATTAAGATGCTATTAACTATTCCAGTATTCAACATGCCATTAATACCATATCTTACAATATTTCATCGTGTTTGATTGTCCATATGTTATCAACTTATTTCTTATAGATTCATATTAAACATAATTATAACAACTGTAATATAAACACTTTATCTTGTAGTAAATTAGTAAATGTATCAAGCTGTTCAGGAGCAAAATGAGCCTCCTTCATCAATGCTTGCTACGAAATTTTCAAAATTATATTTTTGTGCTTGGAACTGGCTATCACTTAAATTAATTGCTATGCGCAATTTTTAACAAATAGAGATGTTTTGCTGCCAGTTATTTTTAAAGCAGTCTGAAGTATTTAGTAGTTATGCATAGCTCAAATCCTTGTTTCACGCATAACATATACTTTCATGGATATATTTTGATATCTGTAATTTTTTATGAAATATACTCACAATTTCGAGTAATTATATCTCGTGTTTAACTAATATGCGTGCATGATATGACAAACTTAAAAATACAGGTATTAGCTTTGCGATTCAAAGGAAACTAAAATGTTCACCATATTTATAGGGATATTTTTATATGAATTAAAGCGAAATACGGTACAATTGCATTTTAACAACCTATATAATACTAGTGATGAGTGCATCATTACAATGTGTCGATGTATTTTTTATATTTTGTACCTTAGCGATAATTATTGCATATCGATACGATGGTTCTTTACATACCACCAATTTTCCTCAGTTTGTACACCTATCTTCTATCCAATGTTTCTTTATAATTAAAATAATTGCTTTTGTTATATTTAGTAATTTTTTAATTGTAACATGTTTTAATATCCCTAACAATTGCGGAACTTCTGAAAGTAACCGCATAATAAAAATTCAGTTCACCATAGTTTCATAAAATATATATAATATTTTATTTCAGTAAGTTAAAAAATGTCTGCCAATGAGAGCTATACCTTAATATTTATTACTTAATTCAATTTACTGTACTTCCAGATTAATGGGAATTTTGCGTTAGACAAATTGGTAATAAATACTGCTTTTACATTAGTGCCATTAATCTACTCATGTGACAAATATTAGACTGGATTATATTGTATTTACATTAATCTCATAAATCTTAGCTTGTGACAAAATTTAAACTAGACTATACTGTATTCAAATAAGTCTCATCAATCTAATCATGGGACAAACATTATAGTCTTGAATTTTATTATAAATGTATTCGTATATAATTCAATATATTTTGTGGGGATAAAAATCATAATCGATTTCTTATTTAGGAGGCATATATTCCAAATTAAAAGAGAAAGATCCACATAATTTTATTATCTGAATCAGAATACTGATAACGTCGATAATGTACTCTATAGATAAGGAGGAATATTGATGCAGTATTGATACAACATTAAACGATACTTATTTATACCCCCATACTAAATTTGCTCATTACTACGTGGAACTCTTATATGTGTTGCATAAGAAAAATCATTTAAAACTGGAAGGTATCTGGAGTAACGGGCTAGACTGGACCATCATACCATCATTTATTTATTTATTCAATTTACGTGGCGTTTACGGATGAAATACAGTTACAGTAACCACACAATCATTAAAAGAAAAACAACAAAATACAAGAATACCAAGTAGTGTAGAAGAATACTAAGTGCATTGAAATGGGCTTTTTTAAAAGGAAAGGAGTGAAATTAAAAATATCAATATCAGTACAATAGGTATTATTGAGATCAACAAATTTATAAATCGAGTAGCTCTTAATGTAACTATGTTTAACAGTAGTATTGTGAAGTATGTAGAAACAATGTTTTTTATCATATCACATATGCTGCAATTCCATCTATGTCAGAGTAAATCAGATTATTCTAAACTAATGCAATCAGTCTTGCCGACTGCAAAACATCCATTTCAATTTGTTTTACGTTTGGAATATTGCATGTATAAATTTTGTTTCAACATTTCATTTACTATATATATATGCCAGACAGCGCTGTGTATTTGTCTGCAGGAATATTACACTACAAATACAATGAAAGAGATCAAAGAAACTGGTTACAAGGAACAAATTAGTTAAGGAATCAACCAGCCTCGGAGGAGATAAAACAGCTTCCTTCTTCTGGACCCAAATACATAGCAACCACACCATCCAGGTTAAGAATGCATATGCCAATACATAATTTTATGAGATGACCTAGAATGAAATCATTGTCAAGCGAAATATGGAAAATTTAAAAAGAAGAATCTCTATGAGAGGTAAAAGGACATCATGAAGTTTCATAACATTTTCTTAAAAAATGAATTACAAAATTAAATGCCCCGTGATAAAGTAAAATGTAAGACAAATGGTTTTACATCAGCAGCATAATGAGCTAAATGAAATATATTCATAAAAAACTAAGAACATTAATTTAAATTCTTGTTAAAATTACATATTTATAAAACATTACGAAAGTTAAGAAAATAATAAACATCCAAGAGACACATTCAATTATAGTACTTTAAAATACCAATGACTAAAATTATGCAGAACAAAAAGACTATAACAAAAAATGAACCATATAACATGTTTCAGAAATTATTTGAGATAATTTCATCAACAACATTGAAAATATAACAAGAGAGATCAATCATACTTAAAGCATTGATTATGAAACACTTTCCAACTTCAATGCAATTTTATTTAAACATGTCTAAAATTCAACGCATTCATCGGTAATTCTTCAGCACTTATCACAATACTACATTAATTTATTATATTTGAAAACTTAAATCTTCATCGAAAAAAATGAACTTTATTCAAATGACAGCATTGAAATATAAATTGCCTGGTTTAAACATCTCTAAAATGTGATACATTCCTCGGTAATAGTTTTAGAATTATCATAATACTACGATAATTTATTATATTTGAAAACTTCATCGAAAACAATTGAAATTCATTCAAATCACGCCATAGAAAAAATAACACTCCTGGCTCTCTCTATAAAAGCAGCTTTTCATTCATAAATAATTTCCCATTCATGTCATTCATCACAATACTATAATAATTTATTTTATTTGAAAATTAAGACCATGGAGCTACAAGTAATTAAACTCTATGCGTAAAACTTCATCGAAAAGAAATCGTCCTGCTCTTTGTAAAATCAATAAATATTTCATTCATATCAACTATGCAGACTCCATGAACTAAATAATTTTGTGTTAAAGAAATACAGAAATTCTAATCCAACTCATTCTACATATTTTGCTGTTTACATTTTACATAAGTGAAGAATAGGCTTCGTTGTAGAAATAATCAAATTTGGATGATCATTTAAACTCAAATATATTGTCATTGCGTTGTTTCAGTATGTAGATGCACAGAATTTAAGCGAAACTAAAGAGGTTTTACGACGAATACAACACTCAATATGAATTAAAAAGAACTTTAAAAATCACGATTTTGAGACAAGATGGATGCCGTATTATATTTTGAAGTGGGTTACGTGATCTTTTCATATCATGGTCACGTGATCGCTTCATATAAAAGGTGTTATTATTATTTTAATTTTTATTTCAAAAGCTACTGAATATATTTCGCTGAATTTTTTTCATATATTTTATGGAACAATTTGAATATTACCTAACATTTACGAAGCAATTTGTTGATTTTAAATGCGCGTAAAAATGTTTGAAACATTAGGTCCCATAGGGCTCAATGTATTTCATGTTTTCAACCCGGTTTCAATCCAAAACTAATTGGGTGATATTATTCATTTATATTCCCATAGGTCCTACAGACCGTCTGCACAACATACTGAAATTTCATTTTGATTAAGTCATCTTTACGGCAGTTATCGTGCTAACGGACAGACAGACAGACAGACAGAGACAGAATGAACAAAGTCATAAACACTTTTCAACTTTGTTGTAAAGTGTAACAAGAAACATCAATCATGCATAAGCATTGATTATGAAACACTTTCCAACTGAAATGTAATTTCATTTAAAAATTTCTAAAATGTGATTCATTCAGTGGTAATATCTTTTACATTATCACAGTACTACAGTAAATTATTATACTTAAATATTTAAAACTGTATCGAAATATAAATCATCTGATTCTTTATGCAAAATCAATGAATATTTCATTCATATAACTTGTATTCCAGACTCCAGAGCTAAATAATTTTGTGTGAAAAAAATTCAGCAATGTAATTCATCTTACAATCGCTTGAGATATTTGCATTCTGCATATGTTAAAATTAGGCTTCCTTGAAGAAATAATAAAAGTTTAGGGATCATTTAAAATCACAACTATTGTAATTGCATAGGCACGGAATTTAGATACACAGATAATACACAGATAATATATATGTGTATGTGTATGTACTCAAAGTATTGGAATCGTGCCGAAGATCGGAACTCGAATTTTCAAAGGATCTACACGTTTTGGGACTTCTAGAACACGAAAAAACTACTTTTAGGAAGACGTCTGTGTGTGTAAGGGTGTATCTGTGTATGTTTCTGTGTGTCTGTGTGGATATTACATAAACTCTAATTGAAAAACTAATGGACCGAATTTCATACAATTTGGTAGGTATGTTTTTTGTGGGAAATCCTGATGTTCATTAGATTATAGTACGATTCGTAATAAAAGAATCTGCCTTCTTTGCGAAATGGCCGCAGAAATTGCCTTTATCCACTCTAGCTAAAAACTAATGAACCAAATTTAACAAAATTTGGAGTATAATATTTCAATAACCTACAAGTGATTTATATACCAAATTTAACAAAATTTTGTATACAAATCATTTGTAGGTTATTCTACTACGATTCGGGAAAAAGGAACGGGCTATTTTTGCGAAATGGCCAGCAAAAATCGTTATATATAGAAATAAAAGACTACGTGTGCTCCATTATATCAATTAAATTCCTATTTTATATGTGATTTTTGACAACAAAAAGAATAAGACTAACCCCATTACTCTAGGTCTAGCCGTTATTGAGATATTCTAGTTTTTTCGCGTTTTCGCTACGCCACATTTGACAATAAGTCCAGCTATCAAATGAGAACCAAATTTAAGTTTAACGTGTAAATTCAATGTCATTTAAAATACTTATGTTGTGCAGATAAACTCAAATTATCATTGAATAAATAAAGAGAACGAATATGAGTCTGCAGAGAAAGACATGTGCTGTCCACATCAGAATTTTTAACAATATTACACCAATGATTTATAGAAGTGAACGGGGATTATTTTCAGGCCATTTCGAAAAAAATGTATGATCTATATTTAAAGATCCATAAAATTTTTGTCGAATAAAATGTTCAACAAATTTAAGCTGTGTACCAAATTTTAACTCTCTAGGACGTAGGAAAGTGCATTTAAAATGCCATCAATTAAATTTATCATGAAGAGTTATATAAAATTTAAAAAGAATGAAAAATTGTTATCTACCAAATTTATTTTAAAATATGAAACCACTCCCATATGCTAAACGTTTAAACAAATGGAGAGATATTGATTATATAATATCTCTCTCTTTTCTTTCTGGAAGATATCCCAAAGTCAGAATTTAATTGAATTTGTTTTTTTCCCTATATTAAATAATTTTTTTAATTAAAAAACTACTTAACATATTTTACTGAATTTTTTTTTATATATTCTATGGGATAATGTGAATATTTCCTAAAAATTTCGAAGCAATTCGTGAATTTTAAATTTACTTAAAAAATGTTTGAAAAATTAGGTCCCATAGGGTTCAATGTATTTCATTTTTTCAACCAGGGTTCAATAAAAAACTAATTGGGTGATATTATTTATTTATATTCCCATAGGTCCTACAGACCGTCTGAACAACATACAAAAATTTCATTTTGATAAACTCATTTTTACGGCAGTTATCGTGCTAACGGACAGACAGACAGACAGACAGACAGACAGACAGACAGACAGAATGAACAAAGTCATAAACACTTTTCAACTTTGTTGTAAAGTGTTAAAAATGAACAAGACAGAAAAATTAAGAAGAATATAATAAAAATACAAGGAAAACAACTGGTTTTGGATAGCTACAAAAGCTCGTTCATGAATTGAATTCAAATAACCTTAGAACAAAATATCTTTAAAATATATCAATACTTAAAATACCAAATTCAAGGACAGTATTATTTTTAAATATAAGACTACGGAGTTAAGAAGAAAATAAGAAGACATGAAATAAACTACTTTTAATAAAGCAATATAATCAACTGCTATGTGAATTACAATATTGTTTTCAATATATATTGCTTTAGTTGGCTATTTATTACATCACTCATTGCTTGGTATAGATCACTCCACGATGACTAACGTATAATAAGTGCCAACATCTTTGCATGAATGCTGTTATCTGCAATTGGATCGCGATTCAGAAATAAAAGTGTTTCACTTGAACTACGACTTGATCCAGATTTGCCCTTCACGAAAAAATCTGAAATATATTAATTCGATAAGAGACTCATATAAAACAATCGGAATCATTGAAATATTTTAAAATATTGAAAAATATTATTTAATGTACGTTAATAAGAATAATATATCAGTAGTTTCGGCAGATTTTATTAAAAAAGTTCCCTCTCTTTGCTTCATTTTAGACTGTAGTCTTGTATAATATTTTTGCCGAAATATTATCTTTTCCATTTTTAAATTTATGGAATTTATATTTTTAAGCAAATATTTTATCCTATAAAAGTAAATGCAAATTATCTTGCATTAAGATATTTTGCCAATAAATTTGCTTTTATGCAAATTATTTGAAATCTGCAATCTGCACTTAAATGATAATTGGTTCAGTAATAATTTTTCTTTGGAATTTTGAAATGGGTTTACTCCAATATTTATGAATTTTCATCATATGAGTAATAATTATTTCAGAAAGACTATATAACTTTATGAATGAATAAAATAATTAAAATACATTTATAGTTTCGTATCATGTAAGCACAAAACTTTAAATTTAAATAATTCTGATTTTTCGTAGAAAAATAAAAAATAAAAGTTAAAAATTACTTTGGATTGAGCTAAATATATTATATAAAGTACTATTTAAGTACAATCCTTCAGCATGATACCTTTAGCATGTGTCTAAAATCAATAAGATATATAATTTTATTTATTATTATAATAAATCTAATGTTCAGTCAAACTAAAGTGTAAAGTAAAGAAATTACGTTTTTCTTATGTTTTAAGTGTAGACGGTAAAGATTCCAGTGGTTGACATTCACTTGAAGTAACTGTGTAACTATAACAAATTCCTGGAACTACTTTTCAACATAAAACTTTGGATTTTGGGCCAAAACTTATAATTACCAAAATTTATAATTATGAACATTTCTTTTTTTTTTAAATTCGATTCTGTATTTGCCACAGCACTGAGTCCTGAAACTTGACGAATCAAACAATCAGAGAACAAGATTTGCATCAGGCAAACGATATTTGACAAATAATTTGTAATTTAATTTTTTTCATTAACAAACATCATGCAATATATTTCATCATACATCATTGTAATTGGTTATTTTCATCAATCTATCTTTGCCGAGTTCAATCCCTAACATTTTAAATTATCCACTGGGAAGCTTAATCACTTTTATTCACTAATAGCAGCATACCCGTTCTTCGCACGGAGTATATAATATAAACATAATTATAATTCGCAATCATGTGAAAATTCTGTTAAAATATTAAATTTATTGCTCCTCAAGAGAAGTTTAAGAATGTATGTTCTAACTATGCAAAATTATCTTCACGGGCAGATCTGAATAATAAAACATCCAGGCCCCTTTTGTAAGGAAATTTACAAAAAAGCGGAATTGAATCGATATATGCAACCCCGTACTACTTATATTGTCGCAGATTAGAAATTATGCCAGTTTGTTAGTAGAAGATTACCCGTATTACAATATGAGTCTCAAAAACCTTTGCCAAAATAAAAGAGATGACATAATAAATTGAAAATATCAATAATCCTCGTACTCTTTATACCAGAAGGTCGTAATTGATTCCAATATATGCCAATATATATTAAAACATATGGCAATATACTTGTACTACTTATATTCTCGTAGAGTAGAAGATATGCCCGTGTATTTGTAAAAGATTACTCGTACAACGTACAATATATGAGTTTAAACAATTTTTATCATAACAAACAATTGCATAATAACTTGAAAATATCAATAATCCCTGAATCAATAATCCCCGAAAATATCAATGATAAAAACGTTTAAACCAGAAGATAATTAAACCTAATTGATATTATCCAGTCAAAATGGCATAAGAAAAATCAAATCATCCTTTTCTGAAATATATTTTTATATCCATTTATTTTTTATTCAAATCGAAAAAATAATAATTAATATTAACAAACAGATTTAATTTAATTGCGTTTCTGAGCAACATGATATAAGATAGAATCTTCCTCATGAACTGCGAAATTAAATAACCATTTTGATTTCTTTATACTTTTCATTGTTCAGTAACAGCTTGTAAATATAACCAATGGAGATAGATTTCCCATTTAAATCATGTTTCAAACAATTCATGTTTTCAGAAAGTGACTCATTAGCGCAAAAAATCTCCCATCAAACTCAGTGATAAAGTTTTAATTTACTTTCAAACGATTTTCAAGCTTTTCGTTTGGATAAAGCACGGAGTTAGAGAGTAGAACTCCTAGGAAAAAGTTTCGTTTTTCATCAATATCTCGACAACCCCTGGTCTTAGATATTCTAAAATTTGGGCTAAATTTATGGGGCGCTATTTCAAGGTTATCCACAAAATTTTATTAAATTCGTTTCAGTCGTTCTCCCGCGATGATGAGACAAGCGAAAATTTTGTTTTTTACTAATATCTCGAGAACCACTGATCGTAGAAACTCCAAACATAGACTACATTTTAAGTGGGACTATTTCCAGGCTACCCACAAAATTTCCTCAAATTCGGTTCAGCCGTTCTCCCGTGATGAATGGGACATCAGACAGACAGACAGATTTTCAAATTTTCAATTTTATTTATATATATTATTTATTCATACACGATAACTTTGCTATAGAGTGATCCACCGTGTACATCCCTGAACCATTCATACAAAATTATAGGGGTTCTTAAGGACTTACTAAGGATTCCTGTACAGAGAAATATTAATCATAAATTTGAGAAAATACCACTTTAAAGAACAGCAAACTTAAAATATAGTGCTTATGCTTAAAGAAAATTGCAATAAATTTAATACAGAAACAAAATGGTGTCACAACACCAAACTATCCTCCAAAACGATATATTTTGAAACCTGATATGACATCTCAGAATTGCTCTAGAACTAATATACCAAATCCTAAGTGTTTTCCCATTGGATAGTTCTTGGTGATAAATAAAATAGAATAAATCTTTACTCGTGACACCAATAAAATATCTACTTATTTATGTCGGGCAGATGGCATTAATGTTTGATATCTACTGAAAAGATTTGGATTTTGAAATTGAAATTTTTTTTAAAGAGTTATAGATACTTGAATTGGGTTTCAAATAAAATTTAATTTACATCTTTAAAATATGAATCAAAATTTACTGAAATCGACTTATATATTTATATATATATATATATGATGTATTGACGCATTCTAGCTAAACTAATATCATATTTAAAAAAGTATTTCTTATTTTGTTTATAAGTTATTTTTTAAGTGGTCTGAAATATATTGAAAACGAATTAATTGTTTGTAGATTATTTTTTAACTTTTTGATTTTTTAACTTTTCTGATAAAATAGTTAAAAGAAATGAGCAAGGGAAACTAATTTTTATTTATTGGAAAAGCTATGAAGTTAGGAATATATTATGTAGTTTCAGAAATTAGAAAATGTAATGTCACGGTGAAAGTATAATGTCACGGAAATTCAAAAATATTGTAATGTCACCTCTAAAATTAAACTAGAAACGCTGAAATAAATAAAATAAGGCTTCAGGTATATACCAGAAATTAAATATATTTTTTTAATAATAATTTAGAGTTTCAGTAACAGTTGACAGAATTGGTTGCAACGTATATATTTTGAATAAACAATGTCTTACAAATGTTCATTTTATGCTTATCCAAACTTTTTGATATACTGGGTATTACTACGCCCCATTTATTACGCCCCGTTTACTGTAATTAGCTTGCCGTGATACAATATACCTCTTTTTTTGCATGGTGCATTCTGTGAGGAGACGTTTGCATCTAACAGACTGTGGTTAGTCACATGATGTAAATTCACTGAAAATCGGCATTACTTTGTCTAATAAGTAATCGTGCAATAAAACGCCATAAAAATATCCATTTATTTTAGACTTTGACTCCAGTTTGCCTCGTTTATTGTCCAAAGTGCCTGATATTTTTTTACGTTAAACATATATTTTGTGTCTTTTGTATTTTAGCTGGAGAAGTCTTTGCATAACGCAAAATAATGCAAAGATGATAAAACACTATGCAAAATCATTAAGCCAAATTCCAAATATGATTAGAAACACTAAAGCCAAACAAACAATGGTAACAACAATATCAAATTTCCGTCATAACGATTGCAAAATGCATAATTCAATATATTACTTAGCAATGTAATCTGCAATCATGACCAATAAGATATTGCATATAAGCAATGCAAGTTTAGATGAATTTCCAGCGTCTTATAAAAGCATTGGATATCTCTCAAATATTTGTATTTGTAATTAAAATGATGATTAATAATTCTAATTAATTCATAACTGTATACAGCGTAATTCATAACTGTATAACTGTATACAGCGTAATTCATAACTGTATTCATAACTGTTTTACAGCGAACTTTGGTAGCTTTAAAAGCTACGTGCAAGTATAAGTGACGGCGTTAGCACACATATTTTTGAGTAAGTATGGCCGGCAAAATAATCAACCAATAATCACTCAGCAAAATAATCAACCAATAAAAATCAATAAAATAAAAAACCAATATCTAAATGAATAAACTCGTTTTTCAATTGTGGCAGATTTAGTTCTACTATGAAGTTATATTTGTATTTTAAAATCAATTAAAATTGATCATTAATTAATGAAATGTGGGGTTCCGGAAATAAAACACATGCGATCAAAATATGTTTCGCTTGATTTTCTCCAGTTACATTTATAATTTAATAATGAAAATTATACACATTAACGTTTGCATATAATATTCTTATAAACACCCGAAATGATAATTTTTATATGGGTACGTATATATAAAAGAGCGGGAAAATAAATGGCTGAGCTTATATTGAAAACAGTTTTAACATATATTGATATCACACATTTCCGCCTATATTACCGATTTATTTATTCATTATGGATGGAAGTATGAGTTTGAATTGCCAGTTATAAATAACTTAATTGTCATATGTTCAATTCTAACAATGTAATTCTAACAAGTACAAATATTTTTTATTCGCTCAAGCAGTCTTCGGTGTGATTTCCGTTTATGTTGAAATTTGTATAATCATGATTAGCAATTCAAGAGAATAACTAAAACAGCATTCTATGCCATTTAAATAAACATTTAAAAATATGAATCCTCTTCGTTTAGCGCAGAGCATATTTTCTAATATCCCAAGAAAGTCAATATTATGTAGCGTAATATCGTGACTTATCGTACTTAAACGTAACGACATTCCAACTTACCATATGTAGTTTTGATCAGATACAGTAGCGTTTCCCATACCTGGGCTTCACATGCCCATCGTAGCACGCTGCTGGTATTTACGCATGCTCTACGGTATCTACGTAGCAAGCTGATGGTATGTCCGGGTACACGAAAGCACAGCCTCGTTGTACACTTGGGGGTACATGGGTAATTTTCAGAATAGAAGACTCGAATCAAGAGGTGAATTTAAAATTATTTTCTTTCATTGAGATGATGGGCTAAAACTAAATGTAGTTTACATTTATCAGATACTAAATATACGTATTATATTTTTGTTGAATAATGTAAGCTTTTACCAAAAAATATTAGTGTAATATATACGCTAATTCACTTTTTTGTACAAATTCCAGATAAAGAATACATATATATTCCTGATAAAAAATACATATATTTAGCTACAGAACCCAGTTGAGTAAAATTTTAATTTCAATATCCAATACTATTTCAATATTATGTTTAATATTATATATTTTCAATACTATTTTCAATATTATATATTTCAAATATTATTTTCAATATTACTTACAATTTACTACTTTGAATAATGTATTTTAATTTTTAGATATTTACGTCAGTTATGCTCATCAATATTAGGACCTTATTAATATTTTGAATGTTTCGCATTCGTTGTTTCGGTTTGTAATAATTTTAAAGTCAAATTTTAGTTATTTATGTATTTTTACTAAACTTGATAAAATGTTTTTCTTGAATTTCTAACGTACAATTTTAATGGTGGGAAATCAAATTAAAACAATTATAATATATACTATTTTGAAAAATTGTAGTGTGTAGGGGGGGGTGCAAATTAGCATGGAACATTTTGCTATAGGTAAAATTATCTTGCTGAGAATAAACACTATAAGAAATATTATACTTTCTTCGGGGTTTTTTTTTTGTGTGTTAATTTTCTGCAAGTTAATGGTAGCCCAAATGGCAAATTTCATGACCTCAGAACTCCTAATTTGAAACCATTTATATTTCCACCCTAATAGTGAACTTTTAGTTAAAGGTAAAATAAATATATTTAATTATTTTATCTATAGTTGTTTTAAACTTGTTAAATGAACAGAAACTAGTGGAGTAAGATGATTATGAAAACAAGATATGCATTCATGACGTACACAGTATTTTGGGTGATGGCGTCATTCGTCATGGTCAACACGTAAATATCATTTTTTCTTACCTACTTGGGGACTTTGCCCCATGTTCGCCTCCTACTCGCTGCGCTCGCTGCATATCCATTTTTCCTAAATATTCTACATTCAAAAATCTCTCTCCTATCCCTGCCTATTTTCCGCAGCAGGGAAAAACAGGGATTCTTCTTAGCTCACGGAATCCAAAAACTGAAATCCTTGATCATGAGTTTGATTCGTGAGATATTTCATGCCAAACGAAAGTTTAAATAAATGATAAACGGTTTATTTCATCGTTTTACCCTATTATTTTTCTATAAATGTACCAAATTTCATTTTCTTGTATGATATACTTTTTACGGTACGACACAGAGAAATCCCTAGACCTGTCGATACGAAAAACAAAAGTTTACTTCAGAAGTGCATAAAAAGTAAAATATCTCAAAAACTACATCGAAATTTAAAAAAAGGGGCTCCGTCCTGCAAAAATTCACCCATGTAGGTACCTGCCTGCAAAAATTCGTGGTCTTGCTATTGTTAGTCTCTCCAGGTCTTGAACTCGCAACTCAAATATTTTCTCTTTGATTTTGACATTAAATATTTCTTAAACTGCAATGTAAATCACAAAATGGTTTATTTTAGCGTATTTCTTAAAAATTTTTCTACAGGTGTACCAGTGTACCCAATTTCATATTTTTATATGCAATAGTTTTTGCGGTACGAAACAAAGAATCTCGAGAAACGAGAAATTTGTCAAACACCCCGGCGGCAGTGGCAGCTACTTTTTTTTAATATAGAGAGGCAATTTTTTGCACGTTACTTTTAGCCCAAATGGCAAATTTGAAGACAGCAGGTATTTTGCCTTGGAAATTTTTATTTTTACCACTATAGTAAGGTTGACCTGTTTTGCACTTTAGGCAAAAATATAAGTTAATAATCGCCTAAGTTATCGCATTATGAGAACTCGAAAAGGAAAACGATTGTAAGAAATAATTTATATCTTCATGTAGCAAATGTAGCTTGCTTGTGTGTTGAAGTCATTTGCTGCGTACAGAATATAAATATTTTTTTTTTCTATCTAAAATTTTATGCATTTTAATTTTGGCCTAAGTGACAATTTTCGAGATTCACTTGAATTAAAGTATTTTGATTTAGAAATATTTTCTTGCACCATCCTGGCACACGTGAGCTGTCAAGGCAGTGCAATGGAATGTTTTGGACAATAATCAAATACAATTAGAAGAAATGAACAGCCAGTGCACGCATGGGTATAAAAATCGCGGAAAACGCTGAACTATAGGAAATATGAACCTAAACGATGACAATTTTGTATCAGAAATTATAGTAAATAGTAGTGATGTCATTTCTAGCCCATAACAACTCGTTTCATAAAAGCAAGGAAATTCTATATCTTCAATCTCCAAGCGTGTACCACGATTTCAAATCCAAAAAATCTGATGTGAGCAGCACATGACTTTCCTTATATAATGAAATAAAATTATTACTTGTACAGTAAAAAATAGGTTATTCTTATAGTAGATACTTATATTCTTTCCAGGATGTTGAATTTTCATCAATTAGCCATCATTTTCATTGATTTAGCGTCATTTGTATGCACTTGGCGAGATTTTCGTTAATTTGGGATTATTAAAAAAGTCATCGAATTTTAATTAAAGGATTTTAAATTGAAAATCGAATTTTAGATTCACGAAATGAAAAAAAAAACGTGTTGCAAATACAAATAAAGAACTGGTTTGTTTAAAAATTGCTAATGAGTGTATCAACAAGGATAACAGTAGTTACTTTAAAGCTGAAAATAATAATTACGCCAAAAATGTAGTATAATTTAATTTTGCCCCGTGTGTATTAATTTGCATCTAAGCGATGATGTATTCCTTTTATTATTATGCAATTTACAAATATAGTTAAACAGATCCAGAACATGTATTATGCTTTTCCTGGATCTGAAATACTCTAATAGGGTGTAGCTTTAATTAAAAGCAAGTGAAGTTTCGACATGAATAATTTCTTCGGCGAATAAATAGATTTAAAAAACATGGTTAATAATATTGTTATCATAAATATTGTTTTAATTGAGGCGTATTTAATACTTTCTTTTAATCGAAATGTAAAATAGAGTACGTTTAATTAGTAATTAAATATTGTGAGATTGTCAGTTCAAATGTGTGCTTATTTTAGAGAAAACGGTAATTTTCTTAAATATATTATAATTAAAAAAATTCTGATGTGCCCAGCATATAACTTTCCTTATATAATGAAATAAACGTATTACTTGTACAGTAAAAAAAATCTGATGTGGGCAACACATGACTTTCCTTTTATGTTTTTCCTGGATCTGAAATACTCTAATGGGGTGTAGCTTTAATTGAAAGCAAGTGAAGTATCGACATGAATAATTTCTTCGGCGAATAAATAGATTTAAAAAGCATAGTTAATAATATTGTTTTCATAAATATTGTTTTAATTGAGGCGTATTTAATACTTTCTTTTAATCGAAATGTAAAATAGAGTACGTTTAATTAGTAATTAAATATTGTGAGATTGACAGTTTAAAATGTGTGCTTATTTTAGAGAAAACGGTAATTTTCTTAAATACGTTATAATTAAAAAAATTCTGATGTGCCCAGCATATAACTTTCCTTATATGACGAAATAAACGTATTACTTGTACAGTAAAAAAAATCTGATGTGGGCAACACATGACTTTCTTTATATTATGTAATGAATTTACTACTTTTACAGTAAAAAAATAGGTTTTTCTTATAGTAGATACTAATATTCGTTCCAAGACATTGAATTTTCGACAATTAGTCGTCATTTTCATTGATTTAGCGTCATTTTTATCCATTTGGCGAGATTTTCGTTAATTTGGCAACATTTCAAAAAGTCGCCAATTTGGCGACATTCCGCCAAATTCGTCGCCAAAATCTCGCCAAGTGCTATGCACTAAGAAATAGTTTAATCTTACAGCAGATAAATGACTATTGGCGTTCAAAAACAAAAGTATTACTAAAAGGATCTTTTTTCATGAATGGAACGAGCTAGATCCACGAGAATGATGTCACCCAATTTATCACATGGTATTACATATGAAAAGTGAACATGGTTATCAATAGGAAATATTTTTTTTTATTTTATATGGCTTTTTGAAATTTTTTTTTGAAAAATGTACAATATCTCAAGAACTGTTCGTGTTAGCGTTCTAAAATTTATGTCAATCGTTTTCTAATGAAAAATTACATAAGAGATGTCTAATTGCGTAACTTTATTAGAGGTTTTGATTTTTTGACGATTTTTTCAAAATTTCATTCGAAAATTTAGGGGGGTTCTGAACATTCGATTGCGTATAAAAACAATAGGCTTCCAGTGTTTACGGATTGTGATTTTTGTACCAAATTTGGTTCAAATCGGTCATTTCGTTCGTCAGTTATCGTCTCCACAGAACCACTGACACACACACACACACATACTTTCACACACACACACATACTTTCACACACACACATACTTTCACACACACACACATACTTTCACACGCACACATACTTTCACACACACACACACACACACACACACACACACACACACACACACAGACATCACTTCAAAATGTTTGATTCGTGATCAGGGATGTTTGAAACGTGCTCTCCTGTCGAAAACTCGAATTCGAATTTTCGACTCCGTCACAATACTTTCCTTATACATTATGTATATAAGGAAAGTAACAAATTCATTAGTATGGTTCAAGCAATGAGATGATAAATGAGCCCAAAACTATTTAAAGCAATGATTTTAGAGTGTTTCTGATAGAAGTTTGTAATTTAAATCCAGTATTGACGCATGGCATTATTTTAATTCTAAACTTTCATTCACAGGTATTGAAAGATATTGTTGCCCTATAGCAAAAGAGCTTTACTACATTTCTCTACAAGATATATGTCACACTTTACACATTCTCTAATACATTATATCCAATTATTTCACAAAATTTCATCTTACTTTTTCTTAAAAATATAATGTAAGATGGGATGAGATGTCATAGTTAATAAATATTATAGAAATATTAACAAATCAAAAGTCACAATTCTTCGAAATATTTGCAAGATGATATTTATGCTTTCACCTAACAGGGCTAAAAATTGCCACCCTTAAAATGTATCGTAAAATTTTGTAATTTGATTATATATTTACCCCTGCAAAATTAGCATATTTCCCTATCCATGAGTAAGCTGCAACATATAAAGTGGGGGTAGGTAAGGCACTAGTACTGTCAGGAACATGCAGCACACTATAAAGGGAATCCATTGATTTGTTATCCTCCAAACAACTGATAAACACAATTTCCTTGGAAATTTTTTGATATTATGAGTAAATTAATATTATTTTTATTTTAAGATTATCACAGATCTTGTTATAACAATTTGCAGTAATGTAGTTACGTGAACTATTGTTATTCTTGCGTTGCACTTATTACAGAAATCACCACCATTTGCACAATCTTCGTGAAGTAATTTTTTGCAAATAATTCATCAGTTACATATAGAACCAGTCACTAGCCCATACACCACTTTAGTATCCAGTCACTTATAGAACCTCAATTGTCATAATCTGCAAAAAGAAAAAAAAAATCTCACCTTGAGATCACCTTCCTGCTCCCGTCCGGTGACTGGTTTCGCTGAATTTGCTCTCCTGGTCGCGGTCTCGACTAATTGCCGATATAACCCCTCTGGCCCTTCACCCCCCAGTTGGGATAAACCCTTTAAAGTCGTCTAGAAATGTTGGCTAATCTTTCAAAAATATCAGAATTTTATTTCAGATACACATTTAAGGAAAATTGTTGTATTCAAGATATTTTAAAAGTTAATACAAAAATGTACAAATTATGCGTCAGTGTTCGTGTAAATAAAATAATCCGTCACACTAATGATGCTTTATCTGAAATGGCATGTAACACCAATTTCAGGGAAAAGATACCCCTTCTGAGTTTTTCACAGATACTAGCTTCATAGTAGAAAATGTTATTTGGATCCTCCGACAGCCATTTCACGTGGTTTCAAAATATGTTATATAAATTCATTTTCAATAATAAGAAATTATAAAATATAATGACAAAAAAAAAATACAGTATTATAAGAAGCCTACTTACTACTTGGTTTGAACAGATCTTCCAAGATATTTCGAATTTAACAAGATAAAACTAGTGAAGCTTGTACTGGTTATCTTTTGCATGAACAATGCCACGTTAACAACTAGAAAACATCGTCCTTTATCGAATGATATGTGAAATAATTAACAAAGTGACATCTTCAAGCTACTGGTACCTCACCCCACCTTACCTTATTTGAAAATATTTGATTATTATCTTAAAGGGATAACCCAGATATTTTCGAAGATATTTTCAAATAATCAAATAAAATACATTATCATATATTAGCGATTAAGGTAAATTATTATATTATCCGAATTAGATAAATTTACTTATATTAAGATTTTAAATTTTAAAATATCTTGTATATACATACTACAATATATGATAATTTTTCTTAAATGTATATCTGAAACAAAATTCTAATATTTTTTACATTTTTCGTAATTCATAATTATAATAGAATTTCTGTTGAAAAACATTTTACGTGTCTTATTTCATGCAAACATAACAAATATAGATTTAATGGCTTCCAAACAATTAATTTGTAAACCCTTGTAAAGAAACTGCAAATTTGTTTAAACACTATTATAATCTTTAAGGCACTTAATGCAGAACAAATACGACATAAGGTCGCCAAATATATTTCCTACAAAAAGTTTGTTTCCAGAAAGACGAAAGACGATGTGAGATAACAATATCGCTCCAAGGTCCAGTTAACGATTCCTGAGTTCTCTTCTATGGCAGAATCGTCTGCCCCGTATGACAAAGAAAATAGAATAAATACTTGAGCCAGAAGACATAAAATATCTGTTTATCCAAGTCTAGTCGATATTTATACGTGATATCTATTGAAAATAGGGTTTTTAACATCGAAATTTTAAGTTATTAAGAGTTTAAACTATATAGTTTGTTTCAGCTAAAGTTATTTAACAACTTAAAATAAATTATTTATTTCGAAAATTTCTGTACATCCATGAAATTACAATTTTAATAAACTGTATTTGATTGCAGACCGAATCTTCTTTAACATATTGGTTACAATGCCTTCCAACAGCCCATGGCAATAAATTCAACATAACACAAAAAGATCTGCTTTGAATTTCTCCAAATTTCCCAAGAAGCCAGCCCGTTGAGTAACATATTCCCCCACGAGTACATTAACAATATTAAAAAATATATTTAGGTATAATTTTAACCCTTTACGTGCTTACTTCAAGTTTTGTACATCCAAAAATTTTATATTCGTATGCTATATAAAGATATCAAACAAGCATTAACACTAGAACGGCGGAAGCGTTCATTTTGACTGCATAACTACTTTGAGAAACGATTCCTCCTAAACGGCTAATCCCAGCCCATTAAAATGTTATGACTTTTTTAACACTTTACAACAAAGTTGAAAAGTGTTTATGACTTTGTTCATTCTGTCTGTCTGTCTGTCTGTCTGTCTGTCTGTCTGTCCGTTAGCACGATAACTGCCGTAAAAATGACTTAATCAAAATGAAATTTTAGTATGTTGTTCAGACGGTCTATAGGACCTATGGGAATATAAATGAATAATATCACCCAATTAGTTTTGGATTGAACCCGGGTTGAAGAAATGGAATACATTGAGCCCTATGGGACCTAATTTTTCAAGCATTTTTTAAGCGGATTTAAAATTCACAAATTGCTTCGAAAATTTTAGGCAATATTCAAATTGTTCCATAAAATATATAAAAAAAAATTCAGGGAAATATATTCAGTAGTTTTTTAAATAAAAATTAAAATAATAATAACACCTCTTATATGAAGCGATCACGTGTCCATGATATGAAACGATCACATGACCCACTTCAAAATGATATATGGCATCCATCTTGTCTCAAAATCGTGATTTTTAAAGTTCTTTCTAATTCATATTGAGTGTTGTATCCTTCCTAAAACTACTTTATTTTGGCCTAAATTCTGTGCATCTACATACTTTAACAACGCAATGACAATATATTTCAGTTTAAATGCTCATACAAATTTGATTTTTTCTACTATTAAGACTATTTTTCACCTATGTAAAATGTAAACAGCAAAATATGTAGAATGAGTTGTATTAGAATCGCTGTAATTCTTTAACACAAAATCATTTAGTCCATGGAGTCTGCATGGCTGATATGAATGAAATATTCATTGATTTTAGAAAGAGAAGGACGATAATTTTCGATGAAGTTTTACGCATAGAGTTTTACTTACTTCTAGCTCCATGGTCTTAATTTTTAAATAAAATAAATTATTATAGTATTGTGATGAATGACATGAATGGGGGAATTATTTATGAATGAAATGTTGCTTTTATGGAGAGAGCCAGGCGTGTTATTTTTTCTATGACGTCATTTGAATGGATTTCAGTTGTTTTCGATGAAGATTTCAAATATAATAAATTATCGTAGTATTATGATAATTCTAAAATTATTACCGAGGAATGTATCACATTTTAGAGATGTTTAAACCAGACAATTTATATTTTAATGCCGTCATTTGAATGAAGTTAATTTTTTTCGATGAAGGTTTAAGGTTTCAAATATAATACTTTAATGTAGTATTGTGATAAGTTTTAAAATATTACCGAGGAATGTATTGCATTTTAGACATGTTTAAATAAAATTGCATTGAAGTTGGAAAGTGTTTCATAATCAATGCTTTAAGCATGATTGATCTTTCTTGTTTATTTTCTTCTATGTTTTCAATAACTTTAAGAAAATAAGAAGAGCCATAACATTTCAATGGGCTGAGATTAGTCGTTTTGGAGGAATCGTTTATCAAAGTAGTTATGTAGTCAAAATGACCGCTACCGCCGTTCTAGTCTTAATACGGGATGTGACCTCTCCTAACTTAGACGCAAACATCGTCATTTCAGCCTTTTAATCAGGTGATCCAGTGTAGCAGAGGGTGATAACTGTCATTCCTGTAGATGGGCAGTTTTCCGTTCTTGGGAGTAGTTGGAGGGGGTACACGGACAGGGGCTTCTCAAGGGTATCTCAAATAGTTTAAGTGAGATTGAGGTCCATAGAATACGATGGCCACTACATCCAAGCGATATCTTTACTATCAAGCGACTCGTCCACCAGTCTTGCTCTGTGAGGACGACCGTTAGCTTTCATCAAAAGAAATCTGGACCCACTGCTGTAGCATTGAATCTTAGGAGGGGTTCAATGGCTTGATCCCGAAAATTTTAAGCCGTCACAATACCCTTTGAACACATGTAGGTCTGTATTATATCAAAGAACTTTCTAATCCATACCGATATATTACCACGTCGACTAACGACGTGATAGTTAACGATGTTATTGGACTGGCTGCGTTTTCTTCGCTTTCTCCAGATCCTTTACATGATTATTTTCTAGATCTAGGGAATATCTGGACTCATCCGTGAAGAGAACAGTAGACAATTGCGCGTCTGCCCATGTCATATGCTGGCGACACAACATTAATATCTCTCCTTTGACCTTAACGCTCAAATGTACACAAACCCATGGTACCTTTTATATGCAGAATTCACCTCACAGTACTGGCGGATATCGAATTTTCTATTACGGCTGTAGCCTTCCTCCGGAGAGCTGGTGCAGTCGCTTGACCGTTGAGTTTGGCAATACGCGTCATCAAAAAAGTTATAGACATAAGACGACCTAGAACTATTATCCGGATAACTGTCCTACTTGTTTAGAATACTTTCCATAAACAATAAATGACAGAATGATTTACACAAAAGAAATTGGCGACTTCCTCAATGAACTGTCCTACCTCAAGTCTCCCAACAGCACGTCAGTGTTTATAATTTTCCAAATATATTCTTTGTATTTGTGAGACCAGAGTTGAAATAAGATTCAGCGGATACAGTTTTATGTTCTTCATTTATTAAGGCTGTAATGTTGGACAATGGACGCACAGGTAAGGACGCCAGTTTTTACATCACTTTGACCCGAGAAGTCAATTAGGTCATAAGCCTAAGAAGCTACACATAACTACGAGAATGGTTAAACACTTTGATCAATATGAAAGACATCTGGTCGCATTGCCCTAAAGTCGACCAATCAGAGCCAAAGAGGCGTTACAGACCTCAGGCAGAAAAAGCGGCAACCAAAAGGTTCCAGAAAGGATATGCACGACTTCGACGACAGATTCACAGATTAAACAACAGAATGACATAGCAATATATTCATATCCACAGAGATGCAGTAGAGAGGTATTCCGCTACATATAGCCACGAGAATGGCTAAAAATGTTGACCAATATGGGAGTGTCGGGTCGCATTGCCCTAAGGTCGTCCAATAAGAGCCAAAGAAGCGTTACAGACCTCAGTAAAAAAAGGCGGCAGCCAAGAGGTTCCAGATAGGATATGCACGACTTCGACGACTGATTCACAGTTTAGACAGCAAAATGACATAGCAACAGATATATCCGCAGAAATGAAGTAGAGAAGTATTCCGCTACATATAGCCACAGAGATTAGAGAAGAAATTCAGCAGAATGCCATGATGATTCCGTAAGAGTGTGTTCCACAGAGATTCCACAAAGAGTTCACAAAAAACGTCCTGATTTAGACTTCAACAAAATGAGCAGATGCAGTATTGAATCTGAAGGTATGTGCATAATTATTAATGTAGCAGGTCATAGAACATCTTGGGAGTTATAACTTACTGGTCTGACATGTCTGATCTCACATGGCCAATCTCACATTTCTTATCTGCTCCGCAATATTATGATAATTGTTGAAATCAATTTAATAATTAAATAAATGTTCTTAATAAATAGTGTTAATTTTAAAGTTAAAATTGGTGGAATTAATTAAGTAGCTTTATGTTAATAATTATTCTATTAATTATACTAATAATTATTCTATTCTACAGGAACTCGCACTGAAGATTAATAACGTGGGTTTAAGCGGCACACAAATTAATGGGTTTCATTATGTGCGGTATTCGATCATGTTTAAGAGATATTTAAAATAAAGCATGTTTTGCGTTATTTTTACTAAAATGTGCGCAACATTTGGTTTCCGTGACATTCTTGTACGAGTTTAAAATTTAAATGAAAATTTTAATAAAAACTACTAAGCTTGATAAAAGTAATTTAAATAAGGAGATGAATAATTTTAAAGCAGGAGCATCGTGATGACCAGATGTTAGCATTGTTTAAATTAAAATATGCACATTCACTAAAGGTATAATGAAATTGTTTGAATATATAGAAGAGAATTTGAAAATAATTTGCCGGAAAAGTAGTAATATTAAGAAATGTTCATTTAGAAGTGTTTTGACGTGTATTATGTTGAATTGTGTATTTTATGCTATTAATTAGGATTTTGGAAGGGATAATTTTGTTTTAAATGCTGTTTAGAAATTAAAGACGTCAGAAGTCGCCTCAAGGATCGCAAATTTGGGATTATTGAAAATCCAAGAGTAAAAATGGATAATTTTGTATTAATAAATTTATTGCTCGATTTTAATGGGCGTAAAGATGATAATGTTGCGTTTTTTATCGTGCAATTTGAGAGTGTAGTTATGATGCTGATTGGATAAATGAAGCGGTAATTTTGAAAACCCAACTTAAGGGTAAGTCGCATGGATTTTTGTCAAAATAATTGGAATTGCAAAAAGCAAATAATATTAAATTAAATAAATATTAAAATATTATTGAGACAATTTAAAACGTCTCTTACAGTGCTACAAAAAAAAGCAGATAAATTTAAATGAAATTAAAATGAATCCAGGGATGAAAGTGTCAGAGGTAGCTTTGGAAATTCCAATTCGACCAATTAATTTTTAGGGAACAGTTAAGCGAATGATATTCATGAAATAAAGGATAATTTGATGTTTTCAAAATTTATGGAGTCTGTAAGACAAGATTTGGCATTCGAAATTAAAAACTGAACATACAGGCTTTTGAAAAGGCGGTGGAATACGCTGAACATTTATAAAGTTTTTTTGCCGATTTCGTTAATATGGAAGTAACTGCGATTCGGGGCAATGAAAGTATAGGCAACAATTTAAATAATATACATATGAAAAGGAAATTACAAAATTTAAAAATTGAACATCAGCAAATAAAAGATGAAAAGCTGAGGAAAGAAGAGAATGGAAATATATTGCATAAGATGCATAGGATGCGGAAAGCTAGCATATTGCATAGGATGCGGAAAGCTAGCATATTGCATAGGATGCGGAGAGCTAGCATATTGCATAAGATGCGGAAAGCTAGCATATTGCATAGGAGGGGGAAAGCTAGGACATTATTTTTCTACCTGTTGGCATGAACCAAATACACAAAAAACTATGGAGAAAATCAATATGAGAATGAATGAAGTGGATTTAGAAAGAGGCAAACTAACGGTTTTGGTAACACGCAAAATAGCTGATTCTGAGAAATAACTACGGAAAGAAATGAATTGGTATAATACAAATAGGGGACGGGAAGGGTTTAAACGGCAAGACAGAGACCTCACCGTCAGTCAAAAACACGATTTATCTAAACTAACAAAGGAGCTTTGGCCTGGTGAACATTTCAAAAATAAACAAAAGTCCTAAACAAGAGGCGAAAAATCACAAACGCAAACTAACAAATCGGTTTACCAAAATTATGAAAGGGAGGTTCGTACTCAAAACCCAGGTCCCAATTTTAATTTAAATCAAAACTATGTGCGAGAAAATACAAATAACAGGAAAAATAAAAACAGAATGGAAAACATGCGAAAAGGAATACCTCTGTACTCGTGTCGAAGGTCTAAGCTCATCCTGTTTCAGCTGAAGTGATGCAGCCAAAAAGGGCAACGCTCAAAAATAAATGTGTCGAAATGTAGGCAAATATTAATAAAAAGAAAATTGAGGTAAATAAATGTGCAGGAAATAATGTAAGTAAAATCATGACAAATAATGAAAAGGTAGGAGTTGGAGAAATTTTTAAAAATAAAAATGATGCGCACAATGCGAAATTAAATTTAAATGATGAGCACATAAATAAAATAAGCTCAAAATCAAATCAGATCCATAATAAAGACTATGTTGAAACTAAATTTAAGAAAACTATTTGTGAAGTTTTGCAAATGGATAATAAGCAAATTTTTGAAAGTAGCCATGTTAATGACAATACCTGTGAAAATGATAAAAGTAATAAAAATATTGATGATGCAGAAAATTATTTTAAAAATGTGACTAGTGCAAAAAAGCCAATTGTCACACAAGTTAAAGAAAAAGGCATATTTGAGTTTAAGGAAAATATTAAAAATGGTTATTTTTACAATCAAAAGGCGGCACGGGTCGATAATGAAAATTTTCCTAAAAATGAAAAGATTAATGACTTTGCTGAAAAAGAATCTGTTAAGGAGTCATATCTTGACGTTCAAATATATGTTAAACTTCCTCGCACGAGTTCGTTGCAACCAGGTAATTTAGCTGTCGATGTATTAAATCTTGAACAGAAATTTCCGGATAAGGAGGTGATTTTCATACCCACAACCAATGCAAAAGTAATTCTTCCATTTGGTGCAATTCGAACTGTATTAAATAATAACAAAATTAATATGGTAATCAGTAATCAAAAGGGGGTTAAAATTACGTTAAATGAAAATATGAAAGTAGGAGCGAAGGACGCCAGTTTTTACAACACTTTGACCCGAGAGGTCAATTAGGCCATAAACCTAAGAGACTACATATAGCCATGAAAATGATTAAAATAGTGACCAATACGGAAGATGTCCGGTCACATTGCCCTAAGGTCGACCAATTAGACACAATGAGGCGTTACAGACCTCAGGCAAAATAGGCGGCAAACAAGAGGTCCCAGAAATAATATGCAGGATTTCGACGACAGGTTCACAGTAGACAACAGAATGACATAGCAACAGATAAAGCAACATATAATAGCCGCAGAGGTACAGTAGAGAAGTATTCCGCTACATATAGCCACATAGATTAGAGTAGAAATTTAGCAGAATATCATGATGATTCCGTAAGAGTGTGTTCCACAGAGATTCCACAGACTCTACAAATAATGTTCTGATTTAGACTTCAACGAAATGAGCAGATGTTGTATTGAATTTGAAGGTATGTGCCCATTAATTATTGTAGCAGGTCATAGAACATCTTGGTAGTTATAACTTACTGATTTCACATGCCCAATCCGGCATGTCCAATCTCACATGCCCTATCTCCTCTGCAATAATATGATAATTATTATAATCAATTTAATAATTAACAAATGTTGTTAATAAATAATATTAATTTTAAAGCTCAAAATTGTGCAAATAATTGAGTAGCGTTATCTTAATAATTATTCTATTACAGGAATTCGCACTGAAGATTAATATTGTGGGTTTAAGCAGCACACAACGCAATGGGTTTCACAACGTACGATATTCAGTCATGTTTAAGAGAATTTAATTTAATAGTATGCTTTGCATATAAGTTTTCTAGCACCACAGGATCATAACAAAGCTAATCTAATCCAAAATCGACCTTAGCACTCTTTGAAGAAACAAATTCAAGCATTGAAACTCTTCGCAAATGGTCATCCCCCCCCCCCCCCGACGCATAATTTTCATAATTTAAATAATAAATCGATATTGAACATAATATCTATTGGATTTACACTATTGCATTTACACTAAATTAAGCATATTAGAATATATTTTAAAAGCAATTTAAAAGTACAAATAAATTTTTAATAATTTCAATGTTTTATTGAAATCCAAGAGATATCGCACCGCAGACTTCAGCATGTAATTAAACTATAGCGATATAGTACTTTTTTATTTTGAATTTCTTTTAGAACTCGCCACTCCACCCAGGAAAATTTTTATTTATTTATTATTTTATTTTATATAGTGTTAATACATATTACGCCCATTGCTTACACATGATCCATTACGTTTATATAGTAAAATTTTACTACCCTCGATCTGATAGAACATTAGTTTTTGGATATTAAGAAAGCTAATGAAACAGTATTACTTTTCTTATATACATAATGTGTAAGGATAGTATTGTGACGGGGTCGAAAATTCGAATTCGAGTTTTCGGTGGGTGAGCACGTTTCAAGCATCCCTGATCACGAATCAAACATTTTTGAGGTGATGTGTGTGTGCGTGTGTGTGAAAGTATGTGTGTGTGTGTCAGTATGTCTGTGGAGACGATAACTGACGAACAAATGGACCAATTCGAACGAAATTTGGTACAAAAATCACAATTCGTGTATACTGGAAGCTTATTATTTTTAAACGTAATCGAATGTTCAAAACCCCTCTAAATTGAAAGTGAAATTTTGAAAAAATCATCAAAAAACCAAAATCTTTAATAAAGTTAAGCAAATAGACATTTCTAATGTAATGTTTTCTTAAAAAACGATTGACATAAACTTTAGAACGCTAGCATGAACCGTTCTCGAGACATCGGACATTTTATGAATAAATTTATCAAAAAATCCCATAATTTAAAAAAAATATATATTAACGGTTGAGAAACATGTTCACTTTTCATATGTAATAACATGCGATAAATTGACTGACATCATTCTCGTGAATCTAGCTCGTTCCATTCATGAGAAAATATACTTTGAGTAATACTTTTGCATTTGAACGCCAATAATTATTTATCTGCTATAAGAATAACTTATTCCTTCGTCCATAACGCTTGGCGAGATTTTGGCGTTGAAATTGGCGAAATGTCGCCAACTTGGTGACTTTTTAAATGTCGCCAAATGAATGGAAATCTCGCCTAATAGATAAAAATGACACTGAATCAGTGAAAATGACGACTAATTGACGAAAATGCAATTTCTTGTAAAGAATAGAAATAGCTACTATAAGAAAAACCTATTTTTTTTTGTAAAAATAGTAAATTCATTGCATTATATAAGGAAAGTCATGTGTTGCCCACATCAGATTTTTTTTATAATGCTACTATAAGTGTCCCTGAACTGGTTCTGATTTTACTCCAGCTATAATTTGCAGCAAATTAATATAGACTTTTTTTTCAAATAAGATTTACCTCATATTAATTGGTCCATTTTTGATATTATGATACCGTTTTCGCTTTTATAAAGAAAACGCTGAATATCCAACTGGAACAAAATGCTTGTGACTTTCAGTATTCATATTTGCTCTAACGTGTCCTGTGGTGATTCGTAATCATCTTTGCAAGCTTAAAAATGATTTTTCGATAATGATTTAGTCTATTTTATTTAAATCAAAAGAAACTCTAATTCACCAAAAATAATAGTATTAAAAAAAACTAAAATACGTTTTCATGACACCCAATAGGGTGAATAAGATTACTCGAGGCGCAATGTAACAAGTTCTAAGTTCCCTCCTATTGACGAGCAGCCAGCCCCGATGCTAAAGTAAAATAAGATAAATACAAGTGCCTAAGGCTGCAAAGTATCTGTTTATCTAAACCTGGGTCGATATCGGCTTATGCGCATTATTTTCTTGCGAATTGGATATTTTTATTTATATCTGAAATCGTGATATTTTTTTCCCTGAATTTAGACACATGTAATGGATTTCGAATAAAAATTAATGAAATTTTCTTAAATCCCATGGACGTTTTTTACGTTAAAGAAAAGTTCTTTAGTAAATGCACTTATTGAAATAAATGTTTTATTTCAAAATAATTTTGATTACTCACATATGTGGCGAGGAAGGCGTAAGTATTTTTGGAAAGTTGATGCTAAATAATGACATTGGTGATGTAGAAGGAAAACATAATATTATTTATAGTATTTTACTTTGTTAGCTTTGTCACCGCTTTATAACAGTCTTGGTCAGGAAAGTTATGACCCCCCTAAAAACACGTCACACAAAGTGCAGGTGTGATTGGGACAAAATAACCTAGGGCCAAGACTTAAACCGAGCTTAATTGGAAACTGAAAGAACCAATAATGCAAAGATACGAAATCGCACTGAGGAGCATCCAATGAAAGCAAGGAGGGCACACATGAATCCCTGGCAAAATGATGCATCTGCAAATAGTAAAGTCAACGAATATAATAAAATTATTTTTCAGGAGTGGAAGAGAGAGATAGTTGTGATTGCAAGTAGTGTTATTGAGAGAGCGTCGTGATTTCAAACAGTGTTATTCAGAGAGAGTCATTATTCATTTGAATATTGAGAACGCTACAGAAAAAGACGACGTCTGACTCCAAATGCCAGATAAAGAATCGAAAACGATGACAATCATGCTGAGATACAGACCCGAAATACAGAGGTATGTGCCAGTCTGCATGTATGTTAGGTCAATTTTTGATCTTTGGAATAAGATTAAAAAAAAAACTGGTATTATACAGTGTTTTTCTCCTCCTTAAGCATTTGTTAATAAATTCATGTAATTTTAATCATGTTAATATAGAGGTGTGAATAAATGATAATTTATTTTAAGGGTTAAAATATGGATTTTAATATGTAGTGTTTCGATTTAATGTTTACGTTAAGCAACTCGTGCAAAGGAGTAATAGTGGGATTTGTGGCCATGATAGCAATGTACAAATGTTATGATTCACGACCACTAAGTTTAATAATTTAATCCACAAAATTCTTTTAAAAATTATAAGCCTGAATTTACATTTTTTGTCAAATGTTGATTTAAAAAGATTCAGATTCACTGATGATGAGGCTTAAATCTACAGTCAGAATTCAGAAACCACACAACTCATGATCATTAGACATCGATATGAAATTTACTAATTGATGGTAATAGGTGTGGATTTACTTAGACTCTAAGAAATTTAACATTTACAAACATATATAATACATAAAACAGATACAAAATCATAATAATGAAAAAATTCAAAATTTTCATTATACAATAAAATGATACAAAAATAATAAAAATAATGAGAAAACATTATATAATTTATGGTATAAAAGTCTTATATTTAAAATTTGTTTGACCAATATTGCTATAAACTCTAAATACGTAACAATAGCAGAAACTAAAAACTTGAAATAATAGTTATTAAAATTAATAAAAATTTCAATGAGATTTATATATTGATAAATAAAATTACTATTAAAAATTAAACTGTGGAACAAAATGTATTTTATTTTCCTTATTTCCTTAACAAAGTTGTATAAATTTCTTAGTTTATTAATATTAAATTTGTTTTTTGATATGTTTTAATCCATTTACTCAAATTATATTAATTGATGGCTTATTGAAGGGAAATTTTTTTATGAATAGGTAATAAAAATGTAATGAGTTGAATTAACCAGCATTTCACATATGCAACTTTCTAAAAGGCATTTGTTGATTCTGCTGAAAGATTCCGGAAACGTTGTGGTATGATAGGAACAATACATGAGTCACAGTTCAGTCCTTGGAAGAAAAGGAAGAGTTAAAATTCCATTTCGGGTAAAAGTCAAAATCGTTTGAGACAATAATTTTGTTGCCACTGCGGAAGAGATAAGTACCAGTATATATTGTATGTATTGCTATGGCGAATTATACACATTGGATTATATAATATGGATTTAAACGTTGCTAATTTTTCAAAAAGAAACCATCAGTGTAATTAATTAAAACTCAAACAAAATATTTCTATGTATTTAAATTTATTTTACTTTTCAATTTATCGTCTCCATATATTGCCTACCTCGTTCTACAGTTAGAAAAACATATTCTGCTAAGAATTAGGAGACCTTACTTAAATTCACTGGAGCGTGGCTAAAATATACTTTCTGGTACCTGCATCCATTTTTAAATACCTTTATTTTTTCACATTTTGCAAGAAAAATTCTGAAAAAATGATATCATGTGTCAAATGACTACAATTATAGCGTGCTATCATTCACTTTAAGGATTTGAAAAATATTTCGATTGATACCAGACTTGATAATGCAAACCCTCAGGGTGGGGTAACTCTCCCCCCCCCCCCTACGAACAAAAACTTATATCGCCGTTATTTTTCACAACAATAATCGAAAATATTAAGTCTTGTGATCATTGGCTCATAAATAACCCCTTCTATGCTTGATTATGTCAAATTTTGTCTCATACTGCCGGTTAAGTAAATATAAAATGTCCTATCAATTTCGAAGTTTTCGTTTGACTTAAAAAATGTTTATCTAGTTCTAGATTTTTGATAATAAAGTCTGATACAGAGTTCCGTGATAATCTTTTAATATTTGTGGACGCTATTGTGTATACAAGAAATCGACCACAGACAGACATACAGACAGATATCATTTCAAAATTAGTTAAACCGTGTTCAGGAGGTTTTAAAGCAAATACTATAGGCATTAAACTGTCGAATTGGAAAATTTTCATGAAAACAATACTTTCTCTATGCGATATTCTGTGGTGTGAAAATGTAAAAATAAAGAAAAAATGCATATACTAAACCCCTGTCCTTCATTTTGTATGAAATGAGAACTTATGAGACTTTACTATCATTAGAGGCCCTCAGATATAATTCTCAAAGCATTATGGTATTTTTACTTTCCCTGCGATACATGGTAATATATAGGGAAAGTATTGGAATCATACCGAAAATAGCAACTCGAGTTTTCAATGGATCTACAGGTTTCGAGACCTCTAGAATACGAAAAAACTTTTTTTAGCGTGACGTCTGTGTGTGTGTCTGTGTGTCTGTCTGTGCAATGTATGTGTCCAATCTAACTCAAAAACTAATGGACCGAATTTCATAAAATTTGATAGGTGTGTCACTTGTATGTGACCCTGGTGCTGATTAGATTTTAGTACAATTCGGAATAAAACAACCAGCCTTTTTTTGCGAAATGCCTAAAAATTGCCTGTATCCACTGTAACTGAAACAGTAATTGATCAAATTTTACAAAATTTGGCACATAAGTCACTTGTAGGTCACCCTGGTGCTGATTAGATTTTGATACGATTCGAAAAAGAAGAACCTGCATTTTTTTACAAAATGGTCCGCAAAAATTGTATATTTCAACTCTAACTCAATTAATCGACTAAATTTAATACAATTTAGTAAATAAGTCACTTGCGGTCGACATTGGTGCTGATTCGATTTTGGTACAATCCGGCAAATAACAACCTGCCTTTTTTAAGGAAATGGCCCGCAAAAATTTCATTTTTCCGCACTAGCCAAAATAATAATTGACCAAATTTCACAAAACTCGATCGATAAGTTACTTGTGGGACTCTCTGGTGGTGATTAGATTTTGGTACGATTCGGAAAAGAACAACCTACCTTTTCTTACGAATTGACCCGCAATAATCGCCAAAATCTTGAAAAAAAATACTACGTATGCTGGAATGTATCAATTATGTTTTGGTTTTATACGCAATTTTTGACGAGGAAAAGAATATAACACACTCCATTATACTTTACGACAAACCGTTCTCAATATATTTGAGATTTCTTGCAGTTTTGTTACGCCGCTATCGAAAAAATGTCCAATTACCAAAATAAAAACAAAATTCAATTAAAAATGCAAATTTAGTGTTATTTGGTGCAATTAAACTCAATCGAATGAATTATTAAGGAATTAAAGAAAATATGAATTTGAGCCTGCACGGAAAGTCATGTGCTAGCCATATCAGATTTTTACTTTCCCTGCAATACATTGTAATGCATAGGGAAAGTATTGGAATCATGCCGAAAATCGCAGCTCGAATTTTCGACGGATCTACTCGGTTTGAGACCTCCAAAATACGAAAAACATATTTTAGTGTGACGTGAGTGTGCGTCTGTGTGTTTGTGTGCCTGTCTGTCTGTCTGTCAGATTTTGTATCCACTCTCACTTGTGGGCGAGTTTGGTGCTGATTAGTTTTGGGTACGATTCGGGATAAAAGAACCCGCCCTTTTTTGCGAAATGGCCCGCAAAAGCCTGTATCCACTCTAGCTGTAAAACTAATGGACCGAATTTTACAAAATTCGGTAGATAAGTCGGTCGTGGGTTACTCTGGTGCTGATTTTTGGTACGATTTGGAAAAAAATAACCTGCCCTTTGTTGCAAAATGACCCTCAAAAATCGCCAAAATCTAAATTAAAAAACTACGTAGGCTCAAATATATCCATTAAATGCTTGTTTCATACGTAATTTTTAACTATAAAAAGAATAAGATCAACTCCATTACACTAGGGCTAGCCGTTCTCAAGATATTTTAGTTTTTTCATATTTTCTGATTTTGTACATTTGAAAATAACTCCAGTTACCAAATGAGAACGAAAATAGAATTAAAAGTGAATTAAATTTAATTAAAATAAAGAGAACGTGGATATAAGTCTGCAGGAAAAGTCATGTGCTGTCCACATCAGATTTTTAAGTTTATCATCCATAGGAATTTATGTCTTTCTCTCTAACTCCATGGTTTTATACGTTTAGTGCACTTCAAACAACTGATAATTTTCCACATATTACCTTCACTGTGCATGTATGTTTCTGTCTCTCTCTTGTTGTCAATGTACTGTCGCTGATATATGTACTGAAGGACAGTTTTTTTAAACAAAGTTTGAAAACTTTAAAAATCATTTACGCATATATTAAGTATTTCAAACTTCTAAAGTAAATGTTCCATATACACGTCTTCTTTCTGCCATAGTGTATAGTGAATTAAAGAAAGTTAATGACATGAGCAACCTAAATCTGATCTCATTAGATGTATAAAAAATCTCGGTTTATTTTCAATCAAAGAATGATAGGCTTCAAATAGATTAGCGATTAGATTATAACATGTTACTTTTAAAATATAATGAAAAAATTAATCTTAATTCAGAATAAATTATACTTTTTTCATTCCTAGATAGTAAAAATTTTTGAATTATATAACTGGTATAGTTTATAAATGAACTAATTGTTACCTGAAATGCTTAAACTTTATTTGCAACAGTTTCAGCAATTGATCGAAAGTATCAGCCGGTTTTTTAAGAACAAAGCAGACTATGTATCCAGAATTAAGAGATACACGCAAGAAGCTATCTATCAATAAATTGTTACATCGTGGGATTCGAAAAAGTGACCAAAGAAAATTAGATGAATATACAGGGTGTCTAGTGCTATCGGTGTCCAATGGCTATATCCCCTACCATTAGTCAGAGAGATATACTTCCAATTGCAAAAATGTTTTAAATTTTAAAATCTATTATCTTAGAAACAGTTTAAATTAATAAATACATTTCTGAAAGAAATACGAATTATAGATTTTATATGGTCCCCCGGCCCTACCAATTATCATCCTCATGCATCATCCTTATGCAATTTCATGCAAAATAAAAAAAATCTTCCTTCAACGACCAAAATTCACCGAGTTATAAAGCATTTAACTTTATGACTTAAGTCGATTTTTCACGCATAAAAATGTCCCTTTTCAGGCAACCAACCAATCAGGGACCGTATTGACCATTTCACCAGGCAACCAACCAATCAGGGACCGTATTGACCATTTCACCAGGCAACCAACCAATCAAGGACCGTATTGACCATTTCTCAGCGCAAAAATTGCCCCAATTTTAAACAGCTATACAGTCGGCCAGTTTGGGTCGCAAAAAGATGGGGTTTTTTTTATTTTGCATAAAAGTGTATGAGGATGATTTTCCTAAATACAATTGGTAGGACCGGGGGACTGTATAAAAATGTATATTTCGTATTTCTTTCAGAAATGCATTTATTGATTTAAACTGTTTCTAAGATAATATATTTTAAAATTTAAAATCTTTTTGCAATTGGAAGTGTATCTCTGTGACTAACGGTTGAGGAAATAGCCACGATAGCACTGGACACCCAGTATAAAACATAAAACCAGGTGGAAATAAAAGAGTAGACTGTTTAAAAGAACTATTATTGAGACTAAACAAAAGTGCCCGACGATAAAACAAATAGGAAAACAACCTGTTTTACTGTTCGTTTCCTTTATTTGTTGGCTTTTCTTTTGTTTTATTTAATAAAGATTGCCTACCTGGGTCAAGGCATACAAATATTTAGGTACAACTTAAAATTTTGCTAATGCATAAAATTAAAATAACTTCGATAAACGCATCAAAAAATACAAAAGTAATAGTATTGACCTGTTCCGAAAGCCAAAAAAAACTTTTTCCGTTAGGGCATACAAGAATCTCAAGCTACAATCGCCAGAGACTAGGACGGCTATATGGTTCACGTTCTGGTCGCTGACGAAAGGCGAATGATGAAAGTCAAGTGCCTGGCGATTAAAAAAAATCGCCAGAGAAAGAATTCGGGATTAATTAAGAACAACAAACGTGACGGAAGTAGGGATTAGATGTTACCAACGGCGAGAAAAGAAAACCAGATAAAAGCCGAAGATTCAAAAACCAGAGGTTGACATAATGAATGAACGTTAAAATATTGGAGAAGAAAATGAACATCCAACAAAGCATTCAAATCACTATTCAATAATGTCCAATACAAAAATGAAATTAGCAGTAAAAATGACCTTAGCTTCGAAATAATTAAACACATGATTAGAGTCCCAAGAATGTTCAGTAATTGTTGGAACGCTACCTTTCGTCAATCGACATCTGATCTTTTTCTTCTCTAGTCGTTGGCAACAGCCTGTCACTGCTTTTGTCACGTTTGCTGTTCTTGTTTCAGTCGCTGATCTGTCTTTGACCAGTGAAGGTTGTTCTTATCTGTCCTGATGGACATTTTCGACTACAAACCAGTCAATACTATTAATGTTGTATTTTGTACTGATTTAAAAAGAAAAGTTTTATTATTTTTTACAACTTTTCATTGAAAGGCGCCTTCTCTTATATGGTAGAGTATTAGCTCTTTCTTTGCATTCTTTGCAAAAGGTAGTTGCTTTTTGTGTCCTAAATCGCGTAAAACATCTTAAAAACTACATATGTCATTATTAAATAAGTTTGTATATTTCAGATAATTTCAAACAATAGTTTGAGCCGATTTGCTATGCATCATATCTTTTAAGATAGTTAGTAATTATAAATTAATTCATACCATTTAATTTCCAACATAAATCTAGAAAACACTTAACAAGAAACGTAAGTGCGCATAAACTTAGATTGCATAATCGTCTGAAGAGCATTAGAAAAAAACTTGAACTGCAATCATTACAAAACGTAAAACATTAAAGGTTTCACCACTATCTCACAATTAAGTGCTTTATAAAACATATTTTTTATTTCAGATTTAACTAGTCGTGTAGAAAAATAGTTTGTTTTCAATAAATAAGTTATCTTTAAGTATTTCATTGAGTTTAGAGTCCCTAAAGTACGTACTTTATTTACAAAAATAAAACTTTTTGCAAAACAGGACTTGAAATGCTTAGAAATATTTATCATTCCAAGAAGGACGTATTCATTATCCTTTTTCAAACTATTAGATATTTAAGATATTGTTTTAATGAAATTTGCTATTTTTGGTTTATATTAACTTTGTAATTGATTCCAGGAAATTTTATTAACATGGTTCTAACATATAATGCATTTGTAAAATAATATGTGAGCAGCACATGGTTTTAATGAAGCTTATAAAGAGCAAGAGCTTGCTGCACTAATCATTGCGCGCTTGCTGCATCTTATAAGGATTAGCGCTTGTTGCACTAATCATCCACCACCATTCGTGGACCATGGTTTTGCTGTCATTAGTGAAACTACGGTGCAGGCGATGAGATAATCAATTCAGATGTAAATATTTCAGAATTTTTCTGGTATTCGTACCAAAATGAAAATATATGTGATTCGGGAGGAAAATGATACATATTGGAGCAACGTTTGAAAGTGTAAATGATAATGAAAAATAAATCAGAAAAGTAAAGAGTAATTTTGTCAAACATTTTTATACAATCACGAGGGAAGAAAAAAATCAATAATTCAAAATATTATTGTTTTAAAACAAAAAATCTGACATGGGCAGCACAGGGATTTCCCTGAAGACTCATATTCAAGTCCACTTTATTATTTCAATAATTCATTATATTGAGTTGAGTTTAATTGCACAAAATAACGTCCATAATTACTCGAAATTACACTGCATTTGCACTTTTAATGCAATTTTCTTTCTCAGTTGGTAACTGCGCATTTTTTCAACGGCGGTGTACGTAAAATGCGAAAAAACTAAAATATCTCGAGAACGGCTACACATAGAGTAATGGGGTTGGTTTTGTTCTTTTCATCGTTAGCGTCTAAAGCGAGAGCATAAAACAAGTTTCACAAAAATGTAAAACAAAATTACGCATAAAACAAGTATTTAATTGTTATATTTGAGCATACGTAGTTTTTTATTTTCATTTTTGACTATTTTTGCTGGCCATTTTTTTTTAAAAAAAAGGCATGTTATTTTCTCCGAATCATATACCATAATGTAATAAGTATCAGAGTAACCCACAAATGACTGATCTATTAAAATTTTGTAAAATTTAGTCTAATAGTTTTTCAGCTAGAGTGGATACAGGTAATATCTGCAGGTCATTTCGCAGAAAAAGGCAGGTTGTTTTATCCCAAATAGTATCTAAAACTTATTAGAACCAGAATCACACACAAGTGACTTACCGAATTCTATAAAATTCGGTACAATAGTTTTTGAATTAGAGTGGATACATACATTGCAGAGACACATACACAGACATCATACTAAAATAGTGTTTTCTTGTTCTACAGTTCCTAAAACGTTTAGATCTGTCGAAAACTCCACTTGCAATTTTCGACATGATTCCAATAATGTCTTTATACTTCACCATGTACGAGTACTGCAGGAAAAGTAAAAATATGATGTGGGCAACACATGACTTTCACTCATATTCACATTCTTTTTATCTCTTCAATAATTTATTATATCGAGTTTAATTGCACAAAATAATGTCCGTAATTATTTAAAATGACACTGAATTTGTGCTTCTAATTCAATTTTTGTTCTCAGTTGGTGAGTAGTCTTTTTTCAACGGTGGCGCAGCGTAAATGCGAAAAAACTAAAATATCTATAGAACGGCTAGCCCTAGTGTAACGGAGTTGATCTTATTCTTTTCATCCTTAAATATTACGCATAGAACAAGTATTTAACTGATATATTTGAGCATACTTAGTATTTTATTTTAGATTTTTATGATTTTTGCTTGCCATTTCGCAAAAAAGGCAGGTAATTTTTTTCCCGAATCGTACCAAAATCGAATCATCACCAGGGTAACCCACAAGTGACTGATCAAGCAAATTTTTTAAAATGTGATACGTTAGTTATTCAGCTATGAGTGGATACAAGTAATTTATGAAGGTCATTTTGCAAAAAAGGCTGGTTGTTTTATTCCAAATCGTACCCCAAACTAAACAGCACCAGGGTCACATACAAGTGACTTACCAAATTTTATGAAATTGGGTCCATTAGTTTTTGAGTTAAAAAGGATACATACATTGCACAGACAGGCAGACACACAGGCAGACAGACAGACAGACACATAGACGTCACAATAAAATAGTGTTATCGTGTTCTAGAGGTCCTGAAACGTTTACATCCATCGAAAACTAGAGTTGCGATTTTCGGCATGATTCCAATACTTTCTCTATACATACCCATGTATTGCAGGGGAAGTAAAAACCTGATGTGGGCAGCACATGACTTTCTGTAGACTTATATTCACATTCTAATTATTTTAATTAAATTTAATTCCCTTTTAATTCAATTTTCGTGCTCATTTGCTAACTGGACTTATTTTCAAAGGTGGCGTAGAAAAAATACGAAAAAAAAATCTCGGGAACGGCTAGTTCTAGTGTAATGAGGTTAGTTTTATTATTTTCTTTGTTAAAAATTACGTATTAAACAAGCATTTAATGGATATATTTGAGCATACATACTTTTTTATTTTAGATTTTGGCGATTTTTGAGGGCCATTTTGCGAAAAAAGGACAGGTTTTTTTTATCTCGAATCGTACACAAAACTAATCAGCACCAGATTCGCCCACAAATGACATACCTACCCAATTTTATGAAATTCGGTCCATTAGTTTTTTAGTTAGAGTGGATACAATATCTGCACTGACAGACAGACACTCAAACACACAGATAGATACAGACACACAGACACACATACAGACACACAGACACACACATAGACGTCACGCTAAAAATAGTTTTTTCGTATCCTAGAGGTCTCGAAACGTGTAGGTACGTCGAATAATCGAGTTGCAATTTTCGGCAGGATTTCAATACTTTCCTTATACATTACCATGCGTTGCAGGGAAAGTTAAAATGTAAAAAATTGTATATTGCCCCATATGCAGATCAGAATGGGGTACCCATTTTATTAATTTTTTACTTTATGGCTGACAAAATTTACATATAGTACGAATTCATCATCGTCACTGTCTATTACGACATATGAGTATTGCGCCCATTTTTAAAGCACAATTCATAAAATATATCATTCCCTTTCATCAATTTTCTTCTCCTTTCTGGGGCTGAGTCCTTTTTCAACAGTTTTCTTCTCATTATTTCCTTAACTTAATATCCGTCTAGTAGTCGAATGAAAATTAAAATTGAATTAAAACTGCAAATACAATTTAATTTCAAATAATTATCCGTGTTACTTTATACAATGAAAATCATTTTAATAAATTATGGAAAAAAAAAATGAATTTAGTTAGGGATTTATATCTCAGAGGAGCTACATTGTGAAACTTGGTATGAATCGTAGGATTTTTTCAAGCCCTTAAGGAAGGTAATATGTTAGAGTTGTGATCATTTGGATAGACTAACACAGATTTTTCAAATTCTGCAAATTATATATATATATATATATATAATTTGCAGACATATATATATATATATATATATAATTTGCAGATATATATTAATATATATATATATATATATTTTAATATATATATTAATATATATATATATATTAATATATATATGTATATATATTAATATATATATATATATATATATATATATATATATATATATATATATATATATATATATATATATATATATATATATATATATATATATATATATATATATAAATTGAAAGATTTTAATCGAAAATTATGCATAAACTACTGTATGTACAAAAAAACCCATCTCTAGCATATCTGTTACAAATGAGTAACTATAGACCAAGACTAAGGATAAAGATAGAAGGTAACATATCACTACAAATTAAAGGGGGATGAGAAGAATATAAGGATACAAAATTCACAATTAAAAGTATATAAATATATTAAAAAGAAAACACGGCAAAAATGAGAAAAGGCAATAATAATTAGCTCAAGATAAAAGATTAAGACATAAAGAACAATCAATTGAAACTACACAAAAAAATGGCGGTTAGCTCGAAATTGCATTCTCATCAGGACAGCCATACAATTCAAATTAAAACCGATAGAATAGCTAGTTTCTGATAATGGCGATAGTATTTAACTATAGACACTATTGGAACTGTAATATATATATATATATATATATATATTTATATATATATATATATATATATATATATATATATATATATATATATATATATATATATATATATTTATATATATATATATATATATATATATATATATATATATATATATATATATATATATATATGATATATATATACATATATATATATATATATAATATATATATATATATAATATATATATATATATATATATATATATATATATGATATATATATATATATATATATATATATATATATATATATATATATATATATATATATATCTTGACAAAAGTAAAAGTTTTTGAAAAATATTCTTATTTACATTCATACATCTTTGAATGTATGTAAATGATTGTTGCAATGGAGTAAACAATGTTTTTAGTGAGTAACTTTTGCTATCATTTCGGCATTTTCACTTTGACTGTATTTTTCTTCATATTTTTATACATTTACGTATATGTAACTTCATGCTTTTGTACATTAACTTACAAACGAGGCCATGATGCTTTATTTCTCAAATTTGCCTGCCTTTATACTTTTAATTTTCACAAGGTAAATAAAAAGTTTTAATGGATTTTTTTCAAGAGCAATATGAAAGCTTTTTTGAATATTAATTAATGCTTTTAGAATTTAGAATATATTCATAAAATTCATTTAATTATCTTTGGAGATATTCAATCTAATATGTTTCATAAAACAAAATCACATATCACATATTTCACATTTTCGTGTATTGACGTATGTTGAACTACAAATTTTGTACATTGATTTACAAACGAGATCATGATGCTTAAAATTTGCCTGCACTTCTATTTTTAATTTGCACTGGATTTAACTTTAGAGTTTCAATTGAATTTTTTTTTCAATTCATAATGAGTGCGTTTAAAATTTTAACACTTTTTAAATCACAAGCAACGTCTGGTATGCCTGCTAGTTTTCCATACAAATATTCACATATTTGTTTGGAAAACTAGCAGGATCTTTTGACGTGAAAATTCTTTTCACGGATCCTAATCAAAATTTTCCTAATATTTCCTTCATTTAAGGATAGTGAGTCTGTATGCATTTTTAATTTAATATAATAAGTTTTTCATAACCCATTTTTAGTTCCTTTTACAAAAATAATCAATAAAATTAAATGGGCATTAACACCGATTCAGGATTAAATATATTTGAATAGAGAAATTGACATTACATCGACTATTTAAAAATATCTAACATATATGCAGACGGTAATTGGTTTAAGAAAAATATTTTCTTTGGAACTTTGAAATGTGTTTTTATCAATTACTTGTTATTCCCTAAATCGTGACACATTTAGTCTGGAACATTTAAATGATTTAAAGAAATTGAGAAGTTAATTTTATTTAATTTACATAAGGCGACGGTTCTGAAGCTATTTTTGAATATATAACAAGATTAATTTTGAGAGATAAAATATTGGAAATTCAGTTCATTTTACATTTGAGCCTTTTGAGACATGCTCAATGAAATTCGTCTGTAAGATAATCATACACACACAGATATATTTGTACATTTCATTTCATTTTTGGAGATATTCTATTTAATATTTTTCATAAAACAAAATCACATATTTTATTTCTTTTCATGGGTCGTATTCAAGTTTTTTTAATCTTTCCGCATTTTTAGAATAAACAGTCCTTATTAAATATTTTCAAATTACCCATTTTTCTCTTTATTACATTTATTTCCTTTTACGCAAGTATATTTGAATCCATAAAAGTAAATGTATCATCATCACAGAATAAGGTTTTAAGGTTTTTGACGAGTGAAATTACAGACTACTTAACAAGTTACAACCTGTGTGAAGTAATTGGTTTAGGGAACATATTTCGTTTGAAATTTTAAATGTGTCTCTTCGAATATTTATCATTTCTTAAATCGTACCACATTTTATTCTAGAACATTTAAGTAAATTCAATAAATTGTGAAGTTAAGTTAATTTCATTTATTTAAGTCGTCGCATATGAAACTTATTTTTATATATCTAGAAAGATTAATTTTGGTAGTAAAAATATCGGGTTTTCTTTTTACATCTGGATTCGTCCGTAAATCCCTCATATTACAAAAACAGATACATTGATAAATAATATAAATATTATTGGAGGAATTAAATATTTAATTCTTCATAAAACAAAATCACATATTTAACATTTTCCACAAATCATAATCAAATGTTCCCTAATATTTTTACCAAATTAGAAAAATCAGTCTGTATTAAATTTTTGCCATTATCAATTTTCCTCTTTGTGGCATTTATTTCTTTTTAAGCAAATGTTTGATCCCATAAAAGCAAATGTGCATTATCACGGATTAAGTTTTAAGGTTTTTGAGCACTGAAGTTGCTATTAAACAGGTCGCTTAGAAATCTGTAACGTGTACGTAAATTGTAATTTGTTTAAATAAAATATTTTCTACAAAATTTTAAAATAGGTTTAATCAAATATTAGTTATTTCTTAAACCGCGGAACATTTATTATGCAACATTTAGATACATTTAGAAAATGAGAAGTTAATTTAATTTAAATAAATCGTCGGATCTGAAATTTAATTTTATATATCTAAGAAGATTAATTTGAGAGTAAAACTATCGATTTGTTCTATATTTGGTATATTTGAGCATCCGCAAAATAATTAGTCAGTAAGACACTCATACAAAAACATATATAGTTGTAAAATCCATTTAAATATTTTATAGATATTCAATATAATATTTTACATAAAACAAAATCACATATTTTAATCCTTTTTGCGGACACTAATCACATTTTCCTACTATTTTTATTATTTTAGAATAATCAGCATGTATTAAATATTTATATATATCCAGTTTTCCCTTTTAGGTAATTATTTCCTTTTATGCAAATATTTGATCCCATAAAAGTAAATGTGCATTATCACTGATTAAGATTTCAAAGTTTCTGAGGAAGTTTTAACCATTAAACTAAACATACTACTTCAAAATCACTAATGTGTATGGAGAGGGCAATTGGATTAGTAAAAATATTTTCTTTTAAAATTTTTAAAATCACAATCAGTAAATACTGGATGCCTATTGTTTTTACAAGCAATCGAATGTACAAAACCCTAGAAAATTTTGAAATAAAAATTTTAAAAAATCATCAAACAAATAAAACATTCAATAAAGTTATGTAAATAATCACTTGTAATGTAATTTTTCATTAGAAAAAGATTGACATAAATTTTAGAACGCTAGCAAGAACCGTTCTCGAGATATTGCACATTGTAGTAGATAAATAAGGTCTTCTGTTACAGACTTAATGCAAAGAATACAGTTTTCAAACTGAAAGTACTGCCATTGAATATGCTGTTGATATGGCTGCCGAAAATAACATGAAAATAAGTTTCTTCCATTTCTGCTCTTCCGGTCTAACTCATATAAATGCAATAATATTAAAATATTAAAAGTAAAATAATTAATTCTAAACATTTAATAAATATTTTCTTGTTCAAAGCCCATGCGGATAATTTGGAAAATGAAACTGTTCACCATTACACCAAAATTGCTTCTTCTACAGAAATATTTGTTAAAATCCCTGTCCTTTACCTATGTATATATTTTTTTTTATAAAAATTCATTAATTGATATTTGACAAAATTATCAAGATGAATATATCTCCCCTTGATGAATATATACCGTCCGACTCATCCTAAGGGCACGAGCAACCATTTGGACGGCCGGAGTTAAAAAGGTGTGTGGAAGTAAAGGTGAATAACACTGAAATTCGCGTTTGTATTTGTGTAAGTCATTTTTCTATTATAGAATCAGCAAAAACATTTTTTTTCTCAAATCCATGCTCTCTTTTCACATTTGATCGTTTTTAGTACGTACATAATAATATTAAGGTGCGGTTAAAATACGGTTAAAAGGTGTTGAAGATCCAGACCGTCCGACTCATCCTAAGGGCACGAGCAACCATTTGGACGGCCAGAGTTAAAAAGGTGTTGAAGATCCAGACCGTTCGACTCGTCCTGAGGACTTGAGTATATATTTGGACAGCCGGAGAGTTAAAAAGGTGTTGAAGACCCAGACCGTCCGACTCGTCCAGTGGATTTGAGCATCTATTTGGACGGTCGGAGTTAAAAAGGTGTGGAAAACCTCGACCACACGACCAACCCAAAGGCTAATGGTAGCTTTCTGTGTGGCCGGAGTTAAAAAGGTGTTGTTGTTGTTGAGACCCAGACCGTCCGACCTACCAGATAGGTGTAAGGTAACTGTTTGGACGGCCGGGAAGTGCCACCCAATTTAGACCGGAACCCAGTGGGGGAGGCATCCACAGGGACCGTACCCTCCTTCCCCTACCACCAACCTCTCGGAAGGACTTACGGACCCACATGTTTAACGTGATCGTACTCCGCATGATCACGGCGGCAATTGTGACAGCGTGCAAATTCAGCGCGCAAACCACCGGGCTACCGCGCCCGAAATGTGCCAACAGCACGCGGTGTTCCCAGGTGGTCACCCACCTTAGTGGAGTTAAAAAGGTGTAGAGGAGTGTAGAGGACCCAGACCGTCCGACTCGTCCAGAGGCGATAAAAAGGTGTAGAACACCCAGACCGTCCGACTCGTCCAGAGGACTAAGAGCAACTATTTGGACGGCCGGGAACGCGTTAAAAAGGTGTTGAAGACCCAGACCGTCCGACTCGTCCAAAGGACTAAGAGCAACTATTTGGACGGCCGGGCGTTAAAAAGGTGTGAAAGCCCCAGGCCGTCCGGCTCGTACAGAGGACTTAGAGCAACAAAATGGACGGCGTTAAAAAGGTGTAGAAGAGTGTAGAAGACCCAGACCGTCCGACTCGTCCGGGGGACTAAGAGCGTTAAAAAGGTGTGTCCAAATAAAGGTGAATAACACTGAAATTCGCTTTTGTATTTGTGTAAGTCATTTTTATATTATAGAATCAGCAAAAACATTTTTTTTCTCAAATCCATGCTCTCTTTTCACATTTGATCGTTTTTAGTACATACAGAGTAATATTAAGGTACGGTTAAAATACGGTTAAGATGTGTTGAAGATCCAGACCGTCCGACTCATCCTAAGGGCACGAGCAACCATTTGGACGGCCGGAGATAAAAAGATGTTGTTGAAACCCAGACCGTCCGACCTACCAGGGAGGTGTAAGGTAACTGTTTGGACGGTCGGGAAGTGCCACCCAATTTAGACCGGAACCCAGTGGGGGAGGCATCCACAGGGACCGTACCCTCCTTCCCCTACCACCTACCTCTCGGAAGGACTTTCGGACCCACATGTTTAACGTGATCGTACTCCGCATGAACACGGCGGCAGTTTTGGCAGTGGCTGGAATCGAACCCGGGCCTACCGAGTGCAACTCCAGCGCGCTAACCAATGGGCTACCGCGCCCGGAGTTGAAAAGATGTTGAAGACCCAGACCGTCCGACTCGTCCAAAGGACTAAGAGCAACTATTTGGACGGCGAAGTAAAGCAGAATAACACTGAAATTCGCTTTTGTATTTGTGTAAGTCATTTTTCGATTATAGAATCAGCAAACACATTTTTTTTCTCAAATCCATGCTCTCTTTTCACATTTGATCGTTTTTAGTACGTACATAATAATATTAAGGTACGGTTAAAATGTGTTGAAGACCCAGACCGTCCGACTCATACTAAGGGCACGAGCAACCATTTGGACGGCCGGAGTTAAAAAGGCGTTGTTGTTGTTGTTGTTGAGACCCAGACCGTCCGACCTACCAGAAAGGTGTAAGGTAACTGTTAGGACAGCCGGGAAGTGTCACCCAATTTAGACCGGAACCCAGTGGGGGAGGCATTCACAGGGACCGTACCCTCCTTCCCCTACCACCAACCTCTCGGAAGGACTTACGGACCCACATGTTTAACGTGATCGTACTCCGTGTGAACACGGCGGCAGTTTTGGCAGTGGCAGGAATCGAACCCAGGCCTACCGAGTGCAGCTCCAGCGCGCTAACCAATGGGCTACCGCGCCCGGAGTTAAAAATGTGTGTCGAAGTAAAGGTGAATAACACTGAAATTCGCTTTTGTATTTGTGTGAGTCTTTTTTCTATTATAGAATCAGAAAAACATTTTTTTTCTCAAATCCATGCTCTCTTTTCACATTTGATCGTTATTAGTACGTACATAATAATATTAAGGTACGGTTAAAATACGGTTAAAAGGTGTTGAAGACCCAGACCGTCCGACTCATCCTAAGGGCACGAGTAACCATTTGGACGGCCGGAGTTAAAAAGGTGTTGAAAACCCAGACCACACGACAGACCCGAAGGTTTACTGTAGCTAAGTGTGTGGCCGGGGAAGTTAAAAAGGTGTTGAAGACCCAGACCGACCGGCTGAAATTCGCGTTTGTATTTGTGTAAGTCATTTTTATATTATAGAATCAGTAAAAACATTTTTTTTCTCAAATCCATGCTCTCTTTTCACATTTGATCGTTTTTAGTACGTATATAATAATATTAAGTTCAAAATAAAATTTAAATTTCATGACGTTTTAAGAATTTCAATAAAGTTACCATCAAAGTAATATGTGTACCATTCAAAAAATTAAATTTTCTACGAAAATCAGCCGTAGGTGTGCATTAGCTAACTCCGTCAGCTGGGTAAGCCAGCGTTGAAAATCCAAACGAAGAAAAGCCATTCCACTATTTTCTTAGTCAACATTCGCAATAAAATTAAACAACCCATGCTATTTAGTGTGAGCATCAAGCAAATCAATATATAATTCGAGTAATACGCCATGGTAAAAATAAGCTGAACTAAAGAATCAGACAAATTGGCACCAGGTATGATATTTCAGTTGAACGAGATTTACGACCCATAATTTAACAAAGTAACGATGTCAACATCAAGTAGGAAATCATCTCGACATTTACATGGACATAACCTAAATATTGCAGTCAATGACCAACAATTTTCATTCCAGATTAGGTAAGTTCACTCACACGTTAGACGCGATATTCGACGGTTATTTTGGGAACACATGCTATGTTCGCAATTGACACTACTCATGACAACAATTATTTTTCATTACACTACATTTAAAACACTTCATTATATGACATTGTTAAGTTGTTTATAAGCCGTAATAAAGTATTTTGAAAATAATTTTCCTTTTTATGGAGACTAATTAGATTAATCTTAATACCAAGGTGGTACTTTCTGCCCTTCAAACTACCCTTAAGCATTACCCTTCATCACTTTTGTTGTAGTAATATCGTTAGGTTCGTTCACTGAATTACTTCCATAAACTTACACATCAAAATTTTCATGGATTTCAGCAGCTATTTTTTCATAAGTGATGACTTGTTTGATTCATAAGCGTCAATATCAATCCAATGATTTACAATTGCCTTTGCAATTCTTACTTATAACCAAAGGCACCGTTGCCTTGTTTGACCATCGGTGCTTAGTAAACGGGAAAATGAAAGGAAATGCGTTGCTAAGCAAAATGAAGGGCAAGGCATCTTGTCATACGCATTTCATCCGAATCTACGATATAACAGAAGACATTGTAACCGGGGTTCACTCCATTTGCGTTATGTTATTATCCGTTATGATACAACCAAACATACTTAATATCTTTAATATAGCTTATTTACTTATATATACGCAAAGAAACAATATACATCCACATATAAACTAAGAATCACCAAATATACTACCAGAATAAATTGATAATGTGGAACAAATTTACGTCTTTGTTAGACCTTTGTTCCCGTAATTATATTAACTTAGCTCAATAAAGATACCATATGTCAGCAACAATTCAATAATAGATAAAAGAAAAGCAGTAACTTGGTCTCCCAAGAGACATGTTTTTTTCTACAGTAGACAGTAGTTGTTGGAAAAATATCTCAGGGATTTGCAGAAACGCAGAATATCAAACTAAGTTTATATTTCTGTATTTGTATATGTTATAGCTGAATTTTCAGTATGAGAAAACAATATAAAATGTAAGTGATAAAAGTACTCATGGAAGAAAACGTTTATTTAATTTTTTTAATCGATTTGAAGACTATGTGTGCTATGAGAATATATATAAAATATTAAATGATAAAAAGACAGACATTTAAGAAAGTCCGGGATATACTAGTGGTTATAGCAAGATGGTTGTAAGAGGACGATAAGAGTTCGATCCTCGGCGCCGCCCATACCTATCCCCATATTTATGCAATAGTATGAACATGATAAATGTGTATGTCCGATAGTCCTTCCAAAAGGGAATAATCCAGGGGAAGTAGAGTATGGCCACCATGTACGACTGGTGTCCGGCCTAAATTGTATTATATCAGACAACATTTCAGATTTCTACCATGAAATGTCTGAGAGTTCTTTGGATCTACAGAAGTTGCAACCTCGCTCTTTTCATGGTGGACTTGATTTTATAAGTTTGTTATGGCATTTATCAGATAAGTGGAAGTACTAACAACAGCGTTTAAGACCTGCCACACATTCAGTTGCCATAAGCCTTAGGATTGGTCGTGTGGTCTGAGTCTTTAACAGCATTTAAGAAAAATATAAATAATAGTACAATGAAATCTATACTGCACTATAATACACTCATTCTCTTGGTTATGGTGTTTCAATATACCATTTCAGAAAATGTGTTAAAATATATATAATTTAAACATCTTCCAAAGAATCCCCCTCCCTCTAAAAAGTTAAATTTGTTAAATATTAACATTCCTAAACAATGGTTTCTATTCAATTCTAATTTCTGCTAAAAAGAATGTTCTCACCTTATGAACTAGGTATTTAAAAAAACATAGAATGATTATAACTTTTAAATAGTTAGAGATAGACATATGATTCCATTGCAAAAACGATTTGCATCCTAAGAAAAACTATTAAAACGCTTGCGAAACCGCTTGCAAGTAATACAGCCAGTAGTTTGCAAGTTTGCAATATTTTTATACAGCCCCCTTGCAGAAAAATATTTGATTACTCAAAAAAATTGCATAGAATATGAAATGAATTAAAGAAAAATATTGACAGTTCTAAATAAATAGTCATAATGATATTCATGGGAAAACTTTTGGACTATTGAATAATCATTTACATGAAAACCAAGTTAACAGGGTTTTATTTTGTGTGTAATCACTAAATTCTTACAAAAATTACTTAGTATAGAGCGTGATTTTCTGCAGGTCAGGGATTTTGTTTTATTCCTATCGCTTTGATTTCGTAAGTATAAATGTCTAACTAGGTAATTATTACAAATAATTTTATAAACAGCTTTCGAGTGATTGAACATTTTTCTCTTAAAAGACTATATAAGCTATTACAGTTTATATTTTTATGCAACTACCTTTTAAAGCTTTGAAAATGTTTTAGAAAAAATTATTTGCGATTTAAAACGTTTTTTCAGTTGGAAGTCTATATCTACAATCTGTATCTTAAGTCTGTATCTTAATTATCTGTATAAGGGGAATGAAAAATCTGATTAGCGGCTGACCACAAAAGACATTTAGAATCCTCCGAAAAGAAATTAGAAAATAAAGTAATCCATTAGTAAGTAGACTTGTTAGTGCTTTCTGTTTTATTTTTGGAAATATTTCACTTATCTATTTTAAAATTTTTACATACAATCAAATTTATTACCACCAGAAAATGCCCCACAAATTGCAGATCATGTTCAACAGATATTGAGTTAGCCATTTTCTTTTTAATTTATTACCGTGTTGAATGTTTTTCTCAAGAAACAGGAGAGTAGAAAAATCACCAAATAAACTGTAATTGACTAAGGGTTTTCTATGAACTGATCTCATTAAAAAGGAGGCTAAATAGTGGTTGGCGATTTGAACAATATGACACGCAAAAGACTCTCATGTTCTATGTTATTGCTTGAATTAAAAATGGAATCATTTGGCATGTGACATTTCTATAGGTATTGGTATACTTATATACTGTAGATATTGGCATAGGTATTGACATACTTATATACTATAGATATTGGCATAGGTATTGATATACTTTCTATAACCGACAGATATGGAATCTTTTTTCCCAATAGTTACTAATTTTTCTTAGCTTTGAACATAATTATAAAAATATATATTTCTTTAAATGTTATTTCGGAAATTAGCTGTTCAAAATAATTAAAAATGGTTAAACATATTATTATTACGCGTTGTGACGTAACGTAAATTAGACCCCCATATTTTTTAAATATGCGGGTAAATATATTATACTTGAACAACTGCATGTAACATCGTTTGTAATCGGAGAAGTACATAGCGACCTTTTTTTTAAGCAGTTAAAAATACAAATGATTTAACAAATGTTTAATATTAATTATAAAAGAAAAATCTGATATGGAAGGCACATGACTTCGACTACAGACTTTAATTCAATGTACAGACTTTATTTCATTTAAAATCCAACTGGATTTTCAGTTTTACTTAAATATTCTTTTTTATTTTGGCTACTGGGTGTATTTTCAAAGAAGGCACTGCAAAAATGCTAAAAAAAATTATCTCGAGAACGGTTTATCATAGAATAATGGGGCTGGACTTATTGATTTCGTGGTCAAAAATTAGTTATAAAACAAGCACTTAGTTGATATATTTGAGCTTATGTAATCTTTCTTTTCTCAGATATTGTCGATTTTTAAGATCAAAAATTTTAATCATTTAAATTTGTTAAATATTAACATTCCTAAACAATGGTTTCTATTCAATTCTAATTTCTGCTAAAAAGAATGTTCTCACCTTATGAACTAGGTATTTAAAAAAACATAGAATGATTATAACTTTTAAATAGTTAGAGATAGACATATGATTCCATTGCAAAAACGATTTGCATCCTAAGAAAAACTATTAAAACGCTTGCGAAACCGCTTGCAAGTAATACAGCCAGTAGTTTGCAAGTTTGCAATATTTTTATACAGCCCCCTTGCAGAAAAATATTTGATTACTCAAAAAAATTGCATAGAATATGAAATGAATTAAAGAAAAATATTGACAGTTCTAAATAAATAGTCATAATGATATTCATGGGAAAACTTTTGGACTATTGAATAATCATTTACATGAAAACCAAGTTAACAGGGTTTTATTTTGTGTGTAATCACTAAATTCTTACAAAAATTACTTAGTATAGAGCGTGATTTTCTGCAGGTCAGGGATTTTGTTTTATTCCTATCGCTTTGATTTCGTAAGTATAAATGTCTAACTAGGTAATTATTACAAATAATTTTATAAACAGCTTTCGAGTGATTGAACATTTTTCTCTTAAAAGACTATATAAGCTATTACAGTTTATATTTTTATGCAACTACCTTTTAAAGCTTTGAAAATGTTTTAGAAAAAATTATTTGCGATTTAAAACGTTTTTTCAGTTGGAAGTCTATATCTACAATCTGTATCTTAAGTCTGTATCTTAATTATCTGTATAAGGGGAATGAAAAATCTGATTAGCGGCTGACCACAAAAGACATTTAGAATCCTCCGAAAAGAAATTAGAAAATAAAGTAATCCATTAGTAAGTAGACTTGTTAGTGCTTTCTGTTTTATTTTTGGAAATATTTCACTTATCTATTTTAAAATTTTTACATACAATCAAATTTATTACCACCAGAAAATGCCCCACAAATTGCAGATCATGTTCAACAGATATTGAGTTAGCCATTTTCCCAATAGTTACTAATTTTTCTTAGCTTTGAACATAATTATAAAAATATATATTTCTTTAAATGTTATTTCGGAAATTAGCTGTTCAAAATAATTAAAAATGGTTAAACATATTATTATTACGCGTTGTGACGTAACGTAAATTAGACCCCCATATTTTTTAAATATGCGGGTAAATATATTATACTTGAACAACTGCATGTAACATCGTTTGTAATCGGAGAAGTACATAGCGACCTTTTTTTTAAGCAGTTAAAAATACAAATGATTTAACAAATGTTTAATATTAATTATAAAAGAAAAATCTGATATGGAAGGCACATGACTTCGACTACAGACTTTAATTCAATGTACAGACTTTATTTCATTTAAAATCCAACTGGATTTTCAGTTTTACTTAAATATTCTTTTTTATTTTGGCTACTGGGTGTATTTTCAAAGAAGGCACTGCAAAAATGCTAAAAAAAATTATCTCGAGAACGGTTTATCATAGAATAATGGGGCTGGACTTATTGATTTCGTGGTCAAAAATTAGTTATAAAACAAGCACTTAGTTGATATATTTGAGCTTATGTAATCTTTCTTTTCTCAGATATTGTCGATTTTTAAGTTCATTTCGCAGACGAAGGTATGTTCTACTGTTCAGAATCGTATCTATATCTAATCAACACCAGAATAACCAACAGTGCCGACCCGGTGGTCGAGCGGTCAGAGGCATGCGTTTCCGTCTGATCGCTAGATTGCCGGGTTGCGAGTTCGAATCCCGCCAGCGGGCATGGATGTTGTCTTGGAATACCCTGGGAGTCTTGTGGACGTGATGCGTGGGTGCTCCTTCACCATGAGGGAAATAATAACGAACGATAACCAACAGGAGACGAAATTTGACATACCGTATTTTGTTAAATCTCATGAAATAGTTTTGGAGTTAGAGTGGATACATACATTACCAAGACAGATACACAGACACGCAGACAAACATACAGACACTCATACAGACTGACATGCACACACACACAAGCGTCACATTAAAAATAGGGTTTTCGTGTTCTGGAGTGCCTGGAACGTGGAGATCCGTTGAAAAATCGAGTTCCGATTTCTGATGCGATTTCAATACTTTCCCTATACAGGGTGTCCCATAAAGGTTGAAACGCGCTTTAATTCTTTACCTGTTGGAGATAAGTGGGCAATGTAAATTGCAAAAATATCGAAAGTAAGGTAAGCAATAAGACTACGTTAATGAAAAAGTCCTCCCATTAATTTTCAAAAAGTTACACTTTTCAAATTTTTATACGACCCCCTTAGACAGATTTGGCCAATCAGAATTTTTTTGTTTTTAATTCAACAAAATCACAAAAAACGCGTACCTGTATCTTTAAAATCAACTGAATTTTGGTAAAGGAAAAAATCTGACTTATGCTTATTTTCCGTATCATGTGAAAGGCTGTATCATCAGTGAAAATAGGGATCATACAGAAATTGACGATTGAAATTGTTTAGATTAAAAATACTTTAAAATGTGTGAAACTTTTTATCACAAATGCATCTAAATAAAGCATTACACATACAGAGATCATATAAAGCAGTAGTACTCACTACGCGGTTAGGACACATAATTAAAGTATGCATACATTGATCTTTTTAGCGATATGTCACAAATTTACATTTCTAATTTGATAAATGGCTACCCCATTCACAATGTTCAATTTTCAATTAAATAGAACTCACTCAATTTTCAATATACAGATAAGGGGTTATTTTTAATGATCTTGTTGCATTAAATATAATAAAAATCTAATTAACCAAATTTGTCTAAGGGGGTTGTATAAAAATTTAAAAAGTGTAACTTTTTGAAAATGAATAGGAGGACTATTTCATTAACGTAGTCTTATTTCCTACCTTATTTTCAACAATTTTGGTACATTGTCCACTTATCTCCAACAGGTAAAGAATTAAAGCGCGTTTCCATCTCTATGAGACACCCTGGATACTGCGCCAACGTAATTACAATATTTTGGAATTTAAATGGTCATCAAATTTTGATCATTTCTACAACGAAGCCTAACTGTCACGTATGGAGAATGTAAAAACATCAAGCTGTAAGGTGAGTTGTATAAGAATTGCTGAATTTCTTTAACGAGAAATTATTTAGTTCTGGAGTCTACAATATAGATGATATGAATGAAACATTCATCGATGTTACGTAGTTTATTCGTTTAACTATACAGTTTATTCGTTTTTGATGAAGTTTTCAAATATAATAAATTATTATAGTATTGTGATAATTTTAAAAATATCACCGCAGGATGTATCGCATCTTACAGATGTTTAAATAAAATTTTCATTTCAGTTGGTAAGTGTTTCATAATCAATGCTTTATACATGATTGTTTTTCTTGTTAGTATTACAGTGGCTTTTAATCGCAAGATATTGTGCGGGTCGAATGTTTTAGCAATCTATGCTGATGCTTTAAATTCCAATGCACTGTAGGTATTAAAATATGTGGATAAATATTCCATATTTAAGCTATTAACCCTTTAAAAACAAACCGAGAAGAATCTTGCAAAGTGGAACAGCATAAACGGAATTACCTCTTCAATGCAATTTTTTATCAAAAAAGAATTAATTTTTCCGGTAGTAGACCCAAAATACTCTGTTTAAGTAGTTTGTATTCAAGCATTTTAAAAATTCCATTCCTTGGGAAGGAGACTGATTTGAGGTTTCATTGCAAAACCCTGGTCTTCGGTGACATGGAGGAAATAACATTTGAGTGTCTTATTTTACACTGATTTTTTACTTTCCTTATATACATAATGTATAAGGAAAGTACTCTGACGGACGGGAGAGCACGTTTTAAGCATCCGTGATCACGAATCAAACATTTTTGAAGTGATATCTGTGTGTGTGTGTGTGGGCGAAAGCATGTATGTGTGTGTGTGTATGTGTGTGTGTGTGTGTGTCAGTTAGACTGTGGAGACGATAACTGACGAACGAATGGACGGATTCGAAAGAAATTCGGTACAAAAATCAAAATCCGTAAACACTGGAAGCCTATTGTTTTTATACGCAATCGAATGTTCAGGACCCCCCCCCCCCCTAAATTTTCCAGTGAAGTTTTGAAAAAATCGGCAAAAAATCAAAACCGCTAATAAAGTTACGCAAATAGACATTTCTTAAGTAATTTTTCTTTAGAAAACGATTGGCATAAATTTTAGAACGCTAACATGAACCGTTCTCGATATATTGCTCATTTAAAAAAAATATCAAAAAGTCATATAAAATAAAAAAAAATATTTCCTACTGAGAAACATGTTCACTTTTCACATGTAATACCATGCAATAAATTGGGTAATATTATTCTCGTGGATCTAGCTCGTTCCATTCATGAAAACAGATACTTTGTGTAATAGATTTGTATTTGATCGCCAATAGTCATTTATCTGCTATAAGAATAACTTATTTCTCCGTCAGTAAAGCTTGGCGAGATTTTGGCGACGAATATGGTGGAATGTCGCTAACTTGGCGACTTTTTGAAATGTTGCCAAATTAACGAAAATCTCGCCAAATGGATAAAAATGAGTCTAAATCAATGAAAATGACGACTAGTTGTCCAAAATGCAATTCTTGGAAAGAATATAAGTATCTATTCTAAGAAAAACCTATTATTTTTACTGTAAATGTAGTAAATTCATTACATTATATAAGGAAACTCATGTGTTGCCCACATCAGATTTTTTAAATTGGAAATTGAGGGAGAAAGAAAAGAAAATGCTAAATCATCGTTACATAATTAAGGATTATTAATTTGAAGTATTTATGTTTTCAAAAATTATCAATCTTAATTATAAAAAACATTGTTAAAACAAATCGCCAAACATGTTGCTAGTTTTTACGATTCACTACTTTAATAATAATAATCATACATAATATTTTTAGATTTTTTGCGCTAAATCATGAACATATATTACATCGAGAACGGCTAATATACGTTAAGTATGCTAATCACCTTAAATGAAAATATTACATGTAGAACGGTTGAGTCTTAATTTTAAACACAAATATTTTATGTGCTGTGCTGGTATATTTTATAAAAAAAACTAATAATGATAGAAAATTTAAGGAAATTTTGTTAGTATTTCTTGCTTCGTTGTTTGCCTAACACTGTTTCGAGAGAGGAAATACATATACACATTCGTGTATCTTTTACTTCCCTCTCTCTCCCTCTCCCTTTATCTTTATATATATATATATATATATATATATATATATATATATGTCATCTTCTCCCTATTATCGCTTCTCTCCCTCTCTTCTCTTGCTCTCGCCCCTTTCTTCTGCCTTTACTTTCTGCTCTGTTTTTCCTCCTTTTCTTTCTTCCATTTCATACAATTTATACTTCCTTTCCTTTCATAACTTTTGTGAGGATTCTATTAGTTATTATCAGTTTATTATAATTCTACATTTTCCTGAGTTTAATTTATGTCCTAAACTTATCAACTTTCATTGGATTAATCGCATACTCATGATTGGCCAGATCTATAAGAAGGACATACTTCAGAATTACGTCTCTACCATTCTGCCGAGTTCGCGCGTGTGTGTGTTCTGATAGTTCATGGAAGATAGCATCTAGAGTATAGCCTACAATCTTGTGAGTATATATATATTGCGTCGTAGTTTGATCAATATAGACTAAGATTGGAAGTCAGTTTAGTAATCAGTAAGATTTGAATTTTATTGTAGATTAGTATATCTTGGGTAGAATTTGTAATGTAGCGCTGTATATAGATTATATAGATGTGAAATATATATATATATACATATATATATATATATATATATATATATATATATATATATATATATATATATATATATATATATATATATATATATATATATATATATATATATATATATATATATATATATATATATATATATATATATATATATATGTGTGTGTGTGTGTGTGTGTGTGTGTTTTGAGTTTCCAGCGAAACTAGCTGTAAATAAAGTTGTTTATTTGTTAAATGCCGTGATTCCTTCATCGAACTCTAGTCTCATTAGGTTATTGGAAGTTTAATTTAAAGTTAAGTACATTATAATGGTTACTACAAGAGTCATGATCTTGGTTTGAAGTAGAATAGTACCTCAGAATGGCGCCCGAACGTTTAAGAAGGATAGCGAGAATTGCGGTGTTTAAGAAGTGATAGTTGTGTAGTGATATTTCGATAAAATATTGTGTGTTTTAGTTATATATTTTACAATAGTGGTATTTTCGAAGTGATATTTTGCAGTAAGAGTGTTGCCTAGTATGGTCGAATTTAGTTACAAGAGAGTAAAATAAAGTTGAATATGTCGCAAGAAAGAGATGTGGACCAGTTAGAACACGTATCTGTAGTAACTACAAATAGTGTTATTGAACAGTATGGAGTTGTGGTAGCACAAGCTAGTTCGTTGGAAAATTCTCTGAAGTTTTCTTTTGATGGGTAACGTCTGACGAAAAGTTTATTAAGGATCTAGAAAAGCCTTTGTTAGTATTTTGTTAGCTCATGAGTAGTGGCGCAGAATACTTTGACAGGTAGAGCAAAATATTGGTGGGTTGTGTTAGGTGAAGATGATGTAACTAATATTTCGGAGTTTTAGGATAAGATTAAGCAGACATTTCCAGAGGACAGGGATAAAATTCGGTTAGAAAAGGAACTATATGGCAAGCGGCAGACGCAATGTGAATCTGTACACAATTTTTTTTAAGGAAAGTAGATATAGGAAACAGGTTAGTGCTAAGTTTGGAAGTAGACATGAAAAAGTTCATTTTTGATAGGTTGTTGCCTAGGTGCCAAGACTTCTTTGAGGATAGGATTTTGGGTACAATTCAGGATTTCTTCTTCAAAGCAAAAATATATGATGAAAGACCCCCTCCCCCCCCCCAAACCTTCAATATAATAATCAGTATCGTGAGCAAAGCTACACAAACACAGAATTTGAACAAATCCGTGCACAAAATTATAGACCTCAAAATTAAGGACTAAACTATATCAGTAGAAAGGTTAACTATTCTTTAAACTAAAACAAAGCACCTTGAAGCGGGGAAATGTGCTCTATGAGAAGGACAAAATCTCACGCATAAATATTAACACGGTGCAGCTAACGAATATAACGCTACCATATATAGTGGTTAAATTAGATGGATTTGCCGTAGAAGTACTAATAGACACGGGAAGTGAACGATCTATGGTATCAGAAGAATACTTTAAAGAAATGTGCCAGATACAAAGATTATATAAAATAAAAGATGTAGAGCTGATTACAGCGTACGGTGGTGTAGGTAAAGTATCAGGATCCTAGCGCGGAAGAGTTGAAATACAAAACGAAAAGTTCACAATTCCACTATTAATGCTTATTAACCCACAATTCCGAGTGATCCTAGGAGTGGGTTTTGTAAATGAAGATAAAATTGAGATAAATTTTAAATCAAATTCAGTAAATTTAGAAATGAAAGTCTCAAAAACTGTGCAAGAAAAATTATAAATTTATTTGGAAGAAGCCTCGTTAACTAAGGATCAATACAAGCAATGGTGAATAAATTATCGGGATTGTTTTCACACAAACCAGGGTTAACTCAGGTAACGACACACTCGATAAGGGAAATATCCAACCAGTACGTTGTAAAGCATAGAAGTATGATTAAATAAAATAAAATATTATTAAAACAAATATTGATGAAATGCTAGAACAAAAAAATCATCAATCTGGTAAAAGTCCATATGCAAGTCCAGCGGTTTTATGTAAAATGAAAGGAGATTTACCAACTACAAATCCTAAAGCATGGAGATTCGCAGTGGATTACCGGCCATTAAATAAAATTACAGCATATCCAAGTTATCAGTTCCCAATAATCTAAACTATTTTACACAGTCTAAAAGCAGTCAAATATATGAGTACGATCGGTTTAACAAGAGGGTATCACCAGATTACGATGAAAAATGAGGGTATTTTAAAGAGGACATTTATAACAAAATATGGCACATATGCATTATTTAGAATGCAATTTGGGTTAAGCGGAGAGCCTGCAACATTTTAAAAGTGCATGGATACAATTTTAAAACCTGTATTAGGAAAATCAGCAGCTGTATATTTAGATGATATTATAATCTCATCAGATACGTTTGACGATCATTTAAAGCATTTGCAAGAAGTATTCAAACTACTGATGGAAGCTTGATTAACCATTTATTTAAAAAACATAAATTTGCTCGTAAAGAACTAAAATACCTCGGTATCAACATTACGCAAGAAGGATTATGCATCGATGATTCTAAGATAAGTGTAGTCAAGCAATTCCCGATTCCTAAAAATTCAAAAGATCTTGTATCCTTTTAGGATTATGTTCTTATGACAGAACATTCCTTCCTTCATTTCCAGAAATAGCAGATTCATTATACGAGTAACGAAAGAAATAAAGTGAAATGTGTATGGTCCAGTGACACACAGGACGCTTTAGAGAAATTGAAAAATGCACTAATTAACGAACCAGTACTAAATCACTCAAATCTAATAAAATAATATGCAATTTATTTCCATGCAATTTCAATAGGGTTAGGAATAACCCAATGAGTACAACCGATAGCATACTCTTATATGTCTAAAACCCTGAATGAAGCGTAAATAAATTATTCCACTACAGAAAGAGAAATTCTAGCTGTATTAACAGCTGTTCAAACGTTTAGATCATATTTTACAGCTAAACCAATTAAAATAGTAACAGATAATGCAGCCCTAACGAGTTTATATACTGAAAAAAGTTCGTTACCTAGAGTAATTAGATGGGTGTTAAAACTGCAAGAATTCAATCTAGAAATTGAACATGTAACCGGTCGATTTAATAGAGCAGCAGATGCACTATCACGGAATTCAGTAGCTGAAAAGGGACAAATTAGTTGGCTAATGCTAACAACAGTAGTATTAGAAAGGAAAGAGTTAATGAAGGAGGAGTTATTGCAAGAAGATGAATTTGGAGCTGTATTTGAATATTTATTAGATCCAGAAAATTTTATGCAGGGAAGCAGGGATAACGCAGATAAAATCCGAGCTAAAGATTATGAAGCAGTAGACGGTTTACTATTTTACTAGTCTATAAAAAGTGTAAAAATATGAATGGAGAACTAAGACCGATAATTCCTACATCAATGAGATTAGAGGTAGGCGTTAAACGATCTGCACGATCTACCCATTTGTGGACACATGGGCATAAGAAAAACGTTCTTACGTGCAAGGGAAGCAGTATAATGGCCGAAATTGAATGAATGTGTTAGTAAATTTGTTACAAGTTGCGATACATGTCAAAGGATAAATTACATAAAATACAGACCAGCAGAATTTTTGACAAATATTGTGGCCACATTTCCGAACAAAATAATTGGGATTAACTTATTGGGGCCATATCAATGAAGTGCCACAGGAGACAATCCCTACTTATTAGTGATGGTAGATGGTTTTTCGAAATGGATCGAGATAGTGCTATTAAGAAAGGCGAGAGCTACAATCGTGGTAAATGCGGTGGTAAAAAATTATATTTCACTTTATGGCTTCCCAGTACAGATACTCACTGACAACGTAGTACAATTTACTAGTCACTTATTGGAAAGATTGTGTAAAACCTTGCCAATCAAACATAGAAGAACGGTGCTGCACAGACCTCAGTCAAATATAGCAGAAAAAGAAAACCGAAATATTGTAAGGATCATTGGAGCATATGTTAAAAATTGCATCAAAATTGGGATAAACACGTAAACGAACTAGCATTTGCACTCAGAACAGCAAACACGGTGATATACGAAAAAACCATGTGTGGATTTTTTTAGGAAGGAAGGTACTGACACCATTAGATAGAATCTATTTGTGCAAGAAAGATAGGCAGCATTCATAATAAAAACATTGACCGTTTACTGAAAGAAACAAGAACATGTGGAGATACAATCCGAGCAGTATAAAAGCAATATCATGATAGCAAAATACGAGATTCTGATGCAAAAGTGGGAGATGTGGTATTAAAACTAATATATTCATTGCCGGTAACTTAAAACAAGTAGTAGAAAAATGTTTTCCTGAATTAGACGGTCCATAGAGAGTGCGGAAAATACGAGAATCGGTGATATATTTAGAAATAGAAGAAAATTAAGTTCCAACAAATTCAGATCAACCAAAACGATATTATGTAAGAAGTGAAATGGAATCTTTTACACGCCAACAGATCGAGTTAAAAGATTCTGAAAATGAACATTCGGAAGAAGTCAAAAAGGTACAAAAATAATTTGATACAATCAAAAAATCAAAAAGTGACACAAGTAAAAACATGGAAGGATTGGAAACTATCAAGGAAGCAGAAGTCAAAAACGCGAAGTAGCGGGAAGGAGTGTCCCTGCTATTCCAATAAAATTGATCAATCAAAACGGGGGTCCAGTTAAAAAATGGCACTGACAATAGCAAAAACACACTTAGTCAGAAACAAGTGAGCTGTCTGAACAACAAAGAAAGGAAAATATGATTTTAGAAAGCATAAGGAAGATGAATATATTGCTCCATCAGCGCACAGAATAAATCACTCTGCAATGAAGTTCAAAATGAAAAATACTAGAAAAGAATACGAAAATGAAATAAATTATTTAAGGATCAGCACAGGAATAGGACAGCAATAAATAATGATCACTGGATAAAACCGTAAGGAGTCAATCAAGTACAAAAGAAATCACATCAGAAACGGTATTATCTGCAAGAAAACCATAATCGGCATCGATACACAGGGAGACAAATAGCTGGACACAGCAAGGTAGAAATGATTGTCGGCAGAAGAGAAATGTTAGGAGTGAGGACCAAAATCATAGATGGACAGAAATGAACCAACTTCTTCGATGGACAGAAAGGGACCAAAATTATCGATGGACACAAAATAATGGAAATCCTCGATGGACGGAAATGGACCAACAGGGCAGATGGAAGAACGCGGCGAAAAATTGGTAATTTATATATTTTTAATTTATTTTAGCGGAAAGTAATACGACTTTGAACTTTGGTGTCTTGAAAAGGACCGGAAGAAAGACAGAGGAAGGAAATAAAAATGTATTTTATAAACTGCTTTAAAATTATTGAAAATGAATAAAATGCTATTTTGTCATGGTTAAAGAAGTTATAAATGTAATAAATGTAGATTGATGTTTGTAATAAGAATAATAATGAATGAAAGACAGGATTCAGGTAGGTTGATGTAACTTCAAAGTGTAAGTTGCATTTGAAAAATACAAAAAGTTCATGCTGTATTTTAATAGTAAATATTATAGATTCTAAAATCAGTATTGTCTGTATCAGTAGTGCATAAAATGAAATTGAATATATTGTTATTTGAACGAGTAATATGTTTAACAACGTAGCAATGTAAAAGTTTCAAAACTTTAATATTTAAATGTGTGTTTCATTGAAATAAGTTGAAATAAATATACATTTATTTCAATTTAGTATATTTTAAAAGTGCATTTCAATGGATAAATGTAAATTGCTAAACTGAAAAACGCGAGTTTGTCAGTACGAACATCTGGAAGAGAAAATGATTTGCTCCAGTTGTTCCTAGGGTGTTTTGGTTGGCAAAGATTAAAGTGGAGGACATTTTTAGCTGGGTCTGTTTAACTAACCGCGTCTAAAATTTTTTAGACTGACCAGGTTGAGTGTGAGGATTCTACTCTTTATTATCATTTTATTCTATTTCTACTTTTTCCTGATTTTAATTTATGTCCAAAACTTCTCAAATTTCATTCCGAAAAATCGGATACTCATGACTAGCCAGATATATAAGAAGGACAGGCTTTAAAATTACGGCTCTCTGCCATTCTGCCTAGACCGTATATATATATATATATATATATATATATATATATATATAGAGAGAGAGAGAGAGAGAGAGAGAGAGAGAGAGAAAGAGAGAGAAAGAGATCACACCAGTTTATTGTGAGACAGCTTCATATACGTTATTTATTGTGTCTGAAACGTTAGACAATACCACTAGTCTCAATGACGCCAGATTTTACAACACACTGACCAAAAGATCAGCAGAAACCATAAATATAGGTGCTTCAAGACAGATGGGTCGAAGGACTCTAAGGATAAGGTAAAGCAACGACATTGGGTAAAAAGGTTGATCAATTGGGAAGATGTTTGTAGCTTCGCCCTGAAGGCTACTAATAAGAACTAAAGAGGTGTAAAAACTCAGACCACACGACAGACCCAAAGCCTTACTGTAGCGAGGTGTGTGGTCGGAACCAAAGAGGTGTGTCAGACCTCCGACAGAAAGAGACGGGAACCACGAGATGATATTACAGAATTTCTACCACAATAATAAGTTGAGAAAAGCTAGTAGTTAGGAAACAAGTGATGAAGTAGTTGATAAAGTCCAAAGCAAGAGGTCAGAATGCCATGACGAGTTTCGAGTATTTCCACCAGACCGCACAGTAGAGAGATGCAGTCGAGAAGTGTTACGCCAATGTTGTAGAGTGTTCCGTAGAGATTCCAAAATAATGTCTAGATCAATTGCAATACAATTAGCAGTACGAGTTGAAGCCAAACACGAACAGTTACAGCCAGTACGATATGCTAATACAAGAATTGAGGTCTATGGCCAAAGCCGAAAGTGTAGGCTTTTTAAAAAAATGTTTAGGTAAAAAATTTTTAACTATTGGATTCACATTGTCTCTCTCCGCCACGAACAAGAGGAATAATTGTTGTAATTGAGTAATTAAGTAATTAAGTGATCTATGTTGTTAATAAATCATTTATTGTAAAATGGTGCAATTAATGAAGTAGTATTATGTTAATTAATATTCCTTTACCGAACTCGCGCTAAAGATAAAACTTGAAGAGTTACCAGCTGCACAACGCATAATTTAATGAGTTCCACGAATACGATAATTTACGGCCATGTTTAGATAATTCAATTTAATATGCTTTTATATAATTCTTGTATGATGGTTAAAGCGGTATTATTAAAAAATCAACGCAACTAAGAATAAATAAACTTTATTGTTTTATTCTCAAATGATTTTATTGTAAAATGAAAATGTACCTTGCATTTAATAATTTAAGTGTCCTCTTTTACTGCGCCTGTAAATAAAGTTTTTTTATTTTTTAAATGTCGTGATTCTTTCGTCGAACTCTAGTCATTAGGTTATTGGAAGTTTAATTTAGTGTGGAGTAAATTATAATGGTTCATACAGGAGTCATGATCTTTGGTTGATGTAGAATAATACTACTTTACACTTTCTTTCATCATTTTCTTTTTCATCATCTTTATCTCTTCTCTTCATTTTTTATATTTCTTTCTGTCCTTGATCTTCTACTTTCGGTCTCTCTTTTCTGTGTCTATATTTTCTCTGGGTCTCTCTGTCTTAAATCGTTATCTCTTCTATTTCTGTCACAATATATTACTCTTTTCTATCTCGTATATCTATATATTCGCTTTATCTCAATATTTCTCTCTCTATCCTAGCACTTTTTCTTTCTTTCTGTTGCTTTATCTCTTATCTTTCTTTTTCTATGAATTTCTCTTTATTTCTCATCTGTTTCTCTTCCTCCTTGTATCGTCCTCTCTTCATTTCTTACATTTTTTACTTTCGTATCTTCATCTCTTCTGTTTCTATTTTCTATTTACCTCTCCTCTTTCCTCTGCTACCTCTTTTTTATTCTTTCATTTTTATCTGCTTCATCTTTTATTCTCTCTTCCATTTATCTCGTTTCTTTTATTTTTCTCTCCCTATCCTCTCTCTCTTTGAACAATTTATCAATCCATTTTTCTCTCTTACATATAGATACATACTCCGAGACAGAAAGGTAATCCCAAAATATGTTCGAAATGTTTGCAGGGCAATTTTTAAACACGCAATTTCGTCAAAATATAAATCTCGGAAGATAAATGTTTTATACTATAGTATGAGAGTATAAATCTAATTAACGAACATGGACGTTTTAAAGAAAACTGTTATCTTCTTTAGTTGTTCTTTGGGAAACAGGTCGGATTTAAATAAATCTTGATCTTATTGCATATATAAATAAATTATTAAATGGAATGTATGTTGTACGCACTGCATTATAATTAAAACTGTATATATTGTAATAAATTATATGTTGTATGTTTTGAAATAAATGAATAATAGTATTGAAAGGCCATATTTAGATGTTACGTCCCCGTATAAAAATGCAATCTGAAGTGATTTATTGTGCAATTCAGTAACATTTATTACGGTAATAACTAGAAAAATCTTGGATAAATTACGGATATTATTTATGTACAAATTTAAATGCAGATGCATTGATTTTATGATCAAGTTATCAATATAATTATGATAACAATAACTGAAGTAATATGTTTGAAAAGCAGCTGACTTTTTTGATATTCCATCAGTGTTATTATATTTGCAAAACAAAAACACTATAATATTCGGTATAAAATATTTCAATATGGAAAGTTGTTGAAACTACAAAGTAATGTAACTATATAAAAGAATTGGATTAAGAAAATTATTGGTCAACTAAAATAATATTCAGTAGCTCAGAAATATATAATTTTCGTAAAAGTAAAACTTGCAGAAAAATGTAAACTTCATTGTAAATCCTAATTCTTAAATTACTCTATAGTAAATAGGTCGGCTTAAAAAAAGTTAAAGTCGAAAATACACACATATTTTTGTATAACCTCTGCAGAATAAAAATCAAACTTATGATCAAAAGTCTAATAATTTCCAGCGATTGAAAATGAGTAATTACAAATCAGTAATAACATCTAAGTAACTTAATATTCCAAACAAAAAAATCTGATGTGGGCAACACATGACTTTCCTTATATAATGCAATGAATTTACTACTTTTACTGTAAATCAAATATGTTTTTCTTATAGTAGATACTAGTATTCTTTCCAAGTTATTGAATTTTCGACAATTAGTTGTCATTTTCATTGATTTAGCTCCATTTTTATCCATTTGGCGAGATTTTCGTTAATTTGGCAACATTTCAAAAAGTCATCAAGTTGGCGATATTCCACCAAGTTCGTCGTCAAAATCTCGCCAAAGCGTTATGGACGGAGAAATGAGCTATTCTTTTAGCAAATAAATGACTATTGGCGTTCAAATACAAAAATATTACTCAAAGTATCTTTTCTCATGAACGGAACAAGCTAGATCCACGAGAATGATGTCACCAAATGTATCGCATGATATTACATATGAAAAGTGAACATGTTTCTCAACAGTTAATATTTTTTTAATTTATGAGATTTTTTGATACATTTATTTGAAAAATGTGCAATATCACGAGAACGGTTCATGCTAGCGATCTAAAGTTTATGTCGATCGTTTTTTAAGGAAAAATTACATACGAAATGTCTATTTGCGTAACTTTATTAAATATTTTGATTTTTTTGATGATTTTTTCAAAATTTCACTCGAAAATTTAGGGGAGGGTTCTGAACATTCGATTGCGTTTAAAAGGAGTAGGCTTCCAGTATTCACGGATTGTGATTTTTATGTCAAATTTCATACGAATGGCTTCATTCGTGAGATATCGTTTCCACAGTTTCACTGACAAACACACACACACACACATACTTTCACACACACACACACATACTTTCGCACACACATACACACACTTTCACACACACACACACTCACAGACATCACCTCAAAAATATTTGATCCGTGCTCATTGATGCTTGAAACGTGCTCTCCCGTCGAAAACTCGAATTCGAATTTTCGACCACGTCACAATACTTTCCTTATACATTATGTATATAAGGAAAGTAATAATGTGTAAGATCCACGTTACTGTATATAAGGGAAGTAATTATAAACATGGATTCTTATATGCCAGAACTTTTAAATATATGAAACTTATTTTAAATTATTGAAGGATAAATTTACAAAAGTTCGCTTATTTTTGCAGCTCCCAAACTCTTTTCAGAATAGCTAAAATTATCAACATCCCTAAATTATCTTTATTTACTGCACAAATACCCAAATGCGTATGCCGTTAAAACACGATATTTCACAAAGTTTTAATGATCCAAAAGATATTACTATGTGTATTTTTTTAAAGTTGCACCGCTTATTCTTACATTTATGTTACAGTATATTTAACCGCGAGAGAATCGATATCCAAACATTTCTTGTATTGAAAGAAATGACTAGCACGGAATGCAGTCATTAGAACCCTTATCCGTGTCGTTTTTTGAATCTATTTCATCTTCGACAAAGTGAAACTAGCATTAAGATCTTCCTGACCAAATACTTTCGGCTCATTTTTCTATTGGCATAAATGGTTGTTATAAAAGAAGATGTGCCATAGTATAATACTTTTTGATTGTCGTTATTTTACCTTAAGAAAAATGTTTTAGTATTTAAGGATGACAAATGTCTTGGATGTTTTAATGAAAGTTTGGTTTATAATAATGTGCGGCGAGTGAAATATATTTGTTGTCATTTGAGACAAAAAACTTTTAGAAGAGAATAAACTTGATTTTTGCATGTTTATATACTTTTATTTTCAGGTAAAATGCGTTTTCATTTACTGGTGTTACTGTATACGGGTATTATTATTTTTACAAAAATCTTTTATATTGAACTATTACGAATAAGCATCTTGTTTCAAAGCTTAGTGAACACAGTTCGAACTGTTTTGTAAATATATGTGTGTACGTGTCTATGTCTAGAAAACTAACATAATGAAGGAAGATATATGACGGTTTGTTTCTTCATTCGCATGTGTACGTTTGTTGGTGACGTAGAGGAAAATCTGAAGAGTCCACAATACACAACAAAATTCATAAAACATTTACTTCATATCTTAAAATTTTTGAATGTACATGAAAATACGCGCATTTTTAGCTATTTCATTTTTATGCTTTTGTATCGGAAATTTGAAGAATCACAATATTAAGTTTTGAATATGGAGTGATATCCTCACATTCTAATAATAAAAAATTACTCATGTACATGCAGTGAAATTGAAATTGCAGCACCAAAAACGCGAAGTTTGATTTGCTGAAACTTACGTACAAAATCTCTCAGGTAGTAACTACGATATAGTAAAAGCTACAGAGGAAAAAATAAAACACATTATAGGAAAAAAGACTACATGTTCAAAACGATATATTTTTATTAGAAATATATTTCTTCATCCGTCGCCGCATTTAATTGTACAGATGTCATGTGCAATCTTTGGGAACTGCTTTTCAAGCTCGATTAATCTGATTGGTAAAAAAATCTGCTTTTCAAGCTTGATTAATCTGATTGACAAAAAATCTGCTGTCTCTAGTGCTGTTATCAAGACCTGAAGATAACTGTTCATCTTACCTAATTCTTAGTTACTTGTATTGAAGATGAAATGTAAATTTGGTAGGTCGTTGTACATATTGGTACCTCATAAATATTCCCGTGATATATTTGCCACTTGAAAGAATATTACTGTGATGAAATAGGTTTTATTCATACAAACTCTAGCGGTAATTGCTAGAGGCTCTAAAATGTCATAAACACAACGTCAAGCTGCTAAATCCCTTCAATACATATTAGAATGAAGCAGTTACCTTAGATAATCATCAGATCATACCGTTTGTGTTAGGAATGTGGGCCATATGATACAGTTGACTTCATTACCAAGTTGGCTGGATTACCTTCCATGTGAATTTTCAACCATTGCAAATGAAGCTCCTGAAATAAAGTTTAAGTAAAAGCGGACTTTGTGTCAGTCGTCAACTTCATGGCATTCTGTAGTCCAAGTCTTTTGCAAACGGATCTAATCAAAATAGGTCAACAATAAGTTCATCTCGGTGGTAAGTACTACGATACTTCTGCAACATGATTACAAATAATTTGACCGGAATTGGTTGACTGACAGAAAGTATCCTCACTCGTTCAAAGAGCTGTAAAATGTTTGTGGAAGTATCAATAACTTGTTGAAGAATTTGAGCATCATCATGCCTACTAAGTATCTTACGTACTCCAGTAATGAATTTGCGGATGTACAAATCTTCTTTCCATAATTTCTTGACACTTCGTTGAAACTTAGTATTATGCCATGCTCCATTTAATTCTTTGTATGTTTCTATATGTCCAGACTCATTAATTGACCGCCCGTCTCGCATCTGTCCTTTTTTAAGGAGTCATTACCAAGTTGTATCCATTCAGGATAGGAATTCTGGGTGCTTTGAACAAACTAATATCCATCAGGAAGAAGTGTTATTTAACATTTGCTTATCATAAAACTAGTTGTTTGATAGAAATTTATGAAACGTCTAATTCAGAACTCGTCAGGTTCTGCCTTATATCATATATCGCTACTGTGGGACTACTGCTGAACGTTAATAATTTCCATATTTCGTTGTGGAGTTCCTGTACTAGAGTTTTTATAAAAATCAAAGAAGTGGTTCTATTTATTGCAATTTCAATTTTACTCAGTGTATATATACTCAGGGTAAAAATTTGCAGGAACGATTTAAGCAGTTAAGGCATATAAATATATATATATATATATATATATATATATATATACATATACATATACATTGTTAAAAGTCACAATATAATTAAAAATGATTTATTCAATGTTTCAATTAAAACTCCAACAGTATATACTTTGATGCAAACTCATACTCACAAAACCACACGCGATTCGAGGGGAATACACAAAAACAAACACTCAAAAATCAACATTTAAATAAACTTTATATTTTACTCATAGATCTTAAGAACAAAAAACACTTCGGACACCTTGTTTTTGACCTTATATTAACAAGAGCAAGACTGCTACGTGTTCACCTCACACTTTCACACCAAAAAGAAAAAAACACCCAATCTTATTATGGTATTAATTACACAAATCCTATATTTAGTTAAATCAGCTTTACAAAAAATTTTGAAGCATTCCAATCTATTTTTCCAATTAAAAATGTTAATATGAAGAATGCATGTAAATATCCAGTACCAGTAGGACGTAAAATATGCAATTGCAATCTTCTTTCAAAACGGTTGAATTATGCTGTATCTTGTTCATGTACTGAATCATGCTATCTACCTTTTATTGACCAACATCATGGACATGTAATCACCGGAAATCTCAACTTTATTCAGGAACCTACTCTCAAATAATTTCTCAGCTATGGATCCAAATACAGACTACCACTACTATACAATAAAGGGAAAATAATACAAGCTTTTAACATTGATCTAGATAAATATATATATAAAATATCAGGTAAATACCACTGCCCTTTTGAAGCCTTTAAGAGCTGACAAGTACAAGCCACCTGGCATGTAAAACAATTGATTCAACAATTACTTATACCAAAATATACACATAATTACCAATACATCTTTAAAGAGATCAAGTTACTCCAAGACAAATTTGTATTCACTTATGTTGATAAGGCATCTAGTAATTATGCGTTTATTTTCAAAAAAAATTATTTGAGCGAAGTCAAGCTGCAACTCCATACCTCAATTACATTAACTCTTATACACTCGAATATAACTATTATATATAAACAAATTATTGCTTACTACAAACTCCTTAAACAGAAACACAATCTTAATTTTCCTTACCTGGTGACTGATACCTAATTCCATAAATTACCCATTTCTTTTGGAACTGGTACCATAGGATTTAATTCATACACAAATGCTGCTGACCAGCAACTTCGAATTATATTAAATCAAATGGTCTCCCGGTCCCCAATCACCCGGTGTATATCTGTAATTTTTCGACATTCAGATGCATGGCATCTTGATTTACTGAAAACCATATTTATTTTGAATATTAAAGAAGATTTCAATAATCATTACCGGTTCATTCCTTTTTCAAGACCAAAAATGCTCTCATTTAGAGCAGCACTGTATGGGTCTATCACGCACTGGTTGGATTCACTCAACGATCTTGAAGGAAATAATCCAGGACTGTCGTCTTTACTGTAGAACAACCAAATAATTCTTGAGACTTAGCAAACTTGGAGGGTAAATCTACTTAACAGCTAGTCAAATAGGATGATTAATTCCAAATCTCCGAAATTAAGTCTGAAAAGAATAATTTAGAAATAAATCCATTTCAAAAAATTCAATTCAATTTTTCGTTAACAAATAGAAAAGCTCTGTTGGAAAAAATTACAGAACAATGGAATAATTTTTAAATCTGTGTTTTTTGATGGGGTTACAATAGTTTGATTATATATTTGAGAGACTGTATGATCATTTTACCACACAACAAACACATATAATCAAAAATAGTTTAGAACAGATTAATAACCTAAAACAAAATCCTTACATACATGATATTAAAATTTTGATTTAAAAGACCTATTTAATAACATTGATAATAAAGATTTATATGAAGTTATACTAAATTTATATGAACAATTTTCTCAATTTAAAAACATATATTTTCCTAAATTCAAAACATTATTAAAATTAATTTTGTTCAAAAAGTATATATCTCAAGGAAATTGCATATTCAAATTAAGTAAAATAATACCACATAAAGGAACCTCTTCTACAATACTGGCCAACCTTTATCTACATTTTTACGAAATTCAGTACCCTTTCAACAGTCATATCATGTACAGATTTATTTATGATCTAATTATTATTGGAATTACTTACGAAGCGCCTATATTAAACTTTAATTTTTATCCTCCTAATCTACTACTAATTGAAAATGTATATGTATCAAACTGGACCAATTATCTAGATGTTAGTTTTAAAATTCAAAATGTAGGGACATTAAAATTTAAAATATACGACAAAACAGAAACTTATAACTTCAAAGTAAATAAACTTCAACATTATTCATCCAATCTTTCAAAATCAGTATTTAAAAATATTTTAATAACCAGTTATTAAGAATAAAATTGTTAAGCACACCATGTTACTACAAAATAACATATTTTTAAATTCATCAACACCACTATCCAAAATACTTACCAGCCAAATCTTATTTTTTCATTAATTAAAACACATTTTAATTTTAAATTCAACACTTTGCTATAATTACAGAAATTTATTACAGATCATTCTCAAACAATTTTAAATAATTTTTCATCTCCATGTTTCACTTTCAACAGTTGAAATATCTGTTTATAGAATTAACTGTAACCTGTTTTGAGTTAAAATACTTAGTCAGTATCACGTAATCTACTCTGTTAAGCAACACAAGAGGTAAATACATCTAAATTATTATATATTCTTACTCATATTTATTACATTGTATTATCCTATAAATACTTAGCCACACGCTGGTATATATGATTATATTTGATTTTTATATTTGATTTCTTACATATCTGATCTTTTATATTTTCTTCTACTTTGGGCCATGTGCATTATTTCTGTAATACAATTTACAGTAATGCACACAGAAACGTAGAATCCGAATTAAGGGAACATGTATGGCCCTTGATAACGTACATGGTTTCGGAAATATTTTCCACTGTATTTAATTTATTCAATTTCAAAAACATTATTGGGAGCTAGAAGAGGCTTAACTCATCGTACAAAACAATGTTTCTGTTTTGCAACTTTTCTTCTTTAATCATATTTCTTTCATTTACCCATGTATATTTATGCAGGGAACAAGGGTATTAGTGCCTTAAGTACCTGCATTACATATACGATTTTTATCAATACTTTCATCTTAATGTGTTGCAAACAAAATGTTCACCCCTCTTTACCACATGCAATTCTTATTCCATTCCTTAACTTATATATGGAACAGGAAAAATCTGATGTGAGCAGCACATGACTTTCCCTGCAGACTTATATTAACGTTCTCTTTATTTTAACTAAATTTATTTCACTTTAAATTCAATTTTCGTTCTCATGCGGTAACCGGGCTTATTTTCAAAGGTGGCGTAGGGAAAGTACGAAAAACTAAAATATCTCGAGAACGGCTAGACCTAGTGTAATGGGGTTGGTCTTATTCTTTTCGTCGTTAAAAATTACGTATTAAATCAGCATTTAATGGATATATTTGAGTATAACTAGTTCTTTAGTTTAGATTTGGACGATTTTTGCGGGCCATTTTGCAAAAAAAGGCAGGTCATTTTTTTCCGAATCGTACCAAAATCTAATCAGCACCAGGTTGGCCTACAAGCGACTTATCCACCAAATTTTGTGAAATTCGGTCCATTAGTTTTTCAGTTAGAGTGGATACAAGCTTTTGCGGGCCATTTCGCAAAAAAGGCGGGTTCTTTTATTCCGAATCGTACCCAAAACTAATCAGCATTAGCCCCGCCCACAAGTGACTTACCTACAAAATTTTGTGAAATTCGGACCATTAGTTTTTTAATTAGAGTGGATACAAAATCTGCACAGACAGACACACAGACAGACAGACAGACACACAGACAGACAGACAGACACACAGACAGACAGACAGACACACACACAGACGTCACGCTAAAAATGGTTTTTTCGTATTCTAGAGGTCTCGAAACGTGTAGATCCGTCGAAAACTCCAGTTGTGATTTTCGGTATGATTCCAATACTTTCCCTATACATTACCATGTATTGCAGGGAAAGTAAAAAAGGGGTATTTTATACCAATTTAGTACCTATTTTATTTATAATGTTTACTTATCATGTTCTTTTTAAAATATTCAACAGCTTGTCGTATAGTCTTTTTGATGTCAAATTTACATTTCAGTCTACCTTAGTTTCACTTTTGCTATACAGAACGTGAATTATATTGTTTACTTATCATGTTCTTTTTAAAATATTCACCAGCTTGTCGTATAGTCTTTTTGATGTCAAATTCACATTCATGTCTACCTTACTTTCACTTTTGCTATACAGAACGTTTTTATTATTGTTCACTCTCAGGTATATATAATACAAGTAAAAGGTATATATAATACAAGTTTCTTATCATGTTTTTTTACAATATTCAATCTGTTCATATATATATATATATATATGTGTGTGTGTGTGTGAGAGAGAGAGACCAGAAATAGATCTCACACTGTTATGGTGAGACAGTTTTATGTACATTATTTATTGTGTCTGAAACATCAGACAATACCTCCAGTTTGAATGACTCCAAGGTTTAATGTATGCTGATCCAAAGGACAGAAAACCATATATTTAGTGGTGTCGAGGGGAGTCGGAGGACTCTTAAGAAAATGTGAAGTAACAACATTGGGTAAAAGCTTGACCAATTGAGAATATGCTTGTGGCTTCGCCATGAAAGCGGCCAATAGGAGCAAAAATGGAGTGTCAGTCCTGAGGCGAAAGAGCCACAACCTACGACAGAACAAAAAAATAAGAAGGAGGGGACTTTCAAAAATACAGACTTGCACAACGACTAGATTTACAGCACGACACTTAAGAAAGAACGAATAGATATGTAGACTACGCGTGTGATATAAGATGTAGAGAACGACTTCGACAGTAGAGAGATGCAGTTGAAAAGTGTTACGCAAGTGTTGTAGATAGTTTCGTAGATTTCAAACTAAAGACTAGATCAATTTGCAGTGCAATCAGCAGTACGAGATGGAGCCAAATATGCAGAGTACAAATACGGCCAGTACGATTTGTTGATGCAAGATTTGTGGTCTATGGTCAGAGCCGAATGTGAAGGTATGTGCCCATTAAACATATTACAGGTCGTAAATACATTTTAGACATTTTAACAAAGGATCTCGTATTGTATCTCTCCGGCCCGAACAAAAAGAATAATTTTTGCAATTAAGTAAATAAGTATTTTACGTTGTTAATAAATGATTTATTGTTAAAGTTAAAATGATGCAATCAATTTAGTATTATATTAAGTAATATTCCTTCGCAGAACACGAGCTAAAGATAAATAATTGGAGAGTTATCAGCGGCAAACAACGCAATGTACAGTTTCATAATGAGTTCCACGAATACGAGCAATTTACGGTCATGTTAAGGTAATGTTAATAATAAATAATCTACAAAACCCAACTCTAATTATCTTTTTAAAATGAGCAACACAATATATATATATAAGCCTTAGTGGATATATGTATACACACTTATTCCCAAAAGTCAAGAATAATTCGTAAAATTCGAAAAATTCGGAGATAATATGGATCCCATGGTTCACAATCAGTAGTGAAGAATTGCAGAGCGAAGGTAAATCATTGTGCATATGCGTATAAAAACGTTCATATCAGTATAAAATGGCTTCGAGCGGCATGGCCTGTTGAGACAGAATTTCACAATTGCTGTGGTGCGGAGAGTTGTTAACAATCAAAAAGGAAGAAAGATGTCACAATGATGCCAACTAAACATGTTTTGAAGGGACGAATTATTGGAATGCTATAATCCGCTCAATCCCAAACCAAAGCGTCTCGAATTCGGAATGTGCTCCAGTATGTGATATCTAGACTGTGGTAGAGGTTCCGAACCACTGGGGATGTTACCCGACGACCAGTACCAGATCGACGAAGGGTAACGACCGCTCTGCAAGACCCATATTTGGTGATAACGGCTCGACATCAGAAGAAACGTTCTACCAACCAACTGGGTTCAGCCCTGACAGCCGCCACAGGAGTCACTGTTTCGAGACAAAATGTTTACAGGACACTCAGACACGTTGGTCTCTATGGCAGACGAGCAGCAGTTTGCATCCCTCTGACGTCTGCTAATTTATTTTTCGAAGTGAAATTTTTTTTACCAGAACTACGATTTCACTTTTAAAATGTGTGTTAAGGTATATAAGGAAACGAGCATAATGCCTTATATACCTGTAAAATCTTTTCAAATTTGGAACAATGTTTCTGAACTAGGAGATATATAAACTGAACACACACACACACACAGACACGCCATGCTCAAGTTATTTGACTCGTGCTTGACGAAGCCCACAACGTTTAAATCCAATGAAAACTGATATTCGAATTTGCGGCACAATTTCAATGCTCTGTTGCCCTATATACATGAACTACACGAAGTAGAGGAATTAAAAAATCACAGAAAGCGGAGCACTGATTAAAATAAATGATTCGGATAAAATCCATACAATAACAAGAAAGATCAATTATGCATAAAACATTGATTATGAAACACTTTCCAACTGCAATGCAATTTTATTTAAACATATTTAAAATGCGATACAGTCAGAGGTTATGTTTTTAAAAATTATCACAATACCACAATAATTTATTATAATTGAGAACTTTTAATCTCAAATATATTGTAATTGCCCTATTTCAGAATATAAATGCGCAGAAATTAAGTAAAAATAAAGCTGTTTTAGTACGGATACAACACTAAATATAAATTAAAAATAACTTTAAAATTTACGATTTTGACTCAAGATGGAAGCCATATTTTATTTTGAAGTGGGTGACGTGATCTCTTAATATGATATGGGTGTAATTATTAGTTTAATTTTTATTTAAAAAAACTACTGAATATATTTTGCTGATTTGTTTTTATATTTTTAAGGGATAATTTGAATATTTAATAAAACTTTTGAACCAATTTATAAATTTTGAATTCGCTTAAAAAGTGTTTGAAAAATTAGGTCCCATAGGGTTTAATGTATTTCATTTCTTCAACCCGAGTTCAATCCAAAGCTAATTGGATGATATTATTCAATTAATATTCCCATAGGTTCCACAGACCATCTGAACAACATACTAAAATTCCATTTTGATAAAGTCATATTTACGGCAGTTATCGTGCGAACGGACAGACAGACAGACAGAATAAACAAAGTCATAAACACTTTTCAACTATGTTGTAAAGTGTTAAAATTGTTTATTGGGATATTTTAAAGTGAATTTAAAATTTATTCGATACATGTTTCTCAAAACTTTCCCTATTTTATCAGAATTGTTACGAGTTATTCCAACTGTCTAAATATATTTTACAGGAATGAAAAGTAAACATTTAATAGATCCAATCGCATTGTACTTTACCACAGAAAAAAATATTTTTTTATTTTATTCTGATGCTTACAATATTAAAAGTATATATAGAAATACACTAAAATTAAAGTATATGGTATTTGATAACAATATGTTGCTTCCAATTATATAAGTGAAAGTTTTAAACACTTTCCTAATATTTTCAAATTACGGAACTTTATAACGTATATATTTTCAATTTAACTCACCTCAAGTAAGATCAATGCCAAGCACTTAGATACCAAACCCATGATTTACTTTCATTATCAAAATAGGAAATCCACATTGGGACCACATAATTATTGATATAATTTTCTCTATTAGGTGGAAATGTTTGTGTGAGGAAATATGGATTTCTCCCAAATCTAATAGCCTCAATTGTGTTCTATATTTTTTTTTTAAAAACAGTTATGTAACACAAAGTAATTTGATATTATCTTTAACAGGGTATTCACTGTTTCATAGGTATTGTCATAGTGAGACATTTCGACATTTTGTAATTCTTCATGAATCTGTTCTCTCTGAGAGGCCATTTTTATTTCCATTCTATAATTCCGAATACGTTAGCAGTTCCTGCAGAGGAGCGCGAGAATTCGTCCGGTTGGATGCCGCACTGCAGACATTTTGTTTTTTAGTTTATGCCCGGGCTGTTTTTCGCTTCTCCGAGTTGTGACGTGAACGAACCAGGAAGAGAAGGTTTTAAAAGCACGCCTTTGATTTAAACCAATCGTTTTTATTTTCGCCAGACTATATTAACAAATTTCGCAGTAGATGCATCCTCTTTTGGCCCGGAATCTTCTTGAGGACAGGTCCTTACGGATGGCTCTCCAATAATTATTTTTACACAAAGGAATTGACCTAACGGTTTCCTTGTGTGGGATTAACTTTTGATTCGCAATGGATCGTCAATCTAGAAGATGGTCAGGACATCTTTCCTTTTCATATTTTCTAAATTTCTTTCTTTAATTTCAGGTTTCAGAGATCGGGGAGATTATTGAAGTTATAAAAGCCGTGTAATTCAACTTATGGATGTGGCGGTCCGGGTCCTTGAGGGAAAGCAATACCGATATCTCCTGACCCGTGATAAATTTCTAATCCAGTTCTGAACGGAGCTTTACCTTGATAGTGCTGTCAGACAGCTAAGTGGGGACCTGTTCTGCCAACTACGGCCTTCAGGTTTTTTCCTCCTTGATAGTGCTGATCTAAGTTCATGTTGGACGGAACTTTTTCGGAGGAAATAATTTCAATTGGATCTACGAGAATTAAAAATATAACTTCCAGATTGGCGAATCTCAGTCATCAGGTATTTTCTCTTAATATAGTGGCCTCTGAGAGATCTTATCATGCAGGGAGAGACAAAGTGTTGTTTTACTATCTAATATAATGTTGAGTGAATTACATTTAAGAACTAATTAAAGTTTCTCATATCCTCGTTACTGTCTCTTAAATTGTAAATTGCTTTATTGAATAATTTAAAGAGGCATGTTTCAATCGTCTTGATCTTGTATGTTCTGTGATGGAGTTTATTAATTATAAGAACATATTTTTATATTGAATGGAAAATTACTTAATTGCATTAACATATTTCAATCATATATATAAATAAAAATAAAGGAATATTTTAAGATTTAAATCATTGTCATATGTTCCCAAGGTTACGCCAATTATATATTATGTTGCTTGTGTCCAGCTAACTATTAGTTGGCCGCAATAAGTTCCTGCCTGGAGTTATTGCCTTAATGTAAGTCCAAATTATAAATTCAAAGTAAGTTTCACTTTAATTACTGATATTTCTTGAACTTGCAATTATATTATTTCTATTTGTCCGGGGTATTAACTCAAATGCAATGACTGTATAACTAATTACGAATAACATTATTACGCGTATACCCCTGTGACAGTATATACAAGATATGAAAGATTGAATTGGTGATACACTTTTGCTCACATCATTTTCATAGTTTCTCATCAACTTTCTTAATATCCTAATTTTACCTTACTATATAACGCATTTTCTCTTTAATTCAACCAATCATAAGTAAGCCTAATGTCCCTTTATACCAAATCAGTACTTTTATTATCAAAGTAGGAAATGCCTATAGGTACCACAGGATTATTGATCAAATTTTCTCAATTAGACGGATTTGTCTGGATACAGAAACACGGCTTTAACCCATTTCTGATAACCGAAATTATGTTCAACAAATGCTGCTCAAAATTATTAATTGGACACAAGTTAATTTGATATTATCTATAATAGAATATGCACTGTACTCTAGATACATATAATATTTGAAAAATTAATTGATGCACATTTCTGTTCACACGATTTTGCTAAACTTCTCTTAATTACTTAGTTTATAATACTAATATAACGTAGTTTCTCTTTAATTTACCCACCACAAGTTAGTCCAATGTCATTCGATACCAAACCAGTACTTTCATTAACAGAGTAGGAAATTCCTATCGGGACTACAAGATTATTGATCTAATTTTCTCAATTAGTCGGATTTGTTTGGATACAGAAACACGGATTTTTCCAATTTCTGATAACCGCAATTGTGTTCAACAAATGCAGATCAATATCATTCATTAGACGCAAGATAATTTGATATTAGCTATAACAGTATTTATATTACAGTGAAAGTTGATAATTGAGAAGTATCTGCAATCACTAGGAACTGTTGACACTTCCTAACATGGTAATAAAAGTTGGTAATAGTGAAAGGAATTAATTCTCTTTAAGAATTATTGATGATCACGAGCATGAAGCAGTGGCTGTTGATAAATATAAAAAAAACTGTCCCAGAAATTAAAGTTCAAAGAGTCATAGCTCATTACCATGTACTAATAAATGAACAAATATTATTTAAAAATTGATTTAATTTTATTATATATATTCTAATTACCTTTGCGTAATAAATTTTATAATATTTAAATACATGTTTTTCTGGATTGCAAAGCTGTATTACTTGGTCAGTAAACTATTCAACCTAATTTAACTTTACCTAATCTGAAACTGGAATTATCAGCAGTCCCCAGTCACTTTCAAATACCACGAGTGAAAGAGTTGATTGCAATCAACGATCTCAGCTCATTAATCAACTTTTACTAATAGCGTTGGTGAATATTAACAATCACTATTTATTTTCGATAATGACTGAAAAATCAACTTGCACTGTAACATATACACTACATTTAAGATATATATAAGATCTGAAAAAATGAACTGGCTATATACTCATGTTCACATATTTTTACTAACCTATACAGGTCTGAGTTAACTAAAATGTTTTTTTTTTAAACCTTGTTGTACCTCTAATTGGTTATATAGTTTTTGTTATACCATATCTTAAGGTTTTGAATCTTATTTTGGCAAACTCGGGTTCAAGTCAGGCAGTAAGTGTAGTATATGTAAAAAAAATCGAACCATGAATCTTCGAAATGGTCAACCGAAGCTCTACCATTGAGCCACTGGGACAGAAGTGCAACCTGCTATCGTCGATCTGGACTCTGGAATCTCCACCCTCAAATGTCAAATTAGCGTGTAACTAACAATCTGTCTGACCACCTCCTGCTATTTTTACCTTTGGTCTGCCTCCTGCTGCTATTTTTACCTCAGGTCAGCCTACTACTGCTATTTTAAACATTCAGGTTAGCTTTTTATGTGGCCAGGTTAGATTATGTCTTCTTATGTGGTATGCTCCTTGTGTGGTTATCCTCTCAATTTTAAAATCGGCGCTCAATATAGAGTCTACTAAAGCCGTGCTATTGGTTCTAGGTTAGCTTCCTATGTGGTTATTATCCTCTCAATTTCGAAATCGGCGCTCAATATTGAGTCCACTGAAGTCGTGCTATTTGTTCTAGCTTAGCTTTCTATGTGGTCATTATCCTCTCAATTTCAAAATCGGGGCTCAATATAGAGTCCACTGAAGTCTTGCTCTTTGTTCCAGCTTAGCTTTATATGTGGTCATTATCCTCTCAATTTCGAAATCGGCGCTTAATATAGAGTCCACTGAAGCCGTGCTATTTGTTCTAGGTTAGCTCACTATATGGTCATTATCCTCTCAATTTCGAAATCGGCGCTCAATATAGAGTCTACTGAAGCTGTGCTATTTGTTCTGGACTCACTTTCAGACCTCCTACATACTTGCCCTAATCTACAGGGTTGATTTAATCAGGCACCATTGTAATGAATTTTGCTTCCCCAAAAAGAAATCGAACCCTAGATCTTCCAACTGGTCAGCCAACGCTCTACCGTTGATACTACTAGGAATTGCAAGCTCTTATTGTCGTTGTGGACTCTTCATATATTATCCCCACCTTTCCCTACATCGAAAAATATCATATTTCCATCATTTTCTGTACAAATAAACAGACTTTGATTGCTGTGAAAGCCAAACGAATTATAAAGATTTCTTACCAACAAATAAGTAAAATTTTCGAAAAATTAGATTGGCGATGGTATTCCATGATTGATTGATATTCCACGAAACAATTTTAGTGATTTCGTGTCACGCAATCTCGCAAAAATCATTAATTCTTTTTATTTATTACAATAAGCATTTAAATTTCATGGAAATCAATTCTTTCTAGAGATAATTTGATCCCTCTGTTGAAATTGAAATTTCGATCAAAATCAACAGAACAACTCAGGAGAACTTATGATAAAAGGATGTCCCTTCCTTTATAGCTAACATTATCCATAAATCAATACATTTAATATCAGTGAATATGTTTAAATTTCTCTATTTTTCTTTTTAGATCAAATACAGAATATTTTTTAAGCGGCGTTTTTGTCCTGTAGTGTCCTATCTCATGATTTTTAAAATAAATTATGCACTATATTTTAAGCCCACAATTTGATTGGCGTTTAAAGTTATTTAAAATATTCTCTCCCATTCGTCCGGCTGTAGAACTTCCGTTCTTAAATATTTTAACACTTTAAGGCCATCCTAGATGACCTATTAAATAGTAATATGAAATCCTAGACTATTAGTCAATTTAGTGATATTTTCCAAAAATGTAAATCCATCAAAATATGAGCGTTTTACTCCACAGCAAAGGTTTCACTTTTACATATTCTATGTATTTTGGAGCAAAAAATTCTACATCGTGATCGTCACGGTTAGATTTAGTTGATCTGTGTGACAATGGTTTTTGCATATTCCCATAAGTAAATAGGACTATTTAAACACGTTGCTGGTCAACAATCAAGTAATACTGTTTAAACCATGGATCTAAATCCATTGCAGGTGTACAACCGCTTATTTCTTTTTTCAATCATAGAGAACTTAATCCGCTGTACTTAACGTAAGATTTTAAAGACATCGTATTAATAGGTGCAATGAATACACCGCAGCGCTTCATAATCATTTAATTCAATATTGTAACGCTGAAAACACGTCTTACATGGCACATACGGAAATTATTACACAGATAAACATAATCTAGCCTTACCTGACCTCTCGCGTAAAAATAGAATGAGATAATTGTTTTTGGAAATGCAGTTTTATAAACATACAAAACAGTGATCGGTAAATGTAACGAATAGGAGAAGAGTCTCCTTGTATGGTAAAAATATATTAGGCATGAATGGAATTAGCTTAATAAAAATTTCTTTGTGCTTAATATTGCGTTACTTTTACAGCATTACTTCCTATTAATTTAATGTGTTCTTGTATAAAAGATCAATTTCCTGTGGTTCCAATACCCAGTATTTACTTTCATTACCAAAGTAGAAAATGTCTGTATTGAGACCACAGAACTATTGATCTAATTTTTGTTCAATTAGTTGGGTATGTCTGGTAGCAGAAACACGGATTTCTGACATTAAAAGTAACCGATATTTTATTTATTGCCCTAAATTCTAACGTGAACGCGGGTTTTATACAATGTCTTTTAGAAACATTTTGAAATTATTTGGCCCGCGTTATATATAAAGTTAATGAGTGCGCGCTATACATAGAAATGAGGGAATTACTAAAAATTTAGTTTTATACATTCAAACGCTAAGTCAGATAAATCACAAGATCTATCATTTGATTTATCATATTCCAACATTCTACATATTTAAAGTATCAAGTCAACTGTAAAATATATTCTTTATAAGTGCAAAATCTAAAGTCATTTATTCATTCTCTAAATTCTGATTCTCGAATTGTTTTTAAATGCTTCTTCGACAGTTAAAATAAAAATTGAAAACTTTATTCCCATTTGCCGCAAGAGGCTAAACATTTGTATTTTTTCAAACAGTATCTCTCTATGTTAGAAAAAGTAGCTGCCGTCGTCGCCGCTGTTTAACAAATTTCGCGTTTCTTATGATTCTCTGTCAAGTAGCGCAAAATGTATAACATGCAAAAATATGCAATTTGGTACATTTGTTGTCGAGCAATATTAGGGGAGCACACTGATATCAACCGTTTTTCGATTTAAAATTTCGTTTTGGAAATATTTAATTTCGAAATCTAACTGTCTAATCTAAGAGTTTTTAAGCTGGCAGTTTGCGTCCTGGACAGTCTAACAATAGCAAGAATTCGAATTTTTGATTTTAAGTAAATTACATTTTATTAACTCTAATCATTATATGCGAAACTATTCTCAGATAACCGTTTCCTACCTTTCACGTAACCTGTAGGTCCAGCTGTAGGTCCATTCAGATGATTACATAAATTTGTTTTCGTGGAAAGGGTGTGCTGTTACAAAAGTCTATAGCTTATTTATTTGCCAATGCATTGAGAAATTTTGCAAGTATTAATTGTTCTACTCCGGTTGAATTTAGAATGCCATTCCATACAAAATCTCTATCTAAAGAAATGAGTAAATGTTGTCACTGAAGTAGTATCAGTAGTTTGTGGATTTTAAGCAAAATGAGGGTTCATTTGCTTAAAACAATATCATCATTTGCTTGGTTCATTTGCTTGATGCAATAGGCCTCAAGCACTTGGAAAAATAATGAAATTTAAAAAGAATTTAAATAGAACCAACTGCTTTCTTCAACAGTTGCGCAAATAAATATGAAGAATAAAAAAAAATAAAAAACATGAAACTCATTAAAATATTTCCCCTCTGCATATACATACTATATACTATAGATAAAATAAAAATATCAACCCCGATATAATGAGATAAAATAGATACAAGCACATATTTCTAAAATTTTTACATAACAATTTTCATTAAAATGCTTATATAATTTACCAACTAATAAAATGATGGCTTAAATTATTTAAAATTTCCTGTTATATATATATATATATATATATTTAACGAATAATTAAGGTAAGTCTGCATATAACTATAATTTATCAACTGATTTTAATATGCTACGTAAACTTATTAATGAAGTTAGATTGAGCAGCTAGCCTCGATCTAGTTATTTAGGCTTAAAAGTAACCTTATCGAGTTCAAATTAATTGGCATGAAACTCCGTAAATGGCTAAATAAGAGCGTACTTTAACAACGGCATTCATCATCTTTCTAAATGAGAATTTTAATTAATGTTTCTTCCTCGAATAATTGTAGATTCTAACAAGTAAGAATACTTGATGTGAGAACTCGTGGCTGCAAATGAGAAAGAATTAATGGTTTTTGAAATGTTTGGAATCCAATTAAAATGAGTATATGTAAATAATAATCCTCCATCAGAAAAGTCTATTTCACATACTATTGATCTTCATTTAATATTTTCGGGGAGAAATTGGTAAAAACGATTCGACATTTTAAAGTATTTATTTACAATTAACATTGAAATAAATGCACCGAATACAATGAGCAGAGCAGTCTTCTTCAAAATATAATCTGTTTTAGGCGGGATAATAAGGTTTAAACCGTACATTGGAAGTCTGTACCTTCTTCTAAAAGCGATACTGCTGCTCGCCAAAGACAGACAGCTAAGTATAAAACAACAAGTTATGCATTATATTTATTAATATTAATTTTTTTACAATTTTTACTCGTCATTGAATGAAATTAAACCTGTTGTGCTTTTATGAATTGTACAAAAATAATCAAGTAACTTGCTGCTTATAAATTCCGACGGATGGTTTCTGAAATGGATTTGTAGTGAATATGCGACAAAAACACGAACGCGTCTTGCCAAAATATACAGTTATTATTAAGTGCCTGTACCATATAAATATATTAAAAATTCAGTTTCCAAATTTTAAACCCAACAAATAATACCTGCCCATTATACTATATATGGTACAGACAATAAAAACAATCTTCAGATGAAGTTCTAAGAAGCCGAGACTTTGCCATAATTAGTTGCAATATTTTTTTGAATATAAAAAAATATTTTTCGAGAAAATGTGGTGAGAAAAATCAGCATGATGTCGTACTTGTCTTCAACTTGCCGTAGTAGCAGAAAGGGGGAAGATGAGATATGAAATAGTATAACTGTGAATAAAATGAATTAAAACTATCGATATTAAAAGAAGACAAATTATTTAATTATGTACTACAGTTAACGCTCCTATATCGCGGTACTCTCATACTGCGGCTTCCATATAACGCGGATCAAACATTACGACAGCCCTCCCATAACGCGGTACTCATTAAACACTATTTCCATATAACGCGGTAGTCTTATAAAGCGATATCTCTATAATACAACTCAATTAACTTAGCAGTCTCCTTATAGCATGGATTTTTCTATAGCACTTTTACGGTTGGAATCAATGGGGAATTCACTTATCTTTCATCCACGTACATCACCATTTTTCAATTTCAGTTATCAGGGAAATCCCCTGTAAAAAATCGATACATTCATTTCAAATGCATTGATAAATGAAAATAAGGATAAAGAATGGGTTTCAAATATCAATTTAAATGATGTGAAAAGGGGACTTGATTTGGGTAAACATTCATAAAATTACTTTAGTGAAACATGTGCTCTAAAAATGCAGTTTTGTATGACGTAGAACGAATTAGCTGAATTTATATGTTCTGAGCTTCACTTAACGTGGTACGAATTGTGCTGTTTTGTAATAATTCTGAGTTTCTTATAACGCGGTTTCCATGTAGCGGGGTACGAATTGTTTTTTTTTGTTCTTATTATGAGTTTCTTATAACGCGGTTTCCATACAATAAGGTATGCGGTTTCTACACAACAAGATATGCCGTTTCTATATAGCACGGTACGAATTAATCTGATTTGCAATAATCTGAATTTCTTATACCGCGGTTTCAATATAACGCGATATGAATTAATCGCGTTATAGGAGGGTTGACTGTAATTATAAAAGTTCAGTAACTATCTTGTCGTTCCCCTTATAAGCAATATGCATACTTTCAAGAGAAAGAAGTGCTTCCGTGAGCAGAGTGCTATCTTGCCAACCGATGGACACTAGTTCAATTCTCTTCTGAGACAATAGTTTTTTATGATGAAGCCAGAGAACTTTTACTGTGTAGGATGATAGATAGTGTAAATGATAATAATCTCCATAACTGCAAATTCGAAAAAATAAATCATAAGACTGCGATTGGGGTAGTAGCGGTTTCCATCCTTCAGCGTTCAAATTAGCTGGATTTATATGTTCTGAGTTTCATTTAATGTGGTACGAATTGTGCTGTTTTGCAATAATTCTGAGTTTCTTATAACGCGGTTTTCATGTAATGTGGTATGAATTGCTTCATTTTATTCTAATTATGAGTTTCTTATAACGCGGTTTCCATACAATAAGGTATGCCGTTTCTATATAGCACGGTACGAATCAATCCGATTTGCAATAATCTGAATTTCTTATACCGCGGTTTCAGTATAACGCGATATGAATTAATCGCGTTATAGGAGGTTTGACTGTAATTATAAAAGTTCAGTAACTATCTTGCCGTTTCCCTTATAAGCAATATGCATACTTTCAAGAGAAAGAAATGCTTCCGTGAGCAGAGTGCTATCCTGCCAACCGATGAACACCAGTTAAATTCTCTACTGATACAATAGTTTTGTTATGATGACGCCAGAGAACTTTTACTGTGTAGGATGATAGATAGTGTAGATGATAATAATCTCAATAACGGCAAATTCGAAAAAATAAATCATAAGACTGCGATTGGGGTAGTAGGGGTTTCCATCCTTCAGTGTTACAACGAACAAAATGCTCTCGTATGTTATAAAAGTGGAAGATTATGAAGCTGCTATAGATAAGAATTTGAAATTAAATCTGAAATCTGAAAAAGAAAAATTTAGGGGTTACTTCAAACGTAGCAGTGACGATAATCATATTAGTAACTGCCGTCTGGCCAATCGAAAATTTGTGGTTTGATTCCTCTCTGAAACAGCTGTTCTTTAAAACAGCTACAATCACTAAACCCTTCCAAACGAGAAATAACGGGTGGGACAGCTGGATGGTCAGCGCGCGGGCATTGCACTCAGGCGACCGGAGTTCGATTCCCGTGTTTGCTCAAACTGTACCTGTGTTCACTCGGAGTATGAGCACGTTAAATATGTGGGTCTGTAAGTCCCTCCGAACGGTTGGTGGTAGAAGTAGGGCACGTTTCCTGTGGATGCCGCCCCCACTGGGTTTCGGTCTCAATTGAGTGGCACTTACCGGCCGTCCAAACAAATACTTTACATCTTCGGATAGGTCGGACGGTATAGATCGAAGAAGAAGTGAGATATAAGAAAAATCATTGTTCTTCATAAAATTCAAACGTCTGGTATCCTTATGTATGTCAATCGTCTTATAAATTAGTATTATAAAGAACATTTTATTTTTTCCTACTTTTAACTGAGACTGACATTCGCATTTTGAATACCCTTTTTAATAACTGATGCGTATCCATTACGTTGAAGTTAATAAAAGAAGCAATAATAAAGTTTGCAGTCCCAGAAAAGTAAGGAAATGAAAAATTCCAATGCTATATAACTTTTCAGATCAAGTCTGTTCCGTATTGACTCTTTTATTTGTTTGGGGCATTTGAAAAAAGGGAAAAAGACAAACGGATATTTCATTTGATCCAAAGTATTGAATAACGAAATTCGGATTTATATAGTAAATCGAGATCAAAAACCAGTAAAAGGTAAATCGATGATTTTAATATGTGTTACAATTTATAAAATTCATCTGTTAAATGTAAGCAAGAACAGATCAACTACTGAAGTGACTTACGTTTAGAGATCGAAAAAGAGATGAATGTTTGAGCCGATCAACAACAGGGCAGATGATTGTAAGATAAGATTCTGACAATTTATAAAATTTATCTGTTAAATGTTAGCAAGAACAGATCAACTAGTGAAGTGACTTACGTTTAGAGATCGAAAAAGAGATGAATGTTTGAGCCGATCAACAACAGGGAAGATGATTGTAAGATAAGATTCTGACAATTTATAAAATTTATCTGTTAAATGTTAGCAAGGACAGATCAACTAGTGAAGTGACTTACGTTTAGAGATCGAAAAAGAGATGAATGTTTGAGCCGATCAACAACAGGGCAGATGATTGTAAGATAAGATTCTGACAATTTATAAAATTTATCTGTTAAATGTTAGCAAGAACAGATCAACTAGTGAAGTGACTTATGTTTAGAGATCGAAAAAGAGATGAATGTTTGAGCCGATAAACAACAGGGCAGATGATTGTAAGATAAGATTCTGACAATTTATAAAAATTATCTGTTAAATGTTAGCAAGAACAGATCAACTAGTGAAGTGACTTACGTTTAGAGATCGAAAAAGAGATGAATGTTTGAGACGATCAACAACAGGGCAGATGATTGTAAGATAAGATTCTGACAATTTATAAAATTTATCTGTTAAATGTTAGCAAGAACAGATCAACTAGTGAAGTGACTTACGTTTAGAGATCGAAAAAGAGATGAATGTTTGAGCCGATCAACAACAGGGCAGATGATTGTAAGATAAGATTCTGACAATTTATAAAATTTATCTGTTAAATTGTAGCAAGAACAGATCAACTAGTGAAGTGACTTACGTTTAGAGATCGAAAAAGAGATGAATGTTTGAGCCGATCAACAACAGGGCAGATGATTGTAAGATAAGATTCTGATAATATCAACAAGAAAAAAGTTCTGTTTAGATAGTGAAAAATATGACTGACAATGGCAAAAGTGCAATGACAGTAAAAAGTGAGCAGGGTCATTCCATTCAGTGCGTGTGTGTGTCCTTCCGTGAGGCTGTGGAGATGATATATCACGAATGAATGCAGCGATTCGAATTAAATTTGATGCAAAAATTACAATCAGTGTAGCCTATTGTTTTTAGAAGCAATCACATGTTTGGAAAACCCCTAAAATTTTCGAATGAAACTTTGAAAAAATCATAAAAAATATCAAAACCTTCAATAAAGTTAAGTAAATAATAATTTCTTATGTAAATTTTCATTAAAAATTTACAATAAATAGAATGCATTAGCCGTTAACGAGATATTGCGCATTATTCAAAACACCGCGAAATAATAAAATTATTAACTATTGTAAAATATGTTCACTTTTCCTACGTGATATTATGCGATAACTATGTCAACATTAGTCACATAAATCTATGTCGTTCCATGCACGAGAGAGTCGTTTTAGTCGTTGTGTAGTCGTTTTATGTATATCTGGACTTCAATAGTCATTTATCTTCTATACGGGTAACATGTTTCTCTGTCCATAACGTTTAGCGAAATTTTGGCGACGAATTTGTCGAAAGAACACAAACTTGGTGACTTTTTAAATGCTGCCGAATGTCGTCAAATTGATAAAAATGACGCAAAAATAATGAAAATGATAACTAATTGATGAAAATTCAATACCTTGGAAATCATATAAGAATATAATATAAGAATAACCTATATTTCCATCCATGACGCTTGGCGAAAATTTGGCGATGCATTTAGCGGAATGTCACCAACTTAGAGACTTTTATAAATTCTGCCAAATTGACGAAAATGTCGCCAAATTGATAAAAATATTGCCGAATCAATGAAAATAACAACTGATTGATTAAAATTCAATATTTAGGAAATAACATAAGGATCGACTATAAGAATAATATATTTTTCCGTCTCTCTGTCCGTAAGGCTTGGCAAAAAATTAGCGTAATGCCGCAAACTTGGTGAATTTTTTAAATGTTTCCAAAAGAACCAAAATGTAGCCAAATTCATAAAAATGACGCTAAATGGAAAGTAACGTTTTGCATTTTTTTAAGTATATGAAATGCAATTCGCCAATATAAATTCATTTATTTGGGTACGCCCTTCTCCCCGTTTGTTTGTAAAACTGGGTGATACATTTGGCGAAGTTAGCAAATAATCTATCAAAATACAGCCAAATTCACAGCATTTGGCCCCTGATTGACGAAAATATCGCCAGGATTGCAAAAATGACGCCAAGTTAATGAAAATGAAACCTAATCCATGGATTAATTATTAAAATATTTTAATATATGCACTATATCGCTTACTTCGAATGCTACCAATATTGCTAATTTTTAATTTAGTTGCATGAAATATAAGTTAATTGGGTACTTTTACATGTTGTCATCCGGAAAAGCGTAAAATGTACAATTCAACTTCCGTGGATCTTATACATAATTTTTTCACTGCATTATATAAGGAAAATCATGTGCTGCCAACATTAACTTTTTTATTTTAAGCATGCTAGTTTATCAATTTTAAGCATGCTAGTTTATCAATTTTAAGCATGCTAGTTTATCAATTTCAAGCATGATAGATAGCAGAAATAAATAAAGATTATATCAGACTGCAATAAATGTATTTTGTCGTACTTCACATCATTTCTCCAATATTTATTATATAAGATGACGTAATTACTCTTCAGTAAGCAATAACTACGATTTTTTCTCTAATTAGGAAGTATATTGCATTCGATGCAGCCTATAAATAGTATGATCAACTAATACCAATAGGTAAAAATAATTTGGTACTCGCTGAGCATCTTCTTTACAAATAATGTATTATATTTCAAATCAATTACTTTTCTTTAGAAATTGCATTATATATTACATATTTTATGATGGAATAAATTATTAGTATACTTTTACTTCCTCCACAATACATATAAAGAATAAGTTCTCTGGTTGAGTGAAAACATGCACACTTTAATTTATTCAGAAAACTTTAACTTACGCAAACAGGTTAAAAATGCTGTACCCAAAGCCACAATTGCACTCAAATTGCCGACATAAGAGAGATCGTGGCCCGGTTTGTTAACTCCATTTTCAGGTCCATGGACGCTGCTATCTGCAGTATTAGCGCGGTCCTAGCTTTGAAAATGTCACCTTTAGGTGCATTTTGTGAGTATAAACTTGGCCTTTTTATTACTGTGCAGATTTTAGTAAGATAAGAAAGAACCATTCCATATGAAGAAAAAAAAACATTTTTCGTAAGTGTCAGTTCGTGGGTTTAGAGAACTAGTTTATGAATGACCTTGAGTAGTGTCATCCGGGTTAATTCTCGGTCAGAATTTAACAACATCCAATTATTATAACAACTATCAAAACTAATATTTCAAATGTTGGCAGGGAGAAAGTACTTTTTGATGTCCATGTAATAAAATGTTTACTTCAATATAAATGTACCTGTAATTTGTATAATTATAATTTTTAAGTAACCAAGAATTTCCCCAGGATTGGGGTAATTACTGGTTACTTCCGGGGTAATTATTGGTCAGCTTCCTTTTTGACGCACATAAATTAAATATTGATTTATTATTTATGGCAAAGTGTTAAAAGCAATTAGACTAAATAAAGAAATTTTTTCCGTCTTATATTAGGTTTTTCAGTCTTCCGGTTGGCAAAATAGCATACAGTCAATATTTTGGGTGTATTTACAAGTGTATTTGATATGCAAAAGATTTACTCTTACAATCTACAAAACTAACTCCCCAAAAAAAATTTTGTATTATTTATAAGCAATATTGATTGTTTAATCATCCATTGTGAATAAATCAACACATTACAAATCTACTGAGTACATAAAAAATATCTTTATGTTTTCTATTCTATCTCGCTTAGGCCAATGGAAATTTCCAGCTCTTTTTCAAGAAATTTTACCCAAACTTTACTGCCTTGTACTTTTATGATCTTCCCAATATAAAACGTATCTTTATGATAGTAGTACACAACATAATATTTGTGTGCTAAAATAGTAGGCTAAATTTATGAAAAGAAAATCGGAATAATTCACTCAATTTAGTCATTGTGAACATCTAAGCAACACAAAAACAAAAAAATAGGATTATTGTTAAAGAAACTTTACCGTTATGGTTAAAAAAACCATATGTCGATAGTTTTAAGGTTGTAAGGTTATAATTAAAATATAAGGTTATAATAGATAAAATATAAAGCATAAATACTGTAAAGTAGCACTGACTAGGAATTATTACCTCCACACATATGGGGCATTGTTTGGTATACTCCGGTAAAGTGCTTCAATGTACCAGTAAGAAAATCTTATATTCACTTTTAGTAGTTGTAATAGTTCTTATTTGAAACGAAAATAAAATACAGGAAAATAATTAAAACTTTATGAGTGACGAAGATATTTGCAAAATGTGTAAAAATTAAGGTCAATGTTGTTTTGCAGAAATTTAACTAGCAGGTTTGAAAAAAAAAATCGTAATATATTCCAATTCAATAAATAATCAAATCATACATTGCAAAGGGTTCGGAGCGTTTTTATGATTTTTTATAGTTTAATGACGTGTTATTTTAATAAATAAAAGGAATGTAACCAGGAACTACCCCGAAAACTCAGTGACCAAGACTTACCTCAGATGACACTCTGAAAGAAAGATCTGTTCATAATAATAAACCATTTTACAATGATTTTTGCAAACTTCGATGTTTGAATTTATGAAATCATTTTACGAGTGATTTTGAGTATAAGAAACAACTGGTCCATACGAATAAGCAATTTTCAATGATTTTCGTAAATGTCGATCTTTGAGTTTAGAGAACTATTTTATGAATGAGTAAAAGAAGAAGCCCGTTCATAAGAATAAACAAATTTAGTCATAATTTTTGTGAGTGTTGGACAATTTGGAATATATTATCTATAAAAACTTTTTTAGACTGTTAATATATCGTACATTATTTGTGCCAAAAATTGGAATTGTACGACTTTTCAATTTTTGGAAATTACAACATACATATGAAATATCATAAACTTTTCCTATTCCGATGAATGCTAACTATTTTAAGATGAACGTATTTTCCAAATGAATCGGTTTACTGTTCGTTGAAGAGGCAGATTGTCTTTCGAATTTTTCGATGATGCCACGACGGAAACGTTCAATATCGTTCAAAATGGCACTTCATTTAATAACTGAAAAATTAATGTGAATTAAAAAAAATATCTTGATGAGATGACGGACAAACATCTATACATACAAGTAGACACATATTTATACATACAAGTAGACAAAAATCTATACATACTAGTAGACAAACATCTAAAAATATTCATACAAGTAATATATACATACATACAAGTAGACGTAATATATACAAACAAGTAGACAAACTTCTAAAAAGACAAACAGACAGACAAATTGCTTTATTATTAGATGCAATCAAATGCCATGTACGATATTAAAACGCATGTTTTAATAACTGTGTCAGTCTAGGGATTCGAGAAGCAAATTCTAAGTGTAGAATACAGAAGTTATACTTAAATAAGAAATGAAAATTCTGGGATAAAAGTTATGAAAAATTTAAATTTTCAATTATTTGCAAAAAAACGCCCCACTCCTTTCCAAATCCCAAAGTTTATAATTCTGTAATTTCGGCACTCTTAGACTCTGTCCAGTGCGCACTGATTCACCCTTCTTTCTTACTAGAGCGCTTCTGGTGTGCCTGAAAAGTCAAATAAAATTCACTGCCCTCTGACAAATTAAAAATAAGGCTCTGTTACATTGTTTCCAGTGGTCAATACTATCTATCTATATATACTAATTGCCAAGTGTCCGTCTGTATGTCTGTCCGTCTGTCTGTTCGTCTGTCTGTCTGTCCGTCTGTCTGTCTGTCACGCTTTTTAGACACATCCCGAATAGAGAGAGACTTGCAATTTGGTACACGGCTCGGTCGTTCGATAAACCCCCCTGGAAAAATCGAATCTATATATACTAATTGCCAAGTGTCCGTCTGTCTGTCTGCCCGTCTGTCTGCCCGTCTGTCTGTCCGTCTGTCTGTCCGTCTATCTGTCTGTCCGTCTGTCTGTCTGTCACGCTTTTTTAGGCACTTCCCGAATAGATAGAGACTTGCAATTTGGTACACGGCTCGGTCGTTCTATAAAACCCCCTGGAAAAATCTAATTTTTCGAAAACGGTCTACAGAGGGGGTGCCCCACATCAAAACGTTCGAAAAGTGAAATGATGGGAAAGCATGCTTTCTGATGTGATAGATACTTCAAATTTGGTGTATTGGTAAATCATTCAAAGTGAAGAAAGTGTGCAATTTCAGATTTCCAATATTCTCTACTTAAGGGGGTGCCGCATACCCAAACGTTCTAAAAGTGAAATGATAAGAAAGCATACTTTGCGATGAGATAGAGACTTCAAATTTGGTGAATGGGTAAATTGTTTGAAAGGAAGAAAGTGTGCAATTTCAGATATCCAATATTTTCTACTTCAGGGGGTGCCGCACACTAAAACGTTTGAAAAGTGAAATGATGGGAAAGCATGCTTTGCGATGAGGTAGATTTTGAATATTTTCTACTTAAGGGGGTGCTGCACACCAAAATGTTCGATTTAACGAATAAATGAGAAACGACCACTTTAAAATTTGATAGAGGCTTGAAATTTGGTATATGAGCTAATCATTTGAAGAAAACACCTAAAACAAATATAGTTTTCTAAAATGTTCGTTTAGGGGGTGCTCCACACCAAAACGTTCGAAAAGTGAAATGATGGGAAAGCATGCTTTGCGATAAGATAGAGACTTCAAATTTGGTGTATGGTTAAATCGTTCAAAAGGAAGAAAGTGTGCAATTTCAAATTTCCAAAATTTTCTACTTAAGGGGGTGCCGCACACCAAAATGTTCGATTTACAGAATAAATGAGAAAACACTACTTTAAAATTTGATAGAGGCTTGAAATTTGGTATATGGGCTAAACATTTGACGGAAACACCCAAGCCGAATATAGTTTTCAAAAATGTTCGTTTAAGAGGGTGCTCAAGAGAAAAACTTTCGAAAAGTGAATTGATAAAAAACCATGCTTCGGAATGAGATAAAGATATCAAATTTGGTGTAAGGGTAGACAGTTTGAAAGGAAGAAAATGTACAATTTCAGTTTACCAATATTTTCTATTTTGGGGGTGATTCACACCAAAATGTTCGATTTTCGGAATAAAGGAGAAACACACATTTTAAAACGTGATAGAGGCTTGATATTTGGTATATGGTCGAATCATCTGATAGAAATCACAAAAAGAATAGAGTTTTTCAAAAATGTGTAGTTAAGGGGATGGGTACTCCACACAAAAGCATTCGAAAGATGAAATGCTAAAAAAACATGCTTCGCGATGAGATAGAGGCTTCAAATTTGGTGTACGGGTAAAAAGTTGGAAAGGAAGAAAGTGTGCAATTTCAGTTTTCCAACATTTGTTATTGTAGGGGGTGCCGCTCACTAAAATGTTCTATTTACTGAACAAATGAAAAACGCCTCCTTTACAATGTGATAGAGACTTGAAATTTAGTATATGGGCTAACCATTTGACAAAATAACCAAAGATGAATAGAGTTTGACAAAAATGTTCTTTAACGGGGTGCTACACAGAAAAACGTTCGAAAGGTGAAGTGATAGAAAAACATGCTTCTCGATAGGATAGCGACTTCAAACTTGGTGTACGTGTAGATTGTTTGTAAGGAAGAGAGTGTGAAACTTCAGATTTCCAATATTTGCTACTTTAAGGGGTGCGCACATTAATATCTTCGGTTTTCCAAAAAAAGGAGGCACGCTTCCTTTTAAATGTGATAGAGGCTTGATATTTAGTATTTGGGCCAATCATCTGATAAAAAACACAAGACAGAGTTTTTCAAAAATGTTCATTTATGGATGTGCTTCACAGAAAAAAGTTCCAAAAGAGAAATAATAATATAGGGGTGCCTCGGGATGAGATGGACTTTAATGTGGTGTGAGGGTAGATAATTCGAAAGGAAGAAATGCTCAAATTTAGTTTCCCAATATTTTCTTCTTTAGGGGGTTCTGCACACCAAAATATTTGATTTGTCGAATAAATGTGAAACGCGAATTATTAAAAAATTTACATTATTCAGGGGTTGCTTATTGTGAGACCGTTGATTTTCAACGGGTATTCGGCTAGTAAATGTATAAATGTCCAACTTTCCACGTTACTTTGAGATAGTGGGCTCATGGAGGTGCTGTAAATACTTTGTGAAAAAAAACATTTTCCCGTCCTCGGAAGGGTCTTTGAATATTTGGTTTCGTAAAGTACTGAACCTCACTCGATACTAAAAATGTCCAAAGTTCCCTAGAAAGAAAAAAAAATACGTGATGCAATACATTTAGAAAATACAAATTTCTGTTTGTATTTTTCTGTATCTATGCAAATTAGAATAAACTATAAGGAATTTATTATATTTGCAAATATTGAATGGAATTTACGTATTTATAAGTGTCTCATAAAAGAAGGAGATAGTAATTCAAAATACCTTTTAATACATTGTCCTTTGAAAGAAAGCTGAGGAAAAAAACAGGATCCAATATATCTTCCTAAACCTTAATGCCGGAATTTCCCAACTGCTGCGTTGTTTGCAAATAGAATGCGCAAGAAAGACGACGGAAGCTGTGTTCTCTCCTGACATATGAAGAAAAATCAATTCAGGTTGTCTTTATTTGGAAGAGAATTTATCTTCCTTAACAGGAATCTATTTATAAACTTGTCTTATAACAATAGGGATTCCAGCAAGAATATTTTCGTACTTTTCGCATTGGATATAAGTTTAATATATGTTTTTTATGAACAATATATTACATAATATCACCAGATATAATCGACATTGATCATGATAAAATTGTGCGAAATTTAATTATACTGTAAGTGATATTGTTCTTAATTTTTTAATTATGTAATAGACAATTTAGTTTACAGAGCCCACTTCAACGATAAGAGTTTGGAATTCGGTCCTAGTAGCTCAACGATAGAGCTTCGGTTGTCAAGTTCAAAGATCCAGGGTTCGATTTTCTGTTGCAGCAGCAAGACTTTTTATAAAGGCGCCCAAACGAATCAACCATGTAGGTTAGTGCAGATATGTCTGAGGTCTGAAGACCCCAGACCGTGCGACTCACATAATGGGTTTAGAGTAGCTAGCTGCACGGCCGGGAAAGGATACCACCTGCAGTCAGTAGGCACCCAAGGTCTACCATCCCGCCAAACGAACATGTATTTAGATCTAAAAAGAAAAGATAACAATTGATGAAAAATATTGTGATTAACCAGACAGTATTACATTATATTTGAACTTGATAAGTACGTCCATTTTTCAAAAATGAGAAAAGGGTTATTGCGAATATAGATAAAAAGATTATTGAAAAATAAAATTTAGAGTGATGTATAATAACATAATGAAAAACAGATTAAAATTAAAGAAAATAATAAAATTTTAAAAGTAAAATGTAGAAAATATATAAAAAGAAAATATATGAAATGGGAAAAAAAAATAGGAACTTGAAATACAAAAACAGAAATTTAGAATAAAATTTAGGAAAGAAAAATTAGAAAAAATACAAATAAAAGTGGTCAAATGAAAGTGACCCTAGTATGACTAGCACGGATTCAGTGAACTCTGGGGTATGAAAAGCCGATAGCAAATTAGGAGGATAATGTCCTCACAGAAATCTAACCTGAAGGTCAAAAATAGCATCAAGAGGCACCCCCATGAAATAAGAACAGTAAGAAGTGGTCAGTCAGATTATCAGTTGCACGGCAATCTCACATTAGAGAGTGGAGAAAGCAGAGTACACTTCAACGATTAGAGCTTGCAATTCCATACCAGTAGTTCAACGAACGAGCGTTTGCTGGTCAGTTCGAAGACCCGGGTTCGATTCTCGGTAGGGGCAGCAAAGCTCTGTATAAGTTTCACCTGAAGTATGAATAAGAATATATATGTTCTGGCTATATATAATTATCTTTAAAGACGAACTTAAAAATAAGACATATTTGTCTCGTTTGTAAACCGAATTACAAATTGGAACATTGGTAAACATAAGCTAATATGAAAACGCTAAAATGGCAGGAAAGTCATACACGTGCCATTTTTATCCGATTGCAACAGCCGTTAAATGGGAGTTTTACCTGTACCAATTTTACATAGGTGCAACAATCGGTTACATACAAAAATAATCTCTATGGAATCAAAAAATATTATGCCTAAATAAAATATATGACTTCAGCAATGGACCATATCAATAATCTCCTGAATCCTTTAATACAAAACTGTAACTGATATATTACAATAAAATATATTATACCGGTTATTTATAAAGTCCAGTTTTATATTAATTTCTTCCAGAAAATGATCATCTGCACATTCCAAGTTCTATGATATATATATATATATATATATATATATATATATATATATATATATATATATCAACATCATGGACATGTAATCACCAGAAATTTCAATTTAATTCAGAACCCTAATCTCAAAAAATTTCTAAACTATGGATCCAAATACAGATTTCAACTACTACATAATAAAGAGAAAATAATACAAGCTTGTGACATTAATCTAGATAAATATGTGTATAAAATATCAGGTAAATAACACTGCCCTTTTGCAGCCTTTAAGAGCTGGCAAGTACAAGTCACCTGGCATGTAAAGCAATTGATTCAAAAATTCCCTATACCAAAATATACACATAATTACCAAGACAGCTTTAAAGAGATCAAGTTACTACAAGACAAATTTGTAATCACTTATGTTGATAAGGCATCATGTAATTATGCTTTTATTTGCAAAAAAAAATATCTAGACGAACTCAAACTGCAACTCCATACCTCAATTTCATTAACTCATATAAACTCTAATATCACTATCATAAGTAAACAAATTATATCTTACTACAAACTTCTTAAACAAAAACGCAATCTTAATTTTCCTTACCTGATACTCATACCTAAATACTATAAATCACAAATTTGTTTGAGAACTGTTGCTATAGGATTTAATTCATACACCAATGGTGCTGACAAACAACTTCTAATTATACTAAATCAAATGTATGATCATTTTACTACACAAAAACACATATAATCAAAAATAGTTTAGAATTGAACAATAACCTAAAACAACTACTTTACATACATGATACTAAAACTTTTGAATTCAATGGCCTCTTTAAAAACATTGATATTAATGATTTATTAAAGTCATAAATTTATATGAACAATTTACTCAATCAAAAAAATATCTTTTCCAAAATGCAAAATATTTTTAAAATTTATTCTGTTCAAACAGTATCTACCTCAAGGAAATATACAAATTAAATAATTGAATACCACTGGGAGGAATCACATCCAAAATACTGGTCAACCTTTATCTACATTTTTACGAAATTCAATACCCTTTCAACAGTCATATCATGTACAGATTTATTGATGATCTAATTATTATTGGAATTACTAATGAAGCACCTATATATAACTTTAATTGTTGACGATAAACGCAACGACTTCCACTTCAAAATCAATTATATCATAAACTGGAACTCGTGTATGCACAAAAATGTTTTTAGAAATATTATACTGGGACAATTAATACCTAGTCAAAGAATAAACAGTAAAATGGAAGATCGATATTTATGCGATTATCGTTTCCTACAAAACACCATCTCACAGGGTTTTCCCAGGAATTTTTTAAGTGACATTATCTACAAATTTTATAAAATAACTGTAACCGAAAGTTACCGTTTATATTTAAATAAAACTGTTGGCAATATACATACTGGATTGTCACAGGTAAAGCGTGTGATAACTGATATGGGACCTCTTGAATAGGGTATAATGTATAATACGTTATAGCAAATTTGCATGGTCTTGTATGACACAATATAGGATGTACATCTGCATGTAATATGCTATTGTTTGTCATTCAGGTATATGGTTTTAGAAATAGACTTTGTTATTATTGTTCTATTATGTGTCAATATTTAAATTCTTCTTTAAGTAGAAGCTTTGTAATTTTGATAATTTATACTTGTGAACATGTTTCAAACATTATTCACACACTTTTTAACATATTTCAAACATTTACTGTAGATGAATTTCGATAGGGCTGGATCTCGACAATTATATCTTATATTTGTTTCTGTATGATGTATATTTACATCTTACAATTTGATACATTCGTATTCCTTTTTGCAATGTACCGGCTCTCCGGGAGTGTTGTCGCGACGTAAAGCATGCTTAACCGGGGTGAGGGGGTCACAACTCCCCCCGGCCATCTTTTGGTATATTGTTTCCATCCATACCTCTTTTCTTTTTGACAATATATATATATATATATATATATATATATATATATATATGTATATATATATATATATATAAACATATATATATATACATATATATAAATATACACACATATAATTATGTTTTGAACAATTTTTAAAATTGAAAGTCACGATATGTGAGCAATAAAGACTGAAAAGAACTTATTCTTAATGCTTTTCCGATTTAAAATGTACCACTGAACAGATTCGAAATATATTCTTTGTTATATGATACATGTGAGAAGGCGGTTAACAAAAGTATTTTGTTTCTTAAGTGTGTTCAAATGATATATGGTTATCTTATATCTTTAGAGCATGATGGCTTTCGTACACGAAATATGAAAAATGGCCAACTTTATCTTAGAAATACTTTGATCAAATTCTGTGTAAATGTTTTTTTCAAAAACGGAAAAAAATGGTGAGTTTTGATCCATTTAAATATGTTTATGTAATAGAAAAGTTGATGAATAAAGTTTTTTGACACATTTAAATGAATTTGAGTATTTTGGTAATTATATGTACATATAAAGAATGTGTGTGTTGGCTCTTTTGCAAATAATACATTAAATATATATTACAAATAGAAAACGTAGATATATATTTTATATTCGCAGTATTGTTGTATAGAAGAAATATTATATTCTTGAAACTTTGCGATAATAGAAAGGTAATAAATAAGTTTTATTACCTTCTAAATTGCGAAGGTAATAAATAAGTTTTATTACCTTCTAAACACATTTCTGACACTTTTGTGATGATGTCTGCGGTGAGTGTGAATTTGTCTGTATATTTGAATATGTCATGGTGCTTTATGACATTATGAGTGCGAAACACGACATTTTTCATTTCGTTCCGAAAACATGCTCTTTCGGAAGCCATTTTTATTCCGAACTTTTAATTCTATATGAGTTTGCACTTTTCATACTGAAAGCGTGGGATCTCGCTCCTGCAGATGTTCCGAAGTAATTTCTTATTTCTTTAATTATTGTGCAGGGCATTGGTTTCGATTCTGCAGACAGTGACGCGACAATGCCGCGCGAAGCCGTTAGATGCTTCTGTTTATTTCGTGCATGAAGTTGAAGGTCGAAGTGGCCTGGATTTCACTTTTAACAGTATCGGGGCTCTCTTGGCCCTGAGTTTTCATTGGAGAAGGAGCTTTCATTTCTCGCTCCTGGAAAATTCGGATACAAAGGAATTTACGACCCAACGGTCAATTTTGTGTTTTCGGATTATAACTTCGATTCGGAAGGAATCTTATAATCCGAGTGGGCCAAGACAATTATTTTAATTCAAAATTATTAATTTTCTCATTTATTTATTTCAGATCTAAATTTCGGAAAGTCCTGGAAGTTGAGAAAAGGGATTAGAACGCGATGACGTCCGGTAGGACAGGATTGTGGAACCATGCTAAGGAGTCGTTTGGTGACTCCATTTGAGTTTCGGCATTGTTTTGGACGTTCTACGGTCGAGATGTGCGTACAGCTAAAGTATTTGGATCATTTCCATAAATCCCAGAGTGAATTTACTCTGCAAGAATTCAACCAGTGCGTGTATGTGATAGACCCTTACGGTGGTGCTGAATTCAGATCTTCAGTGTTAGTCGTGCCGCTCTAAATGAGAGCATTTTTGGTCTTGAAAGGAATGAACCGATATCTGGTTCTGGTAACGTGAATTATTACTAAAAGTGAAATCTTCTTTAATATTCAAAATCCTCAAAATGAATATGGTTGGTTCTCCAATTAATTTCTATGAGAAACGTCGTGTGTCAATTTGTGTGAAAAAAAAAATATATTATTACATCCTTGAGATCGTATCTATACATTTTCCAAAAAGGCCAAATGTTATATTTCTATATTTAGTTCAAAGAATGGCCTGAAGGCTTAATGTTGAATGACTTAATGTTTCTATATTTTCATAATATATATATTTAGATATTTAAATAAAAAAGGTTAATATTGAGATTATTTTTGACTCATGTTTTCCCAACTTGATGATGTTTCCTTCTTGAGTGCCTGTGCGTCCAGTTTACATTTTGTAGGCCTGGGCAGCCGGACCTGGAGTTATTGCATAAATCACAACGCAAAGCTAATCTGTAGTACTTAATATCCAATTTACTTAATTTGTGTGATCCTTTATTTCTCTGTCACACATTTACTTCCGTCACACATATTAATATTTGTGTATTGTGTGCGCCCCTTCCACCGTAACAGTGATGCCATGTCATTTTCACTGTGACAAGTGGTGTCGTGTTGCTGCCTTGAGTGACCGCAGGCACATATAAAGTGTTAAGTATTCTCAGATACATAAAACATAATACATAATTCATTTTTTCCTTCATGTTGGGAAACATGAATATGAGTGTGCATATATATTTGCAGTGTTATATATGATATAAAAAAAAAAAAAAAATCGAAGTAAGTAAATTATTTTATTGAAAATATTGGAATTAATAATGTGATATCAATTTTTATCAAAAATACTTTGACCAAAAATTTGCATATATATATGATTTTGATTCTGATTTGATATTATATAGTAATATAAAATTATATTTTTCTTAAAAAAAAAAAACACACATGCATTATATTTAAACTTGAAAAGTGTTGTTGTTTTATATGTGCTGACCCACTTATAAATATCTTGCATTTTATCCTTAAATGTGGGACTATATAAAAATAATACAGTAGTAAAAAAAGAGTATCTCAATACTAAATGCTCAAATTCTTAGCAAATTTTGGTAAATAAATATTATATTTGCATCATAAAAACAATTTAAACTCAATACATTATCAGGGCACTTTTCCTATATCAATTTCCTTCTTCAAACTGACTCTTGTTAAAAAATTATATATATTCGAAAAAAGTGAAAATGCCTAGAATTACAAAATCAAATCGTGTGAGCAGGAGTACAGACTCTGCTCAAACCTCGGATGGTGCTAGAGTGGCTTCAACATCGCCTACACGAACTGCAGATCAAAATGCCAGATCCAGTTCAGTAATGACTAGCAACAAGAAAAATAGTGTCTTATCAACTCAGTTCATAGCCAATATTCAGGACTATTCCGGAGCACAAAATGAGTGCTTACAAACATTTCTGGACAAATTTCTGCTGATTGCAGAGCATGCTGCTTGGTCCGAAGCTGACAAAATTTTCATAATCAAACTCAAATTGAAAGGCCAGGCAGAAAAACTAATCAAAGGACTCCCGAGGTTAAACAATACTAACAATTTCAGTGAAATTGTTAACGCTCTTAAAGGAAATTTTCAAAGGAAAGAAGATGTTGCAAGCAAAGTTGCAAATCTGGTAAACATTAAGCAGAATGTAGGAGAGAGTGTTAGACAATTCGGTGTTCGTATTGAAGCTGCCTCTTTTAATGCATTTCCAGTAGAATGTGAGAGTGGAGAAGATTCGTTACGAGCTGCTATTCTCAAAAATGCATTTATTCGCGGCTTAAAATTAGATATTAGAAGATCAGTGATAAGGGGGAATCCTTTGACTTTCTCAGCTGCCAGAGAACTTGCAATCCTGGAAGAGGATTTTCAAACCGACAATGTAGAATTTCTAGAGGAAAACGTCGCAATGGTTGTGAACAGGAAGAGTCAGGAGGACGAATTGAAAATAATGAAAGAGGAACTGAATAAAAAGAAAGAAGAGTTCGAGCAGTTAAAAAGAAGATTAGGTGAAGATAGCGAGAGGAGAAGAAAGAAAATCAAGGAAGTCAGAGAACAATTGGCAGATAACTCAAGAAGACTTGAAGAAAGTTTCAATTCTCCCTCAAGCAGTCAATATGAAAATTTGGAAGAGTATGAAGAGGAAGTTCAGATTTAAACTCCAAGAAAGTTCTTAAGATATACTGCACCCTACCAAAACAGAGGAAATAGAACTAAATTCCAAAAGTATGGAAGAAATCAGGCTGCTCCAGTAAGAGAAAAATGGACGAACAATTTCAGAGGCAGAGATCATTACAACTACAGAACCAGAGGTTTTCAATCTTATAGAAGGCCATACAGAAATTATAATGAAAATTATGGTCAAAATTTCAATCCAAGAAAAAGTTTTGCAAACTACAGACATCCTTGTGATTCGTACAAAAGCAATTACCAATTCAATAATCAAAGACGAGAGTTCAGAAACAAAAACTTTTATAGTAATAAACCAACATATGCATTTAACTCAATGTTAGAGGATGGATTTGATGGCTCAGCCCTGTTTCCAATTCTTAAAGCATATATAGGAAATGTTTATTTATCTGTTCTTATGGATACCGGAAGCTCTGTTAATATAATCTATGAGAAAAGTTTGAGAAATATAGATCCAAAATTTTACAAAAGGCGTCGTATGAACACAATATTCAATGGAGTAAATGGTCAAGCTATAATGGTTAACTCAAAAATAGAAGTAGAAATTACCATAGGAAATGATATCAGTACAGCTGAATTCTGGGTACTGGATTCTGATAATCCGAGGAATTATGAAATAATACTGGGTAATTCATTTATGAAAAACAGAAACGTTATCATTAATTATGCATTAAGCAGGATAAATTTCAAATACTGCAGTATTCCATTCTTGAATCAAGAGCCTTCACATTCTGTTGCTACACTTACAGAGAAAAGATATGTTCCTAATAATACAGAAACTAATGCCAGAAACCAATCTCCAGAGTCAGATGATCTTGGTGGACAATATTTCAAAGATGTAGATTTCAGATTCGTATCTGATGATTTTTACTTGAAGCTCAACAATTGCAAACAGATTTTATATTCGGGTCCAGGAAACTTTGCAAATTATGCAAATGAAGATCATGATTACAGAGACACGATATCACATGATCAAGAAAATGAAAATATATATTTTGAAAATCCTAGAGTTCAAGTAGGTGAAATGCAAAGTGTAAACGGCTGTGCACAGAATAATGAAAATATTTTAGAATTTAATGAGAATGGCACTGATCAAGAGAACTTTACACAAAAAAATAATAATTTTGGTAAACAAAGAGAAACTCAAAAATGCTGTTATGCACGAACTGCTCAAAAGTATACAATTAAGCCATTACAAGAAAGTTTCATTAAATTAAAATTAGATGGTACATTCCAAACTGGAGAAACTATTTTGTTGGAACAAAAAGAACCCATGATGTTAGCTGAAAACCAATTGTTCTTGGCTAGGGCAGTGTATAAATCTCCAAGAAAAAACTTTATTTTTGCTAAAATTGCAAACCCATCAGATACATCTATAAACATTAACAAAGGTACAAAAATGGGTACTGTCTAGCTCATTCATGAATCAAATTTGGAGCAAGTAAACAATGTTCAAGAAGTACCAATCGAAGAAAATGATGTGTTTGAATCTTGGGGCGGTGAATTCGATTTGAATCACATGGGTGGAAAACAAAAGAAAATGCTGACTGATCTTTTAATGAAGCACAGAAATGTTTTTGCGAAGTCAGTAAAGGAAATAACCGGATGTGAAACAATTTTGCACCGAATAAACCTGGAGACAAATATCCCAGTCACTCAGAAATCATATAGAGTTCCGCATCATCTCAAGGGAGAACTCTCAAGACAAGTGAATGAGTTGTTACAAGCTAATATTATACAAACAAGTACATCACTTTATAATGCTCCCATTTTGTTTGTAAGAAAATCAGATGGTTCACATAGATTAGTAGTAGATTTTCGGAAGCTCAACTCTCAGACTGTTACCGAAGTTTTTCCTTTGCCAAATATAAATGAGCTCATAGATCAATTATCTGGAGCAATTTACTTCTCAACTTTGGATTTAACATCTATATTTTACCAGGTTGCTTTGCATCCTGATGATTATTTTAAAACATCTTTCTCAACACCTGAGGGACACTTTGAATGGACTAGAACCCCATTCGGTCTTAAAAATGCTCCAGCTTCTTTTCAGAGACTCATGACACTGGTTTTGTCGGGCTTGTCTGGAGTATACATTGATGATATAATAGTGTCATCATGTTCTTTTGAAGAGCACTTGAGAAAACTTGAGGATATATTTATCCGTCTCAGTAACCATGGCTTGAAGCTAAAACCTTCAAAGTGCAGATTTTTTAGAAAAAGTATTAAATACCTTGGTTTTCTTGTGTCGAATGGAATTGTACAACCTGATCCCCATAATATTGATTTGGTGAAGAAATTTGATACTCCTAATTCAATTAAGAAAGTCAGACAATTTTTGGGCTTAACTGGTTTCTATAGACGTTTCATACCGGAGTATGCAAAAGTGACTTTGCCTTTGACGGATTTGCTAAAAGGTAAACAAGGTGACAAAAAGAAAAAGTTCTTATGGAATGATGCTGCTCAGAGGTCGTTCGACACACTCAAAGAAAAACTTGTTACAAACCCCATTTTGACACTTCCAGATTTCAAGAAAGAATTCATACTTCACACAGATGCTTCTAATAGATCTTTAGGTGCTTACTTGTCTCAAAAGGATGAGAAAGGTCATTTGCATCCAATATCGTATGCCAGCAGAAAACTTAATGATGCAGAATCAAAATATAGTGTAGTCGAGAGAGAAGCACTTGCAGTGGTCTGGGCCACTAACTATTTCAAAACATATCTCATTGGAAAGCACTTTACTGTTTACTGTGACCAGAATTTTCTGGCATTTATTCTAAAACTCAGAGATCCTACCTCGAGACTTGCAAGATGGATCGCATCGCTTTTCCAATTCGATTATACTATTATACACAAACCTGGAAAAGCAAACGTAGTGGCAGATTATTTATCACGAAATGTTTCAAATGCAGTTGATTGTGTACAAGAAAGATTTGTTTCTCAATACAAAGTTGTGAATTTTAGAAACAATAATAATTCAAATCATGTAAACATAAATACTCCTGTCATCAGTAACTCTACAGTCAATAAGAGAAAAATATGTCATAATGCTGGTAATCAAATTAATACTGTAGAGGTTAATCAAGATAATACAAATGAAAATAATATTGATACTATGGAAAATGACAACTCTGTTCAAAACAATGAATCACAACAAACCTCAGCTATGCCTACTTTACTAATCAGAATTAAGAATGCACAAACAACAGATGCAAGGTGCAACAAAATTAAAGATTTGCTCGAAAAGCAAATTAAACTTTATCCACAAAGGTTGTCATTTTTTATGAAGGATCAGATATTATGGTGTACCCACAGAGAACCAAAGCGGAGACATGAATATCAAGAAAGAGTTGTAGTACCACAGGAGCTTGTTTCGGAAGTACTGTGGCTGCATCACGATTGTCCCACCTTTGCACACTGTGGCATGGGCAGAACCTTAGCTTCAATAAGTAGGAAATATTACTGGAACGGCATGTACGCTCAAACTAAAAACTATGTTTCTTCTTGTGAAACATGTGTGATGAATAGAGGATTCAAAAATTTAAAAGCCCCTATTCAAAGGTTTTCTAAATCGACTTATCCATTGGAAAGAATTGCAATGGATTGTGTAGGACCTTTGCCAGTTTCTAATTCTGGGAAAAAGTATATACTGGTAGTTACAGATTATTTTACCCGCTGGGCGGAAGCGTATCCTCTTGTATCTATCAAAACAGATGATATTTTGGAGTGTTTGGAACAATTTATATCTCGCCACGGGATTCCGAATCACATTATCACAGATAAAGCTACTAATTTTTTATCAAAGACTGCACAAAGTTTCTATAAAACACTGGGCATTACTAAGAGTTCAACAAATGCATACCACCCACAAAGCGATGGTTGCACAGAAAAGTTAAATGGGAATTTGCTTAATTCTCTCAAGAATATCGTTCAAAATAATCAAGGAAATTGGGACAGACTTCTGCATTTCGCATTACTTGCACATAGGAATGCTGTTCACGCTTCTACAGGTGAATCTCCTGCTTACCTAATGCACGGAAGAGATCTTTCTGTACCAAATACATTAATAACAGGATTCAAAATACCAACTTATCACTCAACTCATGATTATGGAGAAGATTTAAAATATCGCCTAGGAAAAATGTATGAAACAGTGAAAATTAATCTTCAAAAGGCTGAGGACTCTCAAATTAAGTATCAGCATAAGAAAGCGAAACAACCTCATATCAAAGTTGGAGATCTTGTTTACTTATATACTCCTTATTTACCACAAGGACAATCAAAGAAATTGAATTCCTTCAACAGAGGACCATTTAAAGTTGTGAAACAAACTTCTCCAGTAAACTTTTGCATTCAACATACAATGAATCCATTGAATGAACAATTAGTTCATGTCAATCGTCTCACGTTGCTACCTCCTAGAGACCCTAAGTTGAATGTTTTCGCTCCACAAAGATTTACAAAGAGTAAATCTCCTCCAAGCAATATTGCAAATCCTAGAGCTAATGCTCCTAATCCAAATCTGAGATCTAATGCACCTGGTGCAAATAACTCCAATGGTACTTCCCGTGTTACAAAGGTTGCAAATAGAGACAATTCCAAAGCAAAAACCATGAGGTTAAACAAACTTCTTTGCGTAGAAATCAAGTGAAATATACTAATAATAATCAATTATCTACTCAAAGAGATAATTATGCAAATTCTGGTGGTGATAGATATAAAATTTTTTATAACAGGAACTACTCACCACAACATAATCAAAGTTACTATGCTAACAGAACCACACGCACACCTTATTACTTGAGATCATACTAAAATTGCATTTGTTACTTATACTTCAATTTCTTATAACACAAAAGTAAACAAAGAGTGTTTCTTGAATCACAATTTCATACAAATTTTAATTTATGGTAAAAATCAATTCTTTCATCACATTTATTCATTTACTTATTATATATTCATTGTTTATGTTATTTCACAATTATATGTTACAAATTTAAAATTGTGATGATGAAAAAAAAATTCTGTGATTCTATCGACAGATTTCATATATAATGAAAATTAAATTACTCTTTAAATTAATGTGATATATTGAAGGTTATATGGAAAGTTTACAAATTATAAACAAATATGGTGTTACTTACAAATATATAATTTATTTCATGAAAATCCTCTCATACAATATTTGAATCTAACTTGAAAAAGGAGAGAAATTTTATTGTGATAACACATATTGTTTTTATAAGTTAAGTATATATAAAAGATGATCTTACTGTAATAGAAAAGAATAATGTTTCTTTGAAATAAGTACTTATGCAAATCATGTTGGTTCTTATACAAAAAAAAAAGGGTTAAACGTAAACAAATTCAGTATTACTTACTATGAAATTTTGTTACAATGCAGATTTGCATTTGAATTTAAAGTTACCATATGATCATATGATTTCACAATTATATGAAATGTTGTGAAAATATTAAATGAATCTTGATTTAAACTAAATGAAAATATTATTCAATAATAACAGTGTTTATAACTACATGAAAAATTTCATTTAATAATTGAAATTTAATAATTATTATTACAAATAAGAAATTTCTTCTGAGAAATTCAGAAATTTCAGTTTTGAAGTTCAAATAAATATTACTTATTTTATTATATAGAAGTAATGTGATATCCTATGTTGATATTTTAACAAGAACTTTATTATTTAACTACGAGAATTTTAAAATCTTATATGAACTTAAGAATTCATATTTTGATTCATGTGTTGATAATTTTCTTGGTTCTTGAATATTCAATATAAAGTTAAAATTGAACCTAAATAATGTGAAATAAATAGATTCTAAAATTGAATTTATTTGACAAACTGATTATGACTTCACTTTATGTGATATAAACATACCGATTATGACTTCGAGTCTGAGAGAGATGATTTTGACTTGAAATTTGTTTTACAATATTTTTATTTTCGCGAGTTCCTGCATACACTTATTTTATTTTGCAAATTGAATTCCTATTTACACAAATGTAGTCAGTCATCGTTAGGATTTCAAGCCTAATGCTGCAAATTTTTCAACTTTTTGGAATTCTTTTTGGTTAGGCAAACATATCTACAAGTTACACGTACTTGGAAGAAGTAAACGTGGTGACAATTTTAAAATCCCGGTCTGCATTTGCTGCAATTATGTATCGTTACTGCCTGCTGTTTCCGCTTCTCGCAAGAAATAGTTAGGAAGCCTGCCCGCGAGAAAAGTCAGAAGTTAGGTGAAGATGTGGAAGATATTTGTTGACAGTTCACTATGTGATTCTGTTAAAAAAAAATTACATGACTAAGAGTTACCTGGAAGGCGTGAGTCGCGAACTGATTGTAGCTGTGTGGATCCTGCACACGGGAATTTTTTTTATTATTTTTACACTCCTATTTTTATTTGTGGCATCCCGTATAGTTCCCCGTCATCATTGTTGCTTTGGATAAGTCATTTAGATTTTCACTTAATAATTTACACAACTGACTCAGGAACTTCTCTCTCAGTACTCATATTATGTAAATAAACTTAGAGAATATAAAGTAATTATATTTAAAATGCTATTGAAGAAAGAAAAGCAAAAGTTTTCTAATTTAAATATATATCAAATATTGGAAACTTATGATTAATGCTGGAGTCTAATGGGACTCAAATGTTTGTTTACAGTTTAAATTTCATAATAATATCATAGTTTAAACTCATTTCATATACTAATATTTACAATGCAATATAGTTGCATTATGCATATTTTGTTTCTTCATATGCAATTCATTTCTTTACAATATGCATATACTATTTCATATTCATATCAGTTATTTACATGCATGCCATTTAATTTTTTTTCACTCAGGATAGTGAAAGTGAAGTAAACATTCATAAGAGTTTAATTTCGGTGACATAGAAAAAAAAATTCTATGTATAAGCATATGTCATTGCAAACATTTACTATCTACAATTATTTTTACATACATTTTTTTCAATGTTGCAATGAACACATTCGAAGTTTGTCAAGAAAAAAATGACTTGATAAGTGGTGGTTTCGTTTTCGTAAAGATTTAGTATACCATAGATGTATACACACACACACACATATCCATTTTTTCAAAATTTAATGGCTGCTACTCAATGTTTTTATTCAACTATTTACAATATATTATTCATGTGTGCTCAAAGTTGAGTACTTATTGTGTAAATGTATAAGTGCACTTTTGTAATTGTATATCACCAATGTTTTTTATATCTTTGTAAAGGTTCTTTTTCGAAGCTTGGACATATTTGTCATCCCTTTTCGGACTTCCTTTCGGACTTTTTTTTTCCTGTAAGTGATGATGTATAAGAGCTCGCATTGGATCTTTCAGGATGTCGTGAGGGGTGGTGTGGTTGCAAACACACTACCTCTTTCGTCTAAATTACATTCTAAATTACAAATACTTTGTATTTGTGGACTCGTAAAAGTTCCTATTCATACTATGCTATTGTATATCCTTATTTTTTTTTTGTTTATAGTGGAGAAAAATGTCTCAAATTTATGTCACTGTTAGAGAAGTATTTCTCAAACAATTTTTGTGTCTTCTGTGGAAAAAAATCTTTCATTACATTCAAGATTTTTGGCCCCAAGGAGAGGGGGATGTCATGGTGCTTTATGACATTATGAGTGCGAAACACGACATTTTTCATTTCGTTCCGAAAACATGCTCTTTCGGAAGCCATTTTTATTCCGAACTTTTAATTCTATATGAGTTTGCACTTTTCATACTGAAAGCGTGGGATCTCGCTCCTGCAGATGTTCCGAAGTAATTTCTTATTTCTTTAATTATTGTGCAGGGCATTGGTTTCGATTCTGCAGACAGTGACGCGACAATGCCGCGCGAAGCCGTTAGATGCTTCTGTTTATTTCGTGCATGAAGTTGAAGGTCGAAGTGGCCTGGATTTCACTTTTAACAGTATCGGGGCTCTCTTGGCCCTGAGTTTTCATTGGAGAAGGAGCTTTCATTTCTCGCTCCTGGAAAATTCGGACACAAAGGAATTTACGACCCAACGGTCAATTTTGTGTTTTCGGATTATAACTTCGATTCGGAAGGAATCTTATAATCCGAGTGGGCCAAGACAATTATTTTAATTCAAAATTATTAATTTTCTCATTTATTTATTTCAGATCTAAATTTCGGAAAGTCCTGGAAGTTGAGAAAAGGGATTAGAACGCGATGACGTCCGGTAGGACAGGATTGTGGAACCATGCTAAGGAGTCGTTTGGTGACTCCATTTGAGTTTCGGCATTGTTTTGGACGTTCTACGGTCGAGATGTGCGTACAGCTAAAGTATTTGGATCATTTCCATAAATCCCAGAGTGAATTTACTCTGCAAGAATTCAACCAGTGCGTGTATGTGATAGACCCTTACGGTGGTGCTGAATTCAGATCTTCAGTGTTAGTCGTGCCGCTCTAAATGAGAGCATTTTTGGTCTTGAAAGGAATGAACCGATATCTGGTTCTGGTAACGTGAATTATTACTAAAAGTGAAATCTTCTTTAATATTCAAAATCCTCAAAATGAATATGGTTGGTTCTCCAATTAATTTCTATGAGAAACGTCGTGTGTCAATTTGTGTGAAAAAAAAAATATATTATTACATCCTTGAGATCGTATCTATACATTTTCCAAAAAGGCCAAATGTTACATTTCTATATTTAGTTCAAAGAATGGCCTGAAGGCTTAATGTTGAATGACTTAATGTTTCTATATTTTCATAATATATATATTTAGATATTTAAATAAAAAAGGTTAATATTGAGATTATTTTTGACTCATGTTTTCCCAACTTGATGATGTTTCCTTCTTGAGTGCCTGTGCGTCCAGTTTACATTTTGTAGGCCTGGGCAGCCGGACCTGGAGTTATTGCATAAATCACAACGCAAAGCTAATCTGTAGTACTTAATATCCAATTTACTTAATTTGTGTGATCCTTTATTTCTCTGTCACACATTTACTTCCGTCACACATATTAATATTTGTGTATTGTGTGCGCCCCTTCCACCGTGACAGTGATGCCATGTCATTTTCACTGTGACAAATATATGTTATACATGTACCCTTATAAGAACCGTGTACCCGTGTAACCTTATGTATCCCTTATAAGAATGCATGTGTTCCCTTATAAGAATGCATGTATTACTTTGAATTTTAAGCATAAATACATTATAATACATAAAACATAAATATAATTTTTGTCATCGTATGAAGAGAACACTACTTATTCGAAATTTTAGGTGAGATATGAACACTATCGCATAAATTGGTGCTCATATCAATATAAATATGTATCTGACATATGGAATTGTATCTGACATATGGAATTATATCCGACATATGGATTTTGTAAAAAAAAAAACTAGACATGGATACATAATTTTGTTTAACACCCTCTACGACTTTCTAATTGATTTAACTACTTTCTAATTGATATCTGGACTACGACTTTCTAATTGATATCTGGAAAAAGGACCGTAGTGGGCCCCTAACACCACATAAACGGGGCTACGTTGTACCCCCTGGTTTCATTGTATAGGTTATAGGGGTTTTCCTATACAACGGCACAAGGAGTACTTAGGTAGCTGCATAATTCATGAAATATTGGCCCGAAGAAGGAAATTTCTTGTACCTTAGTCTGTATGTAAAAACATAGAACTGCGCATATTTTCGGCTTTTCGCAATGCAGATGAGAAAACTTTGCAGGATTCTTTATTACTTTCCTTATATACATACAATGTATAAGGAAAGTATTGTGAAGGGGTCGAATATTTGATCTCGAGCTTTCGACGGGAGAGCACGTTTCAAGCATCCCTTAACACGAATCAAGCGTTTTTGAGATGATGTCTGTGTGTGTGTGTGTGTGTGTGTGTGTGTGTCATTGAGTCTGTGGAGACGATAACTGACGAACGAATGGAGCGATTTGAACAAAATTCGGTACACAAATTTCAATCCGCGAATACTGGAAATCTATTGTTTTTATACGCAATCGGATATTCAGAACCCTCCTAAATTTTCGAGTAAAATTTTGAAAAAATCATAAAAAAATTAAAACCTCTACAAAAGTTACCTAAATAGTCATTTCATATGTAATTTTTCATTAGAAAACGATTGACAAAAATTGTAGAACTCTAGCATGAACGTTTTCGAGATATTGCACATTTTTCAATTAAATTTATCAAAATATCCCATAAATTAAAAGAAATATTCACTGTTGAGAAACATGTTCACTTTTCATGTGTACTATCATTCGATAAATTTGGTGACATTACTCTCGTGGATCTAGCTCATTTCATTCATGAATAAAGATACTTTGAGTAATACTTTTGTATTTGAACGCCAATAGTCATTTTTCTGTTATAAGTATAACGTATTTCTCCGTCCCTAACGCTTGGCGAGATTTTGGCGACGAATTTGGCGGAATGTCGCCAATTTGGCGACATTCCGCCAAATATTCTACATATTGCCAAATTAACGAAATTCTCGCCAAATGGATAAAATTGACGCTAAATCAATGCAAATGACGACTAATTAACGAAATGTCAATATCTTGGAAAGAATATAAGTATCCACTATAAGAATAACCTATTTTCTTTTACTGTGAATGTAGTATATTCATTGCATTATATAGGTTAAGTCATGTGCTGCCTACATCAGATTTTTGTATATAGACAGAGACAATTTAAATCAATTACTTTGGGCAATTTATAAATCTTGAGTTCAAATATTGCAAACATCGCTTAAATATTTTTATTGTATTTACGATTTTTGGTTGTGCAGATGACGCTTCAAGCCTTGAATCGTACTGAGTCATACATTATTTGCCCTTCTTTCACATTTGAAGTGAACTCTTATCCATGCTCTACACCAAAGTTAGTCGAAATGTGTTTTATTTATTTTTGAGGATTTATTTGTTTCTTTTTTACAGAAATTCTTACACGCTGCTCTAAAACATCCCATCGACTAAATTATCCCTTTACATTGGTGTCTCACAAATAAAAATAAACTTAAAAATGCATTACAATTAAAAAGCTTTGCATATATGTAATTTCAACAAAACTTCCATGTTTCCGAAAAAAGTGCTATACTTCCGACATTCAAAAAAATCTGATGTGGGCAAGACATGACTTTCCTTATATACTGCAATGAATTTACTGCTCTTAAAGTAAAAAAATAGGTTATTCTTATAGTAGTTACTTATATTCTGTACAAGATATTGAATTTAGTCGTCACTTTCATTGATGTAGTGTCATTTTTATAAACGTGGCGAGATTTTTGTTAATTTGGCAACATTTAAAAAGTCACCAAGTTGGCGATATTCCGCCAAATTCGTCGCCAAAATCTCGCCAAACGTTATGGACACAGAAATAAGTTATTCTTATAGAAGATAAATGACTATTGATGTTCAAATACAAAATTATTACTCAAAGTATCTTTTCTCATGAATGGAACGAGTTAGATCCACGAGAATGATATCACCAAATTTATCACACGATATTACTTATGAAAAGTGAACATATTTCACAATAGGTAATATTTTTTTTTATTTTATATGATATTTTGATAATTTTTTGAAAAATGTGCAATATCTCGAGAACGATTCAAACTAGCGTTCTAAATTTTATGTCAATCGTTTTCTAATGAAAAATTACATAAGAAATAACTCTTTACGTAACTTTATTAAAAGTTTAAATTGTTTTATGATTTTTTCAAAATTTCACTTGAAAATTTAGGGGGGTTCAGAACATTCGATTGCATATAAAAATAACAGGGTTTCAGTATTCATAGATTAGAATTTGCCGCTGGTCAACTGAACTGGCCGACTCACCCAGGTAACACACATACGGTATTATAACCGTTGATAAACCGTTTATACGTTATATTTTCGTATGTGTTATACGATAAACGGTAATACATCGGTTATAATACCGTTATGAGTAAACGGTATATAAAAATACCGTATATCATACGTATGAATTACCGTGTATGAACATACCGTATGTAGAAATACCGTTTTAAATACGTATGTATTACTGTTTATTTTACATTAAAATAACCGTTTTTATTACGTTAAAAATACCAATTTATCATACGTAAAAATAACCATTAACGCTCCCCTCTCGCTCAAATCCTCTTTCAGCTTTGTTCTTGAACCCTTTTCCCAAAGGCATTTTTATGTATTACCGTTTAAAATACATTATAAATACCGTTTATCATACGTTATAAATACCGTTTATATTACATTAAAATTACCATTTTTCATACGTAAAAATAACCATTAACGCTCCCCCTTGCTCAAATCCTCTTTCAGCTTTGTTCTCGAACCCTTTTCCCCAAGGCATTTTCATGTATCCCTTCTTGTCTATCTTCACCCTCCCAAGCTCTAACCCCGCCGTGACGTCACGCAGTTCTGGAAGCTTCCAGAACGGACTCATTTCTACCTCAGGGGACGAAGCCATAAGCTTTGTGCATCTGGCAACACTGAGTGCAGTAATCATTCTTTACGTTTCCCGCCATGGTTTGTAGCACAGAAAGGTTTGTATCTTGAACTTTATTTTCCCGTGTTAGGTTAGTGTTAGGTTAACATGTTGCTTAATTTATATAACTTATTTAATTATATTTAGCTTTAACTTTTATTTTATTTTATATATCTTCCTAGCTTTGTTGTATGTATGCACATATTGCTTTAAAAGCAAACGGGAAAAGTGCATGCATCGTGGTATGTGCATCCATGCTCGATTTTAATACTATCTAAGCGGAGATTAAATGAAAACGTGGTCCGAGATTGCATTTGTTGTCATGCATGCATGTTTATTTCAAATATTGTAAAATCAGAAATTATTCTTTTACATGTTTTTATGTATTTTAAACTTAAAGATGGTATAACTTAAATTTTAAACTTAACTTAGATTTTAAACTTAAAGATGGTAATAGGCTGCAACCTGAAAATGCAGAACGCTTAATTTTCCTGTACCGTAACTTACCTCTAACTTTGATTACAAAGAATAATTAGTTTGTTTTTAAACAATATTTCATATATGGTGTAAAACTTAAGAAATTAAAATACTGCCAAATTGAATATTCATCCAAGGGTCATTCCGTGTCAAATCAACCAATGATCTGAACCTTGACATCATGGAAAATGATAATTTTTGGTACAATAGTAGTACCAGTGAAGCTGACAAAAACTGTAAATATTAGATTTTTTGGGCTCTTAGTTTTCAGTTATTGACTTTCTTAAAAGCGAAATTTGGCAAAAAAAAAAAAAGTATTTGACCTAGAGATCTCAAATTGGTGTCATTTTTTTTTTTCTTTTAATGGGTCTTAATTTGATATGACTATGCTATTCTCTAAAAACAATTTCTCTTTTAGTTTGTAATTATTTTAGAAACTCCAATTTTAAAAAAGAGTTAAATACCATAATCATGTTGTATATCAAATTAAGGTCCATCGAAAACAAAAGACTGCACTAATTTGAACTCTCTTGGTCAAATAGTTTTTGATCTACCACTGTTTAAAGATTTCAAAACTTTACCAGATTTGGCTTTTTTAAAAAAGTGAATAACTGAAAATCTAAAAGCGCAAAAAATATGAAATTTTACGGTGTTTTTAAACTTTACTGGTACTATCACTGTACCAAAAATGATCAATTTTTTAGATATCAAGGTTCAAACCATTAAGTGATTTGACACAAAATGACATACATTTAGTACATGACTCATTAGCCAGTTTTTTCATACATTCAGCCCACATATGTTCTCAATTTTTACAATTTGCTACACACTTAATATTCAGGATGGCCACTCAACCGGGAAAAGTCAGGGAATTTTGTGAAAATTCTGTTTTTTTTTTTTTTTTTTTTTTAATTCTAGTTGTCCTTATAAAAACAGGACTGCCCAGTTTGTATGCCATTTTCGAAAAATTTCGCCAAGTATTATGCTGTACTCGTAACTTCTAAATAAAGGCTGCCATGTGTCCATTTGATTCCGTATAAAAACAAAAATGCAGAGTTTGTGCTCCATTTTGGACAACTGTTGCCAAGAATATTATATACATTTTACAATATTTTTTCTATTTTAATGACATTCTTTTGACATTGCTGAATTGACATTAATTATTCAATGGCTGTGGCTTGTTACAGTGTAGTTTTTGCATATCTTTAATGTCTGTCATTGTGAACAATTTGCAATGCCCATATTTAAGGACATCAGTTTAGACTATTTCTTTTTATTTCTTCAGGGAAAAAAAACATTAAATTCTTTTAAATATTTCAGTAGTTCAATTTTGCTGCATTTACATGTATTTTTTATTAAAAATGTCAAAATTTATTTGTAAAAACAAAAAATGTGTATTTTTTTCTCCTGATTTAATATAACTTTTTTTTTAATAGTGGAGTAATTGTTAAGATTCTTTAATCAAATTTGTAACTAAATAGGGATGTGCACGCATTTTATGTTAAAATTACTGGTCTGGAATTTCTTTTCAATTCACCTGGAAAAGTCAGGGAATTTCAATGTGTCTGAAGAGTGGCCACCCTGATATTTCACATGCCACTCAATATAATTTTATATTTACAATTATAATTACAAAACGTTCAAGAACTTTTAAAATAAGTTCTTCTCCAAACTGAGTGAAGATAATTTCATTTCTTCCTTGCTCAAGAGTACAAACTCTCCCAGTTGCAGTAACAGGCTCTACTTTTTGCAAAATGGTCTCACCTGGCACATTCAATACGTCACTCGGTTGAGGATGAAAGTAAGAAAAGGTCCCTTAGGATGTAGGAAGCTTACTTTATAGTCTCTCGTAACATTATTCTTCTCAAGAATACATGCAAGCCACAAAGATCCTTTATAGACTATATAGTGCCAAATCCAGATTCAATTTTTACTAAATTAGTTTGTGTAATATAGTCGAATGCTGTCACACGTTCAGTAAACCAGTGTTAACTACAGTAATAATGCTTAACAAGAAGCCAATTTTCAGAAATTGGGTAAAAAGAATGAAGTTTTTGAGTACAGCACAGTTGATGAGTATGAAGAAGTTAAAGAAATACTGTCGCCACAGTTGAATGACTTTAAGGCAATCATGGGTACTCAAAAACTTCATTCTTTCTACCCAATTTCTGAAAATATACTTCATGTTAAGCATAATTACTGTAGTGAACACCAATTTACTGAACGTGTGACAGCATTAGACTATATTACACCAACTAATTAAGCAAAAATTGAATCTGGATTTGTCACTATACTCTATAAAGGATCTTGGTAGCTTGCATGTATTCTTGAAAAGACGAGCGACTATATAGTTAGCTTCCTACATCCTAAAGGACCTTCTTCTTTCTTTTATCCTCAACCAAGTGACGTATTGAATATTTGAATGTGCTAGGTGAGACCATTTCGCAAAAAGTAGAGCCTGATACTGCAACTGGGAGAGTTTGTACTCTTGAGCAAGGAAGAGATGAAATTGTCTTCACTTGTTTGGAGAAGTACTTATTTTAAAAGTTCTTGAAAAGTAACGTTTTGTAACTGATTGTAAATACAAAATTAAATTTTGAGTGACATATGTGAAATAATAAGTGTGTAGCAAATTGTTAAAATTGAAAAGAACATATGTGGGCTGAATGTTTGAAACAACTGGTTAATGAGTTATGTACAAATATATGTTATTCCGTGTCAAATCAATTAATGGTTTGAACCTTGATACCTCAGAAATCTATCATTTTTGGTACAGTGATAGTACCAGTAAAGTTTACAAAAACTGTAAAATTTCAGATTTTGGGGGCTTTTAGATTTTCAGTTATTTACTTTTATTAAAGACATTAAGGGACTATTTGTGTGCCAAATTTCATAGTCGGTCGTTAAGGGGTTCCTATGGAAATTAAATTTTTTGTAATTTAGCTAATTTCACTTATAGTTTAATACAAAAAAAAAATAATTTTCATAGGAACCCATTGGCTTCCCATTATGAAACTTGGCATACAAGTAGTCCATAAAGCATATATTTTTTTTTTTCAAAAAAATTAAAAGGGGTGTTTTTGAGATTTAAAAAAAAAAATTTGAAGCTTTTCAAAAAATTCAAATTTGAAATAGCATAGTCATGTTATATATCAAATTAAGACTCATTAAAAGCAAAAGAAAATAACACTAATTTAAGCTCACTAAGTTAAATAGTAAGTCTCATTTATAAGCATTTAAAAAACGATATTTCGGTATAATTTTTTTAAATACATGATTTGGAAGAATTAAAAAAAAATATATACTAGGAAGAAATTTTAAAATAATATGCTACTTAGGACAAATTTTAAAAGTTGATACTGGGGTGAAATGTTAAAAAACACAATACTAAATTAAAATAATTTGATACTTTTAAGAAAATAAAAAAAAATACCTGGAAGAAGTTAAAAAAGCCTTATACTTAAAAGAAAATAAACATGATACGTACAAGAAATAAAAACACAATTCTGGGAATTTTTTTAAAAACATTAAACACAATATTATATTTCATAATGTAGTAGATTATAATTTTTGCAATTTTTAGAAATAATTGTGAAACAGTTTGTGTTCTGTGTATCTAGAAACATGTTCTACTTGGGCTCTGTGCCCTTACTCACTGTTTTCACTCATAAAAATCATCACAGTTGCATGATACCACCATTGATCAGAGATGTGTAGTTTTAGCATGCTAAATTAAAATTTAAAATAGCCTATAATTGTAATTTAAAATAGCCTATAAACTTAATTACAATATTATTAATATTGTTTTTTTTATATATTTTTAGTATTGAAGTTTACTTTTAAAAAATTAACTCTTTAAAAATTGCAAAAATGTTTTAAGTATTATGTGTTTTAATATATCCCAAAATTTTATTCTGTATTTTTAAGTTATTTTCAATTTAAAATAGCTTATCTTTTAGATTTAAAATTATATTTCATAATGTAGTAGATTATAATTTTTGCAATATTTAGAAATAATTAGAATTAAAAATATATTTAAATATAAACTGAAAATAAAGGAAAAAAACATTTTTGCATTAAAATTATTGTATTAACAATATATAATATAAATTAAAATAAAAATTTTATTACATATGAACAGAGAGATTCTATAGTATTGTGAATTTTGCATATATGACACATTTGATATATCGTATCTTTGTAAAAATATGATTTAGATGAATGTATTTTAAATTTTAAAGATACTGTTTCAGATTGTGTTGATTTCAAATTTATAAATTCAAGTACATTATTGAAATCAACACAATCTGAAAATTTGACATCTATTATAAAAATATATTCACCTGACTCAATATGTTTGTTTTACAAAGATGCATAAAACTTTGTAAATATCATGTCTGCAACATGCACTATTCTGTAGAGTTGTCCAATGTGTGATAAATATGTATATAAACACGTAATAAATACGTGTAGAAACACAATATAAACACGTAATAAATACGTGTAGAAACACAATATAAACATGTAATAAATACATGTAGAAACACAATATAAATATGTATGGGAATACATTATAAATGCGTATGGGAACGCATAAATACATATGGGAACACGTTATAAACATGTATGTGGATATACGTAAGAAACACGTATGTGAATATACGTAATATACACGTATATGATATGTAATAAACATGTATCTGGATACGTAATAATAACGTATGTGGATATACGTAATTAACATGTATCTGGATACGTAATAATAACGTATGTGGATACGTAATATACACGTATGTAGATACGTAATAATAATGTATGTGGGTATACGTAATAATAACGTATGTGGATATACGTAATAATAACGTATATGGATACGTAATAAACACGTATGTGCATATACGTAATAATAACGTATGTGAATATACGTAATATTAACGTATAAGGATACGTAATAATAATGTATAAGGATACGTAATAATAACCTTTTTTATAACGGTTGGTATACCGTATTCTAACGTACCATTTTTGCGTAATAATTACGTATGGCCTGACACGTAAAGATTACGTATTGCTTGATACGTAAGAATTACGTATTTGTGCTACCTGGGCAGTGATGACTCCTATTTAAAGTCTCTCCATAGAAGCTTCTGGAAATCTCTATATCTCAAAGAATAATCGTTCTATCGAGATGTTTCTGGAAATTACGACGAATAACACAAATTTTAGAGAAATGTTGATGATCATGCGCCTATGCTGCGGCTACCATTATATAAAACAACTTTATGCATATGCACATTACACATCTTGAACCAGTAAGCATTAGATTCTGGAACCCAATCCCGACATATCACGTTTTTACTCGATATATCGCGACGTGCTACATTTGCTTTTCCAGCCGTGGAATCAGAAATGACTCTACACTTATTCGTTAACTGAATTCGGTTTACAGTTTGACGTTAACCTAGTAGCGATGCTTCACCAAAACTGAGACTAATCAATATCAGAGCTGCACCTGAAGTTGACGAGTACATCCTAACTATCTAACATAGTTGCGTGGATTGTCGAGGATATCCTAACTATCCTTCACTGGGTACCAAACCTATAACCGAGCTATGACCAAACACTCGAAGCCTTTATCAATGCTCTTATCAGAATTGATGAGGCTCTTAACACAACTAGCAATATTTTTATAAAGATAACACTAATTGCCGATTCAACGCTTTTGAACTACTTCCCTAATAATATCCCCTTCCAGTATGAAATTACAAGCTACGTGGTTATCTAAACTACTTCAGTGCGACACTCGGAACTACAAGTTAGAGAAAACCTTAAAGCATTAGGTTAGTAGGAAAAATGACAGTCGACCTGTACAAAACTTGTGTCGATGAACGTTTTATTTCTATGTCGAGGCACGGACAGATTAGATTGGCCGTTTTAGCCTGAAATTCAAAAGGATTCAAATGGACAACAAGAAACAACAGCACACAAAATTTGATGTTACTATGATAAATGGAACTTGATTAATCAGGATCTCAAATATTTGAATCATTGACAATCAAGCAAACGAAGAAAGTCTAGATCATGTTAAACAGGCAAGATCAATTAGGCGTAAAGCATTGATTATAAAATATTTTTCAATCGAAATGCAATTTTATTTAAACATCTCTAAAGTGCAACACATTCAGCACTCTTATTTTTAAAAATGTTACAGTCTACAATAATTTACACCACCCGATATAGGAAAAACAACGGCATGAAACTTTGACCGTATAATTATGAAAATTGCGAGACAAAGCATCTGGTCGATGTATGCAAATGATTTGAAATGCAAGTAGGTCACTTGATTATAGTGCGAGATAAAATGGACGGAAACGACAGATGAGACAACAGTTCTTACTGTCTCTCGCCTGCGGAAACCGGTTTTCCGTTTCAGAAGACACGTGTTGTTAAAGAGATGCTTGGTCGACAACGCCAAAGTGCGTTTTAGCATTTGGACGATCGTGCGAGGGGATACATTTTAGTCCTATATACGGGTGGGTGATCGTACCTGCGTATTGCCGTTGAAACACGAGTAAATGCGTCCACTGTTCAAAGTATTTGGAGAAGATAGATTAAAGAAGGGCATATTAATCGTCGCAGTTATACAGGATTATCCAGACATACGTCAGCAAGCGTTGATCGACGCATTCGAAGGCATACGGTGTAGGCCCCAGAAGCGGCGACTGTCGATATTCTGCAAAATTTACAGGATACGTTGGATGTTCCAATATCAGTGAAAACAGTTTCTGGACGATTGGCCGCCAGCGGCTTGCACTCACACCGTTCTTTACGAAGACTGCCATTGACGACAGGACACCGACGTGAGAGATTGCAATGGTGTCGGGACGAGCCTCTTGGATGACTGAATGAGACAGAGTAGTGTTCAGCGACGAGTCTCGATTCTGTTTGTAGAATGCCAGTCACCGTTAAAGAGCCTGGAGGTGACGTGGAGACAGATCCAATATAGCTGAAACTGCTGAACACCATACTGTTCGACAATGTCCATTTTTGTAGGTGCCAACGGCTTCAGAAGCCGGTTACTTCTAGTTCGTATCAGAGGCAAAATGACGGCACGACGATAGGTTGGCGTACTGCGGTCGGTTGCATTTCTCTACTGTCAGCCTTTTCAAATGTTGTTTTCCATCAAGATAGCGTGCGATCTCACAGGGAAACTACCAGCATTCAAGCCTTGCCCGTCATCCAAATGCTTCCTTGGCCTCCGCTGACTCCAAATCTCTTACCAATCGAGCATGTATGGGACGTGAGTATCCGTCGTTTGATTGCCCTGTCCCCTTCTGAAACAGAAGGCGACCGGTGGAAAACTGATCACATTGTATAGGCCATTACTGTATTGCATTATCCTTCTGGAATTAACATCACTTAGTTTTATAGGCCATCTCTGCCTGTGAGTCCTTTAGCATCACACCCTAATCGCTCTTCTTCACCGCATCGCTCTCGCATTTTCTGTATCGGGTAGTGTATTATACTGTTATGAAATGCATGCCCTTGTTTATTAATTGTTTCCTTTCTAAATTTAACTTTCGGCGAATTCTAATTTACTTTCGATTCTAAAACTTGTTCTTGAAAATTTATTCCAAATTGATAAAGCGCCATTTCTGTATTTCGGCTTTTTAGATATTTCCCGGCAGTTTTGGCAAACCTTGGTGTAGGTTTTTGTTCCCGTGCGTTTGTACATGTACCGCGCATTTGCATTTCATATCTTTTAACATGGGAACTCTTTTTCTTTTGTCATGAACTTGCGCAAGTATACTAAAGATGCTTATGTCTGTTTTTGGTAAATAGTTCAGTTGGCGATGTAATTCCAAAGCACTCGGACGTGTTCTTGCCCGCGGGACAAAGAACAGAATGTATTTTAAAAGGATGTATCTAAAATTTAATTAATAATGAAGTAAATTGTTGATGTCGCGTTTTAATGTAATTTCGAAGAGTCGCGAGATTTGTTCATCATAGATTGATTATTCTGAGATGTCTAACCGGCGCAAACCACTATCGGATTCGCCGTTGTATTCAACGAATATTGCTCTGTAATGTTGGAAAAAAATCTAAGTGTTACTTCAAGTATCATCGTCAATAAATTTGATGTCTAATACTTCTTGATGTATATGATTTGAAACATGATAATTTCGCATCAAATAAAGAAAAAGATAAATTTAAAGGATTCGAGTCATCATTGCTTATCTTCTACAATCATCACGCCGCCATTAGTCTCCAATCGCTGTATACAATGTATTGATACCCTTGTTACATCAGCGCGGATCTCCCATCTTCTCGGATGCCTGTGAGAAACCACCCGCAGCGATCACGCTCATGTTGCTTGTCGTGCAATTCTATTACAAATGTCGTTTGCTATTCTTATACAAATCGGCGGCATTTTATCTTATTACAAACATTGCCGTGAATTTCATCTTATTACAAACGTTCTCGGTGGCATTTTCTTTTTATTACAAATAGATCCTGGTCACGGCACCAGTTGTAATAAAAAGAAAATGCCACCGGGAGCATTTCCTAACAATACTTGGAAACTTAAAACTTCATCAAAAGTTCTAATGCTATATATCATCTGCTTTTCTTTGTATAATCGCTGGATATTTCAATCATATCACTTATTATCCAGACTCCAGAGTTACACAATTTTACGTGATAAAAATTCAATAATTTTTATACAACTCGCCTTAAAATCGATTGATTTGTTTACATTCTGCATGCTATAGAAATTAGGCTTTATTGTACGCATAATCAAAGCTGTGTTATTATTTTAAATAAAAAGTATTGCAATTGCATCGTCACAGAATTTAGATGCGCAGATAATATGTAAAAATAAAGCGGGTTTATGACGGATGCAACACTGAATAAAAATTTAAGTGGTCATTAAACATCACGATTTTGACACAGGGAAAAAATGGATGAGATATTCTATTTTGAAATGAGTCACGTGATCTCTTCATATAATATGGGTGTAATTATTACTTCACATTTTATTCAAAAAACGACCTAACATATTTTGCTGAAAATTGTTATTGCACACTTTACGTAATACTTTGTATATTTATTATAATTTTCGAAGTAATTTGTGTATTTTAACTTCGCTTAAATTATGTTTGAAAAATTATATCGTATAGGATTCAATGTATTTCATTTCTTCACCCCGGGAATAATCTGAAAGTAACTGGGTAATATTATTCCTTTTTCTTCTTATATATCCCATAGACCGTCTCAACAACATACTAAAATATGATTTTGATAAATTCATTTTTACGGCAGATATCGTGCGAACATACAGACAGATAAACAAACTGAATGAACAAAGTCATAAACACTTTACAACAGTGTTGGAAAGTGTTAATATTTGTGAATTTTAACTTCGCTTAAAATATGTTTGAAAAATTATGTCGTATAGGATTCAATGTATTTCATATCTTCTCCCCAGGTAAAATCTAAAAGTAATTGGGTGATATTATTCATTTTTTTTTCCATATATACCATAGACCGTCTCAACAACATACTAAAATATGATTTCGATAAATTCATTTTTACGGCAGTTATCGTGCGAACATACAGACAGATAAACAAACAGAATGAACAAAGTCATAGACATTTTACAACTATGTTGGAAAGTGTTAATTAAAGGCTGTAATTTGTAAAATATACTAAAAATATTTGACTAGTAAAATATGTTAACGTCACCGTTCATATAGTAGCAAATGCATGATTATACTATTTTGTAAATCATCAAGTTTGTTATTGTAGTCAAATAATTTACTATTTGCTCTATATGGGTGATTCAAGATAACAATGTCCAATTAGTAAAAGGGTTTGTTGGTCAGTAATGTTTCGATGGAAATGTTATGTTTTCTATTATACTAATGACTGTTACTTTTCTCATTCTCTGTTAACTTAAACGGATGATACACTTCAACTGTAGACGAAAATTTTATGTTTCAACATGACAAAGAATAGAGCGTTTTCTTGCAAGATGAAGGTTTAAAAGAGTTTCTTGACAATGACTTTAAAACAACTTAGCCCTGCAGGTTAGGTACACAGAATCTCAGAGACTCTCAAACTACGAAGTTTATATTTTACCAAGGCATCTTTTATTCATGACATCTATTTTCCATTCACAAGTATTATGAGTAACACAATGCCATCTTATGTGAACCATAACTTGAAATACCTCGTGAACATCAGCCGTTTTTCAGCAAAGTTTGATGACCTACGAAAATTGAAGGAAAAACAAGCTTAAGATGAAAGTCTTTAGGAAGTCTTTAAGGAATTTTTTAAACGTATTTATTCGTCAAGATATTGAAATCGAAAGTATTAGGGAAATCCTTACTTCCTTTATACAATAGTATGGGAAATTAATAAAAATTAATATACTATGATCCAAAGGACCTAATGTAACTAATGAAATAACAGTAAAATAGACCTCTGGTGGCTGTGCTAGGTTCTCTTTGTCTCATATCTAAGTCATAACTAATGAAATAATCTATTTTCATTAATTCTTGCTATGTTTCAAAATGTCAATAAATGTCCTTCTTCTTCAGTTTGAAGTCTCTAAAATAGTTTTTGGCAGAAATAAGTAAAATTACTGCCCTTACCTTGGCTCATCCCCTTTGCATGCAGCGCAAAAAAAAATCGAATTTGTTCAGGATATAATGTTTTGCCTATGAAAGAAAAATAACTGATAAACTAGTTATTAATCCATCCCTCATGGGGTGAAGTGAGTACTAGCACTTGAAGTGAGGATTAGCATGTCCTTCGTATGCTTAGCAGTGCAAGCTCAGGGGTTACTTCATTCTGATTGGTCACTCCAAGCTTAAAACTGCAATTTTAATATAAATACATGAAGATAATGGCGATAGAAGGGTCATTCCATGCATTTTTATACTATTCATTTCATAAATGACTTTAAAATAAGAATCGTACTACTAGTGTAGATAGAATTCATGTTCTGGTTTTGAGCTTAGTATATACTCATTAGTATGGAATACTCATGGTAAGACAAAATTGTCTGTAGATAGGTTCATAAAAAGTAACATATGATATGTCACTGCAGGTATCAACTATTTCACACTTACCTCAAAATAGATACGAAACCAGTCCATAGATACTGTTATTTGCAATGGCAACTCGATTCTGACCATGGAAAAGCCCACTTATTGGCGGGTTCTGCCAGTATTACCGTTGAACATTAGATTCCGCTATTCCTCCCATCTTACTACTTATAATTTCATGAAAGATAAAGTTTATGTATTCAAAACACTCGGAAAGAAAGAAATATAAATGAAGTATATTTGAATAAACGAGAAATGAGATTATATTCTAGAAGAATATCGAGATCGATAGGGTGTGTGTAAACAAATTCAAAAGGAGGATTTTGAATAATTGACTCCTTTTAGTATTACCTCTTGCACAAATTAACCCGAATATATAATTTATGAATTATGCATAATGCAAATACAATACGTAACTTCAAGGATGAAATGGGGCAAATTTCGATAAATGTATTTTCTTATATTTGACATTTACTAATTTCCTCTCCCTTATTGAAACATCAGTGGTGTATATTTAGAGGTGTTAAAAACGAAGTAAACTCAACTCGGTAGTAAGCTACAATTTGATATGCAATAAAACATTCATCAAACTTCTGTCTGGAATGATTGGCAAAATTATATGATCGGTTTGATAAACAGTAGAAAAGAATGTTGATGGCAATAAACTTCAGGATTAAATGAGAGATAGCAGCACTAGCACCAACGAAAGCGTTTGTCAATAAATAGTTATTTCATGTGACCCAAGACAGATATAGTAGCCAAAAATTAATTAGAAAATATGAAAATGAAGAACTTGGGAGAAGAGTAAAGGACATTGGGCGGATTCAAATAATTTTATAATGAATGAATCTATAAAAATATGTGCACGATTCTTATAAATAGGATAGAATCATTTTCAGAGAGGTACGTGTCGTAATTCATGAATCAATTTCAAACCAAATTCATATGAAATTCAGGCAAACTAAATTCAAACGACATTCAACCAAACTAATTAAAAACATACTAAAAAGAAAAATAGGAAATTACAAAATTAAGCAAGATATGACACACAACTACATAACATAATGACATAAGATATGACACACAACTACATAACATTACCCGGCCGTCCAAATGGTTGCTCAAGCCCTCAGGGCGAGCCGGACGGTCTGGGTCTTCAACACAACTACATAACGTAGTAAACAGTTTCGGAGCTATGCGAGCTCACCTCATCATCTACATTGAAATTACATTTGAATAAACTTTCCTGCAGTACATGGTACGTATAAGGAAAGTATTGATAATCGTGTTAAAAATCGGAAAATCGATTGTCATATAAACATCACCTGTGTAACATGCGATTTCACAGTAAAATACATAATATTATAAAAAAGTATTGCTATTGAATATATTGCATAATAGATGTGAAATTGTTTTTTAATTGTCTTGTTTGTGATCACTAATTTATAACTATGTTTCTTACATAGGTGGAATTATGATGAGTTATTATTAAGTATACAAATTAAAATAGCGGAAATAGTAGTGTGAGGGTAACTCTCATGGGCGACCACTGGTGCTGTTCAAATCGGATCAACCAACAGAGTGTTAAATGTAAAGTATTTTGTCAGCATATAATTTCATGAAATATGTTAAATAATATGTTTTATATTGTTAAAGTTAATAGGTTACAGACATTTCTGTAAAATATATAAAAATATTTTGCAAATCTGAATCCGTTTCTCGATTTCAAATCCGATCGACTGTACATCAGAGAACACAAAAGTTTGGTTCCAACTATATCCTTCTTTTTCGGCATTCCATGCCATCCCACACATAATTCCGAGACTGTGTATGTTATGAATTATGCATAACCTAAATGCACTACGTATATGCGTGAATGAACAGTGATAAATCTTTTATCATATTTGACAGCAACAGAGTTGTTTTCTTCTACAAAGACATTAGTGTTAGATAACTTTTGTGAGGAATGCTTATCAAAATAGAAGGCCAAGTCTATAAAGCCAGATCGTGTTATTTGAAATTCATTCCTCTGCATTTTTAATATGAAGAAGATTGTATTATTTGAAAAATAATTTGCTTTTTAACAATCGATTAAGTTTTTTTTTGTGTAATACTTAAAGTTAAAAAGAAAAATATATTTCTCTAAAATATTTAGAATACTTTCTTCTTCTTGGGAACTACAGCCTAGAGCAGTTCAGCACCGTTTCAATCAGTTTTTGCCAGCGGCATACATCAGATGCTACAAGTCTCCAATTAGTGATTCCCAAAAGCTTGAGGTTATTTTCTACATTGCCAAGCCATCTGGTGGGGGGTTGACCTGTTTTACCAATGTCTGCTTGATTGTTAAAATTGAGCCTGAAAAAATTTCCAAGAAATCTATTACGGTACGTTTTAATGACTTTAACAAGGTTAGGATGTTTATATACAGTAATGTCCAAAAGGATGTTTATATACAGTAATGTCCACATTGTCAAGCCAACTGGTGGGGGCTCAATCTATTTTACCATTGCCTACTTGTTAATTAAAAATGAGTCTGAAAAAATTTCCAAGAAATCTAATACGGTAAGTATTAATGACTTTAGGTTATTTATATACACTCGTGACCAAAAGTTAAGTATAGTTGCTTTTTATGCGAAAATGTCAGGAAATTTACATCGGAATGGAAGGAAACGCGGTATGCGGGTGTAATAGGGTTATAGAAATAGAAAACAATGTAAAACGAGGATAATAACGACTTTTTCAATCCAAAGAAAAGGGTTGAAAGAAAAATGGTCACAATACAAGTGTCAACCTCAGTGAAACAGAATGATTAAAACAATTTGATGCTGCAATTTAATGTGGTGTGTGTGAACCTCAGATAGCCGCGCATGCTGCACAACGATTCCCCATACTTTTGATGAGGGTTTGGATGAGTTTGCGCTTAAAAAGTTCCAAGCCTCACGGAGAGCAGTTTTCAATCCCGGAACGAGGCTTGGTGGGTAGCGGAGGGCTACAAGATGTCTCCCGAGAATGTCCCACACATGTTCTATTAGATTCAGATCAGGAGAGTTGGCAGGCCACTGCATGTGCTCGATATCTACAAACTGAAAGAAGTCGTCCACGCACGGTGAGAAGGCGCGTTATAATATATGGATATGAAATTAGGACCGACAAACAACACCTCAAAACAATCGAACGGTAGGCTTAAGGACTTTGTCTCTGTATCTTTGACCGGTAACTGACCCCGTGTCAAATATATGGAGGTCTGTACGGCCGTCCAACCTGCCCAGACCATGACTCCCTCAAATGGAAACGATGTCTTTTGTAATATTTCCCGAGTGAAAACGTGTTCCACGTTCTTTCCAGATCGTGGTACGACGAGAATCAGTGTACAGGCTAAATGTAGACTCGTCACTGAACATGGCATTGCCCACTGTTGTCCACTTCACTACCGATGTTCCAAACTCCCCTGTAAACGCGCGTGTTTCTGTGCAGACGTCAGGGGGATGCAAACCGCTGGTCTTCTGGCATAGAGTCCAACGTGTCGGAGTCTTCTGTAAACAGTTTGTCTCGAAACAGTGACTCCTGTAGTGGTTGTCGGGGCTGAACCCAGTTGTCTGGCAGAACGGTACCTCTAACGTCACGCAGTTATCACCAAATATCGATTTTACCGAGCTGTTGTACTCCCTTAGCCGACCTGGTACTGTTCGGCGGGTAACATCTCCAGTGGTTTGGAACATCTGCCGCAGTCTGGAGATCAAACACTGAGGCACATTAAGCATTTGAGACGCTTCGGTTTGGGATCGACCGGATTCCAGCCAATAATTCGTCCATTCAAAAACATGTCCTGTTGTCATCTTTGTGACATCTTTCGTCCTATTTTATTGTTAACAACGCTCCGTACAATAGCAATTGCAAAATCCTGCCTCAATTGGCCATGCCGCTCGAGGTCGTTATATACTCGTTCCGACGTGCGCCGGTGCTTTATTTAAAAAGCCGGTGGTAAGTTATCGATGTTTTACAAATGTTAGTTTTGGTGGTATAGTTAAGCAGTCGTGTTTTAAGTTGGCTTTTTAGGTTATAGTAACGAATATTTTCCATCATCATACGATTATAAATTTCAGTATTGAGTTCGGTTTTTAATGGTTACTCTGGCCCCAAGGTATTTTAACTGTGTGTCTATCTTTTAAAGAATAACCATTCGCCTGCAGACGCAGAGTGTCAGTATTTCCTTTCGTAATCTCTCTCTCTCTCTTTATTGCATTGGTTAATTTTCTTAAATAGTTAGTCCCATATATATCACTAACTGTAGACTCAAAGGATTATGTAGGCCTCAATGACATATTGCCTGGATCTGCCAATAATGTCGAGAGTGTTGGCATAGGCTAAAATTTACAGGGATTTTTCAAAAATGTTTCCTTGTATTGCAATACCTGCATCTCTGAAGACCTTCTCCAGGACGATGTTAAATATTAGGTACGCAAAAACATCACCCCGTCTCAGACCTCTATCTGTATAAAAAGCTTCAGATAATTCATTCTGAAATTTGATCTTGCATTTGACTCTTCAAAGTGTGACTCTTCAAAGTTTTGACTCTTCAAAGTGATTAATTTTGCAGGGATTTCCATTTCTTCTATTGTATTGAATAACTTGTATCACTTGATGCTAACATTTGCTGCTTTAAAATCGACAAAAATGTGGAATGTGTCAATTTTATATTTTTTTGTTTTCTCTAAAATCTATTGTAAAGCATGGATTTGGTCGGTAATATATTTTCCCCTTTGATATCTACACTGGTAACTTCCGATTCTTTTGTCACGTGATGTATAAGCCTAGTCTAAAGTACATTGGAAAATATTTTAAATTCGATATTCAGCAAGGTAATCCCCCTGTAATCATCACATTTCAGCCTGTCTCTCTCCTTAAAAATCGGACAAATAGAGTCATTGTCCCATTCAATGGACATCTTATCTAATGTCCAGACATTACAAATTATATCATGAATGGCTTTTGTCAGTTCTGTTTCATTAATCTTTAGGAGTTCATATTTTATACCAACTGATCCCGCAGATATCTTCTGGTTTAAGTTCTTCATAGCTTGATCAATTTCATCTAGCATTAATAACGTCAGTCTGGCAATCGTTTGTCTGAGGTGGAGGCAAAACTATTTTCTAACTATTTTCTTTATATCTAGAGTGTTAAATTTTTCGTTAGTGAATTTAATATCCGCTTTCCTATACGTAATTGATCTTGAATTGAACTCTCATTTTACATAGTTAACTAGCTGATAGTACATTCTGGATAATTTCTATGTGTGTGCATGAATGTGTGTGTGTGTGTGTGTGTGTCTATGTGCATGAGTGTGTGTGTGTGTATGCATGAGTGTGTGTGTGTGCATGAGTGTGTGTGTGTGTGTGTGTGTGTGCATGTGTGCGCGCGCGTGTGTGTGTGTGTGTGTGTGTGTCAGTGAGACTTTGGAGACGATATTTCACGAACGAATGAAGCGATTCGAATGAAATTCGGTACAAAAATTACAATCTGTGTTTGGGACCAGAAATTGAGTTCACACCAGATTTAGGTGAAACAGTTTCATGTTCAATATTTATGGCTTGATGCAATAGCTAACAATGCTTCAGACGAAACGACGATAGTTTTTTCAACACTTTGACCCGCGAGGAAAATTAGGCCATAAATATAGAGGCTCAAGTGTAGCCACGAGAGTGGTGAAATATGTTTACCAATGGCAAAATGTCTTCGCCCTAATGTCAGCCAATCAGAACCAAACAGGCGTGTCAGATCTCAGGCAAAAAAAGACGGCAATCAAGATATGATATTACACATCTTCTACGAGAATAATCAGTTAGCAGTTATGAAGCAAGTGATAAAGTAGTTAGTAAAGTCAGAAGTAAGAGTGAGATTTTCTATGATAGTACGGAGGCAATACATACGAGAAGTCATGAATATTTCTACGGAATCCAGAGGCAAATATGAAACGACAATGTCCAGATTACAGGTTCCAGAAGTGTTCGAAAGTAAAATGAGCAGATGCAGTACGAGTAAGGAGCCCTGAACGTAGAGTTACGGCCAGTAAGATACGTAGATGCAAGAATTGTAGTCCATGACAGACCAGAAAATGAAGGTATGTGCCCATTAATAATTGTAGAAGGTCGGCAAATCATTTAGGAAATATTGAGAAAATGGTCTCACAATTGCTCTCTCCGCCACAATTAATACGAATAATTGTGTAATTAATTTAATAAGCATTCTACGTTGTTAATAAATGATTTTATTTGTAAAGTTAACAAGGGTGCAATTAATTGAGTAGTATTATGCTAATAAATATTCTTTTACAGGACTCGCGCTAAAGATAAAATTGGAGGTTTATGAGTGGCACACAGCTAAATGTGTAATAATGTTCTACGACGTACGATTTTACGGCCATGTTTATATAAATCAACTTAATATTATGCTATTGCATAATTCTCGTATGATGGTTGAAGCTCTATTATTAAATAATCAAAGCAACTGAGAATAAATAAACTTTAATGTTTTATTCTCAAAGTTTCGATATTATTGAGTAATCAACGTAGTAATCAAATCAATCTAATAACGTATTAATCGTTGAGTTCCTTAAATGTGCTCGACACTGTGAATACTGGAAGCTTGTTGTTTTTAAACGCAATCGAATGTTCAGAACACTAAAATTTTCGAGTGGAATTTAAAAATAATCATCAGAAAATCAAAACATTTAGTAACGTTACGTAAATAGTCATTTTTTATGTAATTTTTCATTAGAAAACGATTGACATACACATGAACCGCACTCGAGATATTTCACAATTTTCAAATAAATCACATAAAAATAAAAATATATTAAACTATTGTAAAATATGTTCACTTTTCATATGTAATATCATGGAATAAATTTGGTGACATCATTCTCGTGGATCTAGCGTGTTCCATTTATGAGAAAAAATATTTGTGATAATACTTTTATATTTGGATTCCAATAGTCATTTATCTGCTGTAGGAACAACTTATTTCTCCTTTCATAACGCTCGGCTAGAATTTGGCGGAATGTTGCCGAATTGGCGACATTTTTTAATGCTGCCACATTAAAGAAAATGTTGCCAAATTGATACAAATGACGCTAAATCAATGAACGATGAAAGTTCAGTATCTTGAAATGAACATAAGAGTACACTATAAGAATAACCCATTTCTCCTTCATAAACGCTTAGCAAGAAATTTAGCGGGACGTCGCCAACTTGGCGGCTATTTTGAATGTTGCCAAATTGACAAAAATATCGCCAAATTGATAAAAATTACGCCAAATAAGAACTAATGTTTCACAAATTCTGATTTCTGTGATATGACGAGCATACCTTCTAGTATATAAGAAATGCTCGTCTCTCCGTTTGTTTGTAACACTTGAAGATGCATTTGACGAACTTGGCGAATGATTTAGCAAATTATCCCCAACTTGAAGATATTTTGTCGCTGGTTGAAAAGAATATAGTCAAAATTGCAAAAATGACGCTAAATTAATGAAAATAACACCTAATTGATGAATTAATTATTAAAATATTTAAATTTAAGGACTATATCGCTTACTGAGGAAGCTATCAATATTTATTATTGTTTATTTAGATTTGCGAGAAATATAAGTTTACTAGGTACTTTGAAATAATTTTACTTGTTGTCATCCAGAAAATCGTCAATTGTACAATTCGTAAATATAAACACAGTACCTTGGATCTTATATATAATATTGTAACTGTAAAAGTAGTAAATTCATTGCATTATATAAGGAAAGTCATGTGTTGCCCACATCAGATGTTTTTCTGTGTATTCGTTTTCCACCCATATTCATACTCCTCAGGTATCTTGTTTGGATTGGAATTTGAGTCTCAGTTCATATTTATACTTTTTCAATATAATTTTTTAGTTCCGCAACCTCAAACTTTTTAGATATATGTTTCTTTTTCTTGTTAACAAATTTATATAATTTGTATCTCTTTAAGATTATTGTGTTGTGGTATGGATCTACATTAGGCCCTCTATAGTTACTCACGCCATTCAAACTACTCCTATACTTTAAGTTAATAAGAGTTTAGTCAATCGGGATCAGGATATTCCCATCAGATAATTTTTAGATATCTTTGTTTATGTTTCTGTGCTGCAATATATTACTTTTTATTAGCTAGCCTGCTTGCAGTTTTTCAATCAATCCGTTTCACGCATTTATCTTTACTTCCATCATATAAGCTCTGGTCACCAATGGTCGTTCTCAAATTATGTGTTTTTTAACACTTTACAATTAATTGAAAAGTGTTTATGACTTGGTTTATTCTGCATGTCTGTCTGTCCGCTCGCACGATAAATGCCGTAAAAATGACTATCAAAACGAAATTTTCATATTTGTTCAGCCGGTCTGTGGGACCTATGGGAAAGTATATGAATAATATCACCATATAAGTTTTGGACTGAAATAAGGTTGAAAAAATGTAATACATTGAACCCTATGTCACCTGATTTTTCAAACATTTTTTAAGCAAATTTAAAATTCATATATTGGTTCGAAAGTTTTACGACATATTCAAATTATCCCATAAGAAATATGAAAAAAGTTTCAGCAAAATATATTTGGTAGTTTTTTAAATAAAACTGAAATAGTAATTACAACCACATTATATGAAGATATCACGTGACCCACATTAAAATAAAATATGGCGTCTATCATGTGTCAAAATCGTGATTTTTAAAGTCCTTTTTAATTTATATTTAGTGTTGTATCCCTCCTAAATAGTTTAGTGTTGTATCCGTCCTTTTTTTCTTAATTTCTGTGCATCTATATTCTGAAATAACATAATTACAATTTCATTGAGTTTAAATTATCAATACCATCCCTCTTGTGTCAAAATCATGATTTTTAAAGATATTTTTAATTTCATTTATATTTTGTGTTGTATGTGTCCCCATACTGTTTCATTTTTACTAAATTTTTGTGCATCTACATTCTGATTGCAATTACAATGTATTTGAGTTTAAATGATCATCAAACTTTGATTAATTCCACAACGAAGCCTAATTTTCAGAGGTCCAAACAGTTTCCAAACAGTTCGATCCCCCTTTGCGACATTGGCGTCCATGGACGCCACATGGACGACTTAATTGTCTCTTTGGCATTGAAGTCCATGGTCGCCAATGTGTGCAAAAGGGGGTCGAGCTGTTGGGAATAGGGTATGTCAAATACTTCTCTTTTTGAGAGGTTCTTTGTTTCGGATTGACGCTGCTACCCCAAAGCAAGAGGTTAAATAAAATAAATCATTGTAGTATTGTGATAAGGTAAAGCAATAGAATTAAAGTGTATGAATGAAATATTTACAGCTTTTATATAGAGAGCCAGGCTATTTATATTTCAATGACGTCATTTAGATAAAGTTTTTTTTTCCATAATATGTTATAGTTTTAAGTTTTCAAATGTAATAAATTATTGTAGTAATGTGATAATTTTAAAAAGATTACCGCTGAATGTATCGCATTTTAGAGATGTTTAAATCAGGCGACATATATTTCAATGACGTCATTTGAATGAAGTTCATTTGTTCCGATGAAGTATGAAGTTTTCAAATATAATAAATTAATGTAGCATTGTGATAATTGAAAAAAAAATACCACTGAATGTATAGTATTTTAGATATGTTTAAATAAAATTGTCTTGCAGTTGGAAACTGTTTCATAATCAATGCTTTATGCCTGATTGATGTTTCTTGCTAATTCTTTAATCAGTTGCAATTCTGTTGCACAAACAAATCAACAGAAAACAAACTGTATGTAAACAATTACGGGAGGGGTGTATCAATTTATTTTGAGGATCCAAGTGAGTTTAATATAATACCGCCATAGTGTGCAATAAAAATAATTTTTTTCTGCAATATTTTTCTGCATTTTTTTATCTCCATTTTCCCTTTTCCTCGCGATTTTGGAATCAAAATGCTCGTGTTTATAAACGTATATATATATATATATATATATATATATATATATATATATATATATATATATATATATATATATATATATATATATATATATATATATATATATAAATATATATATATATATATATATATATATATATATATATATATATATATATATATATATATATATGTTTATAAACACGAGTTACAGAATCGAGTTAAACTCATGTATTACATAATTTAATAAAAGCATGATGCATTTAATCAACGGAACTCGGGAACAATCATATCCCTTCCGCTTTGTACAGCACTATTATGATGTTTTTTGCAGAAATTATAGTGATAAAAATTATGTTAATTTATCCGACATCATACAATACAACTCAACTCTCACCTAGGATTATCCGATTGTTTCGCATACAGATGGCTCTATAAGTAAGACGCGACTTTTTTATGTATGCTTTCCTATTCGAAGTATATACGCTTTATGCAACTCTTCCAAGATTCTCGTCTTGCTGGTTAGTAAAATTTCCAATTTTTGTTATTTTGATCATTTTTATGTTGTCTGGGATTCGGTCATTTTTTCCCCACGGGCATCATCGATTGTTGTTTCGGGCGTGCAGAGTCTCTGGGAGCGTTTTCATGAAGTCAAAGCTAGCTTCTAACAAGGAAATAGGGGTCGCAATCCCCCTTGGCCTTTCTGCAACTCTGTAAAAACAATCATTCCATCTATATATTTTCTTTTTTCATTTTAAATCTTATATATATATATATATATATATATATACATATATATATATATATATATATATATATATATGTATATATATATATATATATATATATATATATATATATATATATATATATATATATATATATATGTATATATATATATATATATATATATATATATATATATGTAAATATATATATATATATATATATATATATATATATATATATATATTTAAATTTATTACTAGCATTCAAAATTGTAGACGTTTAATTTTCAGACGCTTTTCTGCAGGTTCATTATTCTGTAAATAAATGTAATGATATACGTTTATTTTCAAAGCATCTTGGTGGTCATTGTTGAATACCCAGACCGTCCGACTCATCCTGAGGACATGAGCAACAAATTGGACGACCGGGAAGTGGTGGTCATTGTTGTAACATCTTATCATTTATAAAGTTTAAATGTAATTTTGCAAGCAAATATATTAAAAATTTAACTTCCGGATTTTTTTAAATATTCATCACAAATGATATAAAAGGCTAGACCCATCAAAATATATTTGGACCAAAGTCTAGTGTTATATCTCTTAATGGGGCTAAGGGTGTAAAGTTATTTACATCCTGCATTATAGTTATAACCCAAGCCATCGTTGTGTTATACTTGTAGTGTTGTGGCATTATATGTCATATAAGGAAACATAGCAAACAGCATTGATGTTGCGCAGCCGCCTGGAAATATTGCACAGCGGTAGTGCCGAAAAGGCGCATCGTCATGTTTAGCGATATGAAGGTTATAAGAACGCAGCATTGGACTTAGGACCGGGTCTAAAACCTGAATCGCATTTGGTTGGGCTTTGGTCCGATCAATGAGCTCGAGGAAGGTGGAAGGGCTTCTAAAATTTTATTTTAAGATATCTATTATCTATCGGTATCAAGTGATATGACGTCATCTGAAATGTTAAATTTTTCACTGTCTAATTAAAATATTCCTGTAATTTGATGTGAAACTGAAACATCTTAGGACGCGCTGTAGAGTAAATCTTGAAAGAAATGTGACTTACATGAAATAGAAAGAGAAGTTTGTTACAAAAGTGACATTATCTGGTCACAAATCAAGCCATTTTAAGATGATTTGTACAAAAATTGCTGAATTTTTATCACTTAAAATTGTTTAACTCTGGAGTCAGGAATATAAGTGATATGAATGATTTTCCATTTAAAAGCAAAAAATTTATAGCATTTATAGCCTTTTTTGGCAATTTTAAGTTCCCAAGTATAATAAATTATTATAGTACAGTGATAATTAAAAATAATATGAGTGCTGAAGGTATTGCATTTCAGAGACCTTTAAATAAAATTGCATTGCAGTTGGAAAGTGTTTCATAATTAATTCCCTATGTATGATTGATCTGTCTTGTTTATTTTTGCATTAAAGTCTCTTTTCACCATCTTAGTATCGTTACGTGGGCAATCATCATAGCTGAACTCAGTAGGACATAAAATTTGTCATTATCATATTCAGATATATTCTCTACGGGTGCACGGACACAGATAAGACGTATTTTACAAATTCTCTCGCTGACAGATTTGAAATCAATTGCCTTGTTCATGGATCTCTTAGTAACGATAAAGGCAGTACCAAAATGGTGCATTTAATCTTGACGGCTGTGTTAGGTTGCTTTAGAATTTATGTAATTTGGGGGGTTTGAAATTTACTTTTATTTATTTTTTCCTGGCTCAATATTCTCCATTTGGTAATATTTAAATATTATTTATTGGGTTTTTTTTTCATTTATTTGTTAATTAGATTTTTTTATCTTCTAATTTAATTTTCTTTATAATATTCTTAATTAAAAATGTTCCATTAACATTACTTTAATATTACTTTTGATTTGTAATTTTATAAAAATTATTTATTTATTTGATTCCCCTTAAAATCCCCTTTAAATTGATGCCTCATTTTCCCAGTTTGGTTAGAAATTTCGTTTGTTCTATAGTTTCAAGTTATTTCCACGTTCAGTGCGTTTCAAAAATTTCAGTTGCGGCTCACTTGAAGTCTTGGTTTTGCGGGCTTTTTACCGCGATTGACGCGCCGCCTAAGCACTTTTCGCGCCTTTTGGAATTCGTGAATTATTTTTACTGGTTCGCGTTTTTACGGATCGTCAGCTCTCGGAGTTTTGAGTTTTAATTTTGGAAATTCTAATTTCCGTAAGCGGATTTTAATTGCTGACGTTTGTCTAAACTTCTCCGTTTTCCGCACGTATAAATACGCTCGCGGAATTTTTCGGTTTCAGTTTTTTGTTGAATTCCCACGTTTTCGGTTTGAGCGAAAAGCGCGTAGTTGATTTTTTCAGATGGAACTTATGTTCCACGTTAAAATTCCTTTGCAACATTAAGTTTCTCGCGTTATTTTATTTAACACTTGTTGTTTTTTTCAAATGATGCTTTTGCCGATTTTCCTCAACTAATTACGACGTTACTCCTAGAAAAATGTGATCCGAGAATTTATTATGTGAGCAACGAAAAAGAAGCTACTCTGAAAGACTCGTCCGCTAGTTCTAAGAAGATCCGAGTGTTTCAGATGTTGTTGATATGTCTGAACTCCTTTTTTATCCTCCATTTGAAAGAAATATGCTGAGTCTTTCCTGCTATCCAGGTAAAACTGATATGGAACATTTCCTTTTACTACTTTCAACCTGTAAATTCTAAGATGAATATTAATGTTTTATTTAAACTCTTAATTTCTTAAATTCAGTAGGTGATTTCTCAATATTTTTAAAAATGTATGATTTAAATTTTATTCTTTAAATTTATAATTCTGAAACTTTATTTCTGAGAACAATTTTCTGAACCTTCCCAAATTTATAAGAGCTTGGGTAAATTCTTAATTTTTTAAATTTAATATTTTTTTGTTAATAATTTATGATGAAATATAAATAGATTTTTCTGCAGTAAAGTTTTTATATTAATTCATCAATTCTAACTAAGCTGATAAAATTCTAAAATTCTAATGTCTATCTAATTCTAATGTCTGTCTAAAATTCTAATGTCTAAAATTCTGATGTTAATTCTTCCTGAGTTGGCTGCCTGTGAGCAGAGTTTTTGTAATTGTTATTTGGATTAATTTGAAGATGCAATTTAATAAAATAATTTTCTTTAAACTAATTATTATGGCTTCTTTTATCATTTTTAAACACTACAGGTTTTGATGCCGAGTACCAGTCTAGAAATTGCTCTCATGTTTAATAATATTTATTAGTAGTGTTAAGCTTTCAATTGTATAAGAATTATGGATGATATTGGAGAAAATAACTGCATATATGTATCTGTTTCTGGATCAGATGAAACTGGAGAAGGCTCTAAAGATAAACCTTTTGAAACATTATTATATAGTATGATCTCTCTTGGTAAAGAGCCATTTCCTTCTCTTTATACAAATTAAAATGATGGTATTGATTGGGAGTTAGTTCTCAGAATTCAGGTTGCTAGTACCAAGAAAACTTGGTTATCTTTATTGGAAATAAATTTATCTTCTTAAGTAAACATTGAGACAATATCTGATGATTTAAATTCTGCTTGAAACAAAAATACAGATTCAAATGTTAATATTAAACAAAATGATTTAATTGTGCAGGGATTAAAAATGGATTCTTCTAAATATAATTTAATGAGTAATTTTAAGACAGTCTCTTCAATAGGATACTTTTTGGATTCAATCTCTGTGTTTTCCGGAGAGGAATCTGGCCTCCCATTGGAGGATTACATAGATAGGATAAAAATATTAGCCGATCATGCAAATTGGTTTGAATCAGATACGGTCTTAGTTTTAAAATTAAAATTGTCAGGCATAGCTGCACGATTTATTAGGGATAATCCTAGGTTAAAAGAAGATAAATCTTTTTCTCTAATTCTCAAAGCGTTACTCGACAGATTTTCTGCAATCGAATGTTTACGTAGTTATTTAAGACCTTTTTACGAAGTTATCAGAGACCCAATGAATCTATCTGTCAGTTTGCTACTCGAGTTGAGGCTTCTTTATATAAAACTGTTTTACCTAACTTACTACGTGACAAAGAGGCAAACCAACAAATACTTCTCTGTCTTGTGCTCTGTTTTATTGAAGGTCTGAAGCCTCTTTTCAAACAGCCAATCCTATCTCAGAACAACAAGAGTTTTGACTCTGCAAAAAGGGCATGCTGTGGCAGAGGAAAAAGTGTGGAGCAAGCAACATGGGGATGATCCCCAATATGTAATGAATTTTGGAGAGTCTGAAAATAAGCAGCTCCATGATGAGCTGAATAGAAATAGAGTGGAGGTAGAGAACCTCACTAAAAGGCTTGCTGAGTTGCAAAATCAAATTGACACCAAACCACAGCTGCCTCTAACTAGATTGAAAAAGGATAGCCGAATGTGTTTTTCATGTAGTCTATTAGGTCACATAAGTGTGGATTGTAGGAAATTTCCTCAATCTCACAGGTACAAAAGAAATTCTGGGTCTCTGTCTCATTGAATGTATCAATAACCTTTTTATTTTCCACAACCTACACAAAACTATCCACATAATTTTCCACAACAAACGCAGGGATTTCAACCACCTACTCAATTTTTTTTACCATCAGCCAAATCAAAGCTTTCAGCCTAACATAACTGAAACTAAACCCATTAAGAACCTTCCCAAATTTATAAGAGCCTGGGTAAATTCTTAAATTTTTAAATTTATTATTTTTTGTTAATAATTTATGATGGAATTTAAATAGATTTTTCTAAAGTTTTTATACTAATTCCTTAATTCTAACTAAACTGATAAAATTCTAAAATTCTAATGTCTATCTAATTCTAATGTCTGTCTAAAATTCTAATGTCTAAAATTCAAATGTTAATTCTTCCTGAGTTTCCTGCCTGTGAGCAGAGTTTTTGTATTTGTTATTTGGATTAATTTGAAGTTGCAATTTAATAAACTAATTTTCTTTAAACTAATTATTATGTCTTCCTTTATCTCTCCTTCTTGAACACAACAGGTTTCATTTTATCCCTTTGAAACACAGCAGTTGTAATAGACATTGAAGTTTTCTCCAAAATACTAAGGCATATCCATCTACTATCTTGTATAGCCAAAATGCCAGCACTATATGTGTCTCAAAATCATGCAACGGATTTCTGAGTTCTGCACTCATGTAGAGTGCGCGAATGTTCTAAATTCCAATTCTCAATTCCAACTTCGTGCCAAGTCGTCTGGTTAAATTCAGTTCTGTTTTTACTTTTTGTGATTTTGGAACTGGAAGGTGTTTACGGAGTGAAGTATTCAGCACCACGCCCAAATCCAATTCTGGAGTGCTAGAATATATTTACTCTAGAGTCTCGTAGTTGACCTGTCTGGCTTGGGTGTCCCTGCCAGTTAATACGCTACCGCCAACATAGCCCGACTAGTCTGTATCACTCAAACAAGCCCAGTCACCACGACAAAGCAATAACATCGAAGCGAGTAGGTTAGAATATTTTAACAATATTATTTTTTTACATCATAATACATCGGCGAACTCAAAAGTGTTTCTTCAAATATGTCCATTTTTTTCTATATTCCATAACATTGCATACATAATTCCGAGATTGTGGGTGCTATGAATTATGCATAACTTAGATGCACTATATACACGTTGATTATAATTAAAGTTGCGATTTCAAGGCGCTATAAAGTAAAAACCACTGGTCAGAATGACCTGATATTTGACCTGAGTATACGTGAAGCAATGGAATTTTGTTTGGCGAAAAAAAAATTACTTCAAAAATGTACCGATAAATGGCAATGTACGAATCCACCATGGAATTTGCTTGACGGAAAACGAAAAAATTAGCCCCTAGGTCGCGTTTGGAAGCACACCTCTAATCTGGAGGTATGCTAATTAAGACTGAGCATGTGCACCGCACATTACACTTGTGAACGAGGAACACATGCAGTTCTCTGGAAATCACAACTTTTATGCAAGATGGCGCTCCTCCGCACATTGGAACACCAGTGAATCAGCTGTTAAATATCCATTTCGGAAATGAAAGAATTTTCAGCCTCATTTTCCAAACGTCCGGCCGCCACGTTCACCTGGCCTTAATCTTTGCGACTTCTGGCTTAGGGGGCACCTCAAAAATGTGGTGTACAGTGGTCGGATTGCGAACCTAGCTGACTTGAAAGCACGCATTACTCACCATATCAACAGCATCACCTCTGATACACTCCGATCTGTTGTTTTGCGCTTCCAACTCATAGCCGAGCACGGTGGACAGCATACTGAACATTTCTTGCGTATATCGTATGTGTTTGTTTCATGTTTTCGTGATGTTTCAATCAATTATTAAATTAAGTGATGTTGATTAAATTGTCGTTTTCTTTAGTTGACTATAGTTTCATTCGGCTAACAACACCCCTTGTTTAATAAATACAGCGCCGTCTATCGGTACATTTTCGAAGTATATTTTTTCCTTCGCCAAACAAAATTCCATTGTTTCACGTATACTCATGTCAAATATCAGGTCATTCTGACCAATGGTTCTTACTTTACAGTCTTATAAAATCGCAACTTTAATAATAATCACCCTGTATATGCATGAATAAAATGTGATACATATTTCATCATATTTTAATGGTATTATGCTTTTCCGCTTAACAAAACCATTAGTGGTGGATAACTTGTTTGAGATAAAGATAACAACATTTGAGGGATAAATCGTATAAAGTCATATTAAATTTGGTTCTTAAGTATAGGGAATGTAAGAACAAATGTAATATTTTAAAATATACAACTTGCATTTTAAAAATCATTTCAATTGTTAATTTTATACTGTAAAGTTATTAGTAAAAATATATTTTTCTAAAATATTTTGATATATTTTAGAAATATGATTCCTTTACGGGTTAGCAAAATCAATTAACAATGTATCAGAAAACCCCAAAGTTTAACTTCAAATATACCCTTCTTTTTCCGTATCCAATGCCTCCGTATGCCGTAATGCCTTTCCGTATCCAATGCATATTTCCGAGATTGTACATGCTATGAATTATGCATAACCTAAATGCAGTACATAGATTCGTGAATAAACAGTGATACATATTTTATTATATTTTAATGGAACTGCGTTGTTCCCCTTTACTAAGACATTAGTAGTGGATAACTTGTCTGAGTTGATATGAAAATGGAGGATGAAATGGTGTAAAGCTCGATCACATTATTTGAATGTGATTATACTGCGTTTTTAATTTATTAGAGATTTTGTATTATTTTTCAACAAATTATTTGCATTTTAAAAACTATTTTAGTTGTTATATTCTGCACAACAATATTAATGATCGATTGTACAGATAAAATTCAGAAGTTCTGCAGGATGAAAGGTTCAATTTTCTTGAAATGTGCAATAAAACTTTTACATTATGTTATCTTTAATTTGTAACAGAAAATATATTATATATGACGGCAGCTAATTATACTGTCCTCCCATGCTTCACCCTTTGACACATATAGGACACCATTGTCTGTTCTGTATTTTATTTTAATAGGCTTTATTTTTAATTATAGAAATTTTCTAGGATGTTATTATTATACAAAATGGTTTAATAATAAGTCACAATTTTTAAACTAATTTTTGTAAATTATTTATTTTTTAAATTATTTTCTGAATATGGTAGTTTACATTTTTTTTATCTTCCAATTTAAAAATGTAAGTTCTAGAAATATAATTTTGTTAGAATTTTTTTATATTATTTATTGTTTTCCAAGCATCTAATAAACATTATTCCACAGAAAGAAAAAATAATATATTTAGTACATCTATGGTACTGGTGGTATATACCGCAAGGGACTCATGTGCCCCAATCTGCTTCAAAGATACATATATATAGAAAGTAAGTAGAGTAAGTTTCATCTGCAATCCAGTACATTGGAAATAACTGGTACTTTCTTCATATAGAATGATACTAAAGGCGTAGTGTAGGGTTTCTATCTAAAAAGAGTTTGACCAAACATATTCCAAGGCTATCAACACTTTGAGGTTTTGCACAAAAGGGAGATGACAACCACCATGGTCGTGCCAGTGTTGTCAAAATATTGTGAGTCCGAAAGCGATGTAAATGATATGTTCAATGATATATGTAAATGATATAAAAACGATGTAAATGGTATAAATGATATAAATGATGTAAATGATATAAAAATTTCTTGACATTTGAAAAAATTTGCACATTAACGATAATGACAAGGATACGCCACGACATGATAATATATCTTACACCTTTCTGGTAGGTCGGACGGTCTGGGTCTCAACAACAACGACATGATAATAGTCATATTCGAGCGTTCAAATTTTGACTAAAATTGAAAATTTCAACAAAGTTCTTTCAGTTTCTATTGAGCCAGCAGAGCATCAGTAAAAAAAAAAGAGAAAGAAGTGCAAAACCTGATCGGACCGAAAAAAATGGAAAACTGTACCAATAACTTCTGCACAATGTGTGCGAGCATTGTGCAGATATTTTTATCATGTGTGTATATTTTTATCTAGTAAACAACAGAAATTGTTTCAAAGAATATCATTTAGTCAAATAAAATATATATTCAATGACAAGTTCATTTATTTAATCATAAAACTCAGAATGTTTCACTCTTTTCCCACCAAAATTTTACATGTAAGGCAGAATGGGATAACGGTATCCCGTACCAATTTTGTCATTAAGGCAATTTGGACATGAGTGTCTCGGTCCATATTTTAAAATTCTACATATGTAGAATTGAAATTGCAACTAATTTTAGTTATTTACGGCTAACTTAATAAAAATTGACAAAAAAATTATCAACAATCCTATTTAATAAACATCTGCTTCAAAGGGTTAACTGCTTTCATATTTAATATGTTTTATGGTAATTGATGCAAATTTGTAATATATATGCAGATCACAAATCATATTTGCATGTTTATTTTGCGTATTTTGTCAAGTCAGAAATAAGTACGAAAAATATTTTTAATTTAGAGCAATATTTTAATGAGGTAAAAGAGTTGTAACACGAAATTTATCACATCATTTCTTATGCGCAGATTTGTAATAGCAGATTTAAATCCTAATGAGGCTTGATTATAATCAAGCCTCTTAAGAACAAAGATAAAATATTACTTAAGTTTCAAAAATTTATCAGATCGCCTTCTATAACACTTTTGTCCTACAAATAAGTATAAGGAATATTTTACTTCATACGGTATTTAAATTAATAATTCTCTTCAATACTTCTACTGATGATGGACTTAAACTGAAATTTTGGCCCATAAAATGATAGTTTTGGGGTGTTCTAAAATGGATCCCTTTATTTGAAGGAAAGGGGGAGGGGTATTTCATATTTTGCGTAACGGCCTAAAATTCCTAAATACTACACTGCTTAAAATGTGATGGAATAAAATCAATTGCCTTATATATTTTAGAATTGTAGAGAAGTAAGTATCCTATCCAAAACAGTAGCGAGTCTGAAAAGATGCGTGTAAGTGATGCCGAAAGTTGGCTATTAGATATTTTCCTCTTTTTCAGAATATTTTCCGCTCCCTGCATTACTCCGAATATGTGTTCTGAATTATGCATATCCTAAATGCACTGCGTAAAAGCGGGGGCGAACAGTGATACTTTTTGTCATGTTTGACAGATTACGGCATTTCCCTCCTGAGTCATCTGTGACGCATTGAGGTGCTGTGTTTCAAAATGTAACAAATTGTTGTAAAATCGCTTTTATGCTACTTGCATTCGACTCTGCTGATTGTTAATTGATCAATGTGTTAGTACATAAAGGATAATATATATTATTGTTTGAATTGCAGTATTTGTAATAGTAAGTACACAATGTTAGCATGCACTTATGTGTCCATATTAATATTTTGTTTATTACTTCCCTTACAATACATGGTAATGTATAAAGTATTGGAGTCATGTCGAAAATGGCAACATTAGTTGCCATTTTCGACATTAGCTCTAAACCTTATATATATTATACTTTAGTTGTGCCATTAGCACAAAACCATATAAATCCGTCGAAAATAGTTACCATTTTCGACGGATTTATAAAGTTTTGAGCTTCCTAAAATATGGAATATTTAGCTCAGCGTGGTGTATGTATATCCGTTCGTCTCTGTGTCTGTGCAATATATGTAAGTCTAGCTCAAACACTATCCAGCAAAATTTCACAAAATTCGTTATGTAAATCACTTTTTGGGTTTTCCTGGTGCTGATTAAATTTGATAATATTCCAAAAATAATAGCTTGCTAAAAGGCCATCAAAAATCGTCAAAATCTGCAATACAACGCTAAATATGCTTAATTGTATTGATTCAATGGTTGTTTCGTGATCATTTTCTGACGGCAGAAGGATTAAAAACGAGCTTATTTCTCTAGAAAGAACTGTTTTCGAGATATTTAAATATTTCCATAATGCTTGCAGTCTGGTGACGTTTCGTAATGGTGACGTTTCGGATGATTAAGCAAATGTTTGAAATCTGTACATTGAATATAATTTCAAATTAATATTCGTGTCATTTTGTGCATTTAATCTCAATTTAATGGATGACGAAAAAAGTGAAGAAAAAGTGAATTTGATCCTGTAGATAAAGTTATGTGTTGCCCACATCACATTTGAGTTTTTTTATCGCCTTCTTTAGTGGTTGTTTTTTAAATAATTTTGAAAATAAACCAAGATCATTTATAAGTTGATTAAATCGAACAATTTATGGAATAGGAGGATGCATGTTGATGGTATGGGAGGTCATTAACTCCGAAATTAAACTTATAACTGATATCTGAAGAACCTTCTTCAGATCTAGTGAATATAATTTCTCAACGTCTTACTGGCATATCGTATTCAATATCGTAAATCAACGTCTGAGCAGCCGAAGATCGCTGATTTGATTCGCTGCTGGTGCATAATTTTACAACCTCTATTGTAATTTATGTATTAAAATTCTCCATGTTGGTTATCAATAATAAAAAAAAAATTCAGGCATTCCAAAGAGTATACCGAAATTTTATTCAATCATTGTTCTTTCTTAGCTTTCTTCATTTCTAAATAAAACGACAAAGGTCATTCTAAATTGAGTTTTTCTCCTATGCAATATATCTCTGTAATATATCTGCCTACAAATAAATAAATGTGAGACAAGGAAATTTCTCTTTTGAGATGTATGGTTATGTAGAGATTGTAATTTTTCATTCAGACAAAATTTCTAACTGTCTCAAGCTACTTTATTAATATCTGTGTTTATTCTGAATTCACTGAATCTTTGAAGAAGCTTTATCTAGTTTTACTGCAAATGAGTCGACTTTTTATACAGACAATAATATTTTCTTGATATTTTTGTCTCTTTATTTCACAAGAATACTTTTGATAGCTACGTTAATATCCATATATTTTTAAAAAGTTCCAGGATCACTAACGCTGAGTCATCCTGACTGATGCTAGAATAGTAGAATTATGACTAAGATCTAAATGGCTTTGTATTTATTGACACTTAAATAAGTTCTTTCAGGAAAAACTGAAAACTTGATAGAAATGAAAAGTTAATTGCATAAATATGTTACTAGAAACATGTTCAATAAACACTAAATGAACCAAATTTTTTTCCCAACTGATTTTGCTATATCGCCCTTATAAGACACTTTTTTTCTAATGAGCGTTTTATAATATTTTTCATTAATTAGAAAATAATAGCGCGCATTATTGTTAACTTGGCGACATTTCCCAAAAGTCGCGAAATTGGCTATGCTTCTTTAAATTTTTCGCTGAGATCACCTAAGCTATAGCATTCAAAGCGCGACAGCAACAGATATTGACTCTTCTTATGTGCTATGCGATATAACTTTAAGTCCACAGGGTCTGCCTTCGGCCTGGTCCTTGTGATATACATAAGAAGGTTTCGCTCGCTTAGACTAATTCAAATTGCTGTTTTAAGAGTTCTAATTTAACCTTTTGCTTATTTAACCATTAATTCTAATTTAACCTTTTGCTTTTGGACAGCGTCCATCCCAAACGAAGAACCTCCCAAAAGGACAGGGTTTTGACATACCCTATCCCAAACAGTTCGGTCCCCCTTTGCGGATATTGGCGTCCAGGACGCGAATGGGAGGTTCTTTGCTTGGGATGGACGCTGTCCCACCCGTAAGCAAAAGGTTAATATTGACATTAAATCTTTGGGGTTTATGGCTACGGTTTACATTTGCAGTTAAATTGTTATTTTGTAGCTTGGTTTAAGATTTTAAGACTTTCGTTTAACTTTAAGTCTATGAGAAGTGACCTTCTACCGGATCTAGTAGACTTTACATACACGATTGATAGGTGACTTTTAAACGGGAATATCCTTTCTGAACCATGGCTAATATATAGCCTCGACGGTCATAATTAGTTCATAGGTCTACGAGAAGTTCGGGGAGTACAAATGGTTTAGATTGACGGAAATGAAGGCTTCGTTTGATTCGCTATTTTGCCTGAAAGTAATCAAGTTAGGTGAATTACATCAAGTTTGTATACAATTATCAAAATATTCATTTGAAATGCTGAAATTCTCACAAAACTGACACAGCTGCTAAAGTTCAGTAACCTCATACAGGTTTTATGCATGTTATAGAAAGTTTAAGGTATTTATTGTTTCTAGTAAGCTTCAACCATAATTAAAGATAACAAGTAGATGATATTTCACCAATTTCTTGGCATATCCTTACAATTTCGTCTCCAATTAATTATTTGCACATACATTAAATCTGCACTTCATTGAATATATATTATTCAATACCGATAATTTGTAGGCCATGCTATTAGACATCAGACTTTCCAAGTCTGTGCGATATCTAAAACATTACTATGTGCACTGCGAAAAGCTAAATATTCAGATTTCATAAGTTATATTTTACCAACAATACCTTGCTATCTTTTAAACAATGCTTGTTATGCTACACACCTTAATTATAATATATTTAGGTGCATTAACTCTGTGGCTACACAAGTTGTGCTGTTAGAAAAATCAACAGCCATATAACGATACGAACAACGCTATAATTATATGAATTTTAAAGTGTGTGTGTGTGAGAGTTAACAAATTCAAAAGTAGTAACTTTATTTTTCGCTTCAGAGGGACCCAGGATAAATTGATCTCAGTAACAAAATCTAATTTTTCACAATATGTATGAAAACAACTCACTAAGGATTGAGTTTCTAGATAAAATTTCCCACATGAATTGAAACATCCACTTTTCTTGAACATTTTATCTAAAATGGTATTTTGTAAATGCATTAAAGCCTTCTATCTTCTTCGATTAAACGTGAAATACATTTATATTTGCTTTATTATAGTATTTGATTACATGACCCTAATACTAGAAAAACATCTATGTCAAATTTACTTATTACGGCATTCCATTTCTTTATACTCAGACAAAAATTACAAAAGATATGTGTAATTGAGTAATTGAGTTCCTTCTTGGATGGAGACAAACATTTCTATGTCATATATCCCCTTAGCAATTAGTAGATGCGGCATAAGAAAATATGTCTAATAGAATGTATAGAAATATAATAGGATTGCGTTTTTATACTTGAAAATATACTAAGGGTTACTCGGGATTTAAAGTAGGAGTAAATTTAATTTATCCATTATGTTTACAAAAGAAATAGATGCCCACAGTGCAAGCAAGTGTCCCCCGTGCGTGCACAGTCGCGACGGCTGTCCCCGCACTTAAGCGGCTATAATAAGTCCTAAATAAAAGCTTAAACACTCTTTAGCCCATTTCGTAAGCGAGCAATATGCTTTGATCCCACGCTGGGCACATCGAGCGATATACCCTAACACGACTATGTATTACGTCTTAAATACTCTGTCCCCGTGTAATACGTCCTAAATAAGCCTAAGTCCTAATTTTGATACGCTTAAAATTTACTTTTGTAATTCTGCGTGGGTATAATACTTCCTAAATTATTTGTTTTGATAGTTTTAATTTCAGATTTTGTCCTCTGCATGGTTGTAATACGTATTAAATAATATCTTTTGATATGCTCTAAATAAGCTCATTAATACGTCCTAAATAAACTCCCTCGATACGCTTAAATACTCTGCTTCAATATGCCCTAAATAACTTCTTTTGATATTCTCCAAATATGCACTGATTTAGCTAAGTTTCGCTGAAATTAGAATGTACGTTTTCCAAATGAAAACATACTCGTAATCCTAAAAATGACATGGGGCGTCGCGTCCATTTTACTCCTTTCTCATTAAATTACCATTATCGCACCAAAATCTCAAACGAATGTTAAACGTTCTCAAAAATTGTTTAAAATTCTGTCCGTCTGTTCGTCTATGCCCCTCCCCTTCTTCCCGTTATCAATGATCACTATGGAACCTATTGTTTCGTCGGAATCGGGTAGAAAATGCTGCGATCTGCACTTCAGTTTCAGATCTTTGAAAATTTATGAGAAGTTTCACAATAAAATTTAAAAAAAATATCAAGAACAGAGTCATGAAAACAAAATATTATTAATCGACGATATCACACAATTTTATGCAAAAATTTGGAATCGTGCAACGTTTTAATTCTTGGGTGTTACAATAAACAAATGTAATATTATACACTTTATAATCTTTGTGATCGCTAAGGAACTCGCTTGTGCAAAAATCACTCAAGATGGCGCTTCAAAATTCAGTTACTAAAATATATATTTGGATTTGAAAATAATCTCGACAGAGTGATTTCTCTCAGGATCAAGTATCGCTATATCAAATTTCATGACCGCACAGAGCTTAGATTGTTCACTACATACAACACAATCAGATACACAAACAGACACGTTCCTTTATTATTATAGATTCAGTAGGAAAATGTATGTTTATCGAGTAGTGTTTTTCATTTTTGCTTTCTCCACTAATTATTGTAAAACTTAAGTCAAATATTGGACTACATTCAAAAATATTTAATGCAAGCCCGTGGTGAAGCTTATTTACAATATATATATAATTTCATATTTTTATATTAGTTATACACAAAGAGACATTTCCTGTATGATTATATATCCAGTAGGACACAGTGGCGGATTTCAGGAGGGGCGATCGAGGCGATCGCCCCCCCCCCCAAACGCCTGACTAACGTCTACGTTTTATCAAATAAATTATAAAATTAAAAAATATATATATCATTAGGGAGATACTTTGGGCTTGCTCTCCCTCCCCCTCAGTTTATCCGCGAAATTTAGCCTCCATAATGAAAGTCAAAAGTCTGCGCCTGGATGTCTTATATTTACAAGATTTAGTACCATCGACTCTTTTAGCGAAAATCAATACGGACGAAGAGTCAGTCACTCCTCACATCTTGGACAGAGCTAAGCAAGAATTAACACAGAATAGCCGAACTGGGAGTGGAAGGTGATTGACTGGAAGGTGAATGAACAGTACACTTCAAGTTGAGGTGATTGACTGGAGAACCAAATGGATGCGAGAAAATACCGATACGGGCAAAGTACCCAAGTCTGCTTTTGAAGCACTACAGAACTGTGATCCTGCAGTGTACCATGTGATCTACGTGTTGCTGAAATTTCTTGTAGCATTACCGATTACTGTAGCAACCGCCGAGGGTAGCTTCTCAGCACTAAAACGATTGAAGACATGGCTTCGAAACACAATTAGAGAAAATCGGCTAGTGGGATTGGCTTTGTTGCATGTGCATTATGATATCGCAATTTCACCAGTAACATTTTTAGATCGATTTGCTAAAGAAAAAGAAAGAAGACTTGAGTTGATATTATAATGATGATTCTTCCTGGGAGGTGCCAGGGTTTTTGCGATGGACTCCGTAAGGCTGTTAAGGATAATGATCGACAATAAGCTGAATTGGCAATTACATTTGAATAGTGTTATAGGTACTACTTCTGGCAAAAATTTTGGAATCACTTCCATGTTATTTCAATGGGATGCTACGTTCAATACCCTGCAACTTTTGATGCACGGATACCCTGTAAAACCCTTTTTGAGCGAAATTGAAGAACTTTAAATGCTTAACAAAACAAAAAATATTTTAAAAATTTTGCACTTTTCATTATTTAATAATTCACAATCAAAAAATTGGGAAAAAAGCTAGAGATTGAAAGAAAACGCTCGTAAAATCTAATTTGGAATAATAAATTTGATCATGGAAAATCATTAAGATATAGCTCCTCATATTTATATGATTAAATTTATTATTCTAAATTAGTTTTTACGAGTTTTTTCTTTCAGCTTACAGCTATTTTCCCATTTTTTGGTTGTGAATTATTAAATAATGAAAAGTGCAAAATTTTTAAAACATTTTTTATTTTGTTAAGTTTTTAAAGTTCTTCAATTTCGCTCAAAAAGGGTTTTTTGGGGCATCAAAATTTGTAGAGCATTGAACTTCGTATCCCATTGAAATAACATGGAAGTGATTCCTTAATTTTTGCCAGGGGTAGTAAATTCGATCAAACCATTGGTCTTTTCTTTTGATGTTTTTGCATAATGTTTTTGCGTGATATTTATACGTGATGTTTTTCGCGTAAAAATTTATTGATTCCTGTGCATCTAAAAATGTAAAAAAATGTAAAAATGTAAATCAATGTTCAGTGCTTATTAATACCTATATTAACTGCATTTACTCATGTTCATCCTCCTTTTCTACCACAATCTAAGAAAAATAAAATTTATTTGTATTGTATCGTATGATAACCATATTTAGTGAATAGAATATAAATTTGTGTTTATTTAGTAAATATTCAGTATTAATCTTCTCACATGGAAATCTCTTACTTGTGTATACTTTTGTGTAAACTTAATGCAGAATATAATTTAGTTTCCTGTTTCGACTTCAATAAGTTTGTTTCCTTATATAGTCACGTAATTTTTTTTCTTCCAATCTTCATTGTTTTGCTTTGGTCTTAAAAAAATGATAGACCGTATTTTATAAGCTGCAAAGAACTTACTGTAAACTTCCGAATTTGCTCTAGTTATTTCAAAAATGTCAAATATCCGTATATATGAAGCCGTTAAGAAAATCGTAAGTGAACAAACCTCAGAGAACATTTCGATCTACAAAATCGCCCCCCCCCCAAACAAGAGGCCAAAATCCGCCACTGGTAGGACACACAATATTTCTGAATCTATATTGTTAATGTTTACTTCTGTAAATGGCTGTACATTTCGAAGTCCGTTTTTGAATAACATTCAAATTTATTTGAAGAAAATCCGTAGGTGAAACATTTTTCTGAAATATTTATAATTTCATATTTTCATGTCTCTGTGACTGCTTAAATAGACATTAATTGAGGTCAAATAATTTCAGTTTGTTCGACATAGTTTTGCGCTTATTTGGGCGTTTAGGTCCAAACTTTGATAAATTAATTGAAATGATTGCCTAAACGTACGCATAATAATTTATCTATATTTTCGATTTATTTTACTTTGTGGTTGTTGGGACCCAGATCGTCCAACCTACCAGAAAGGTGTAAGGTAACCGTTTGGACGGCCGGGAACAATTTATTATTAGTTATTTTGCTTTGTAGTTTCATTGTTACTTTATGAAAATTTTAAAAAAATTGTACGGTTATTCTTATTTTTAGTTTTATTTTATTTATATTAAGAGTTCAAAAGCAAATTTTTGTGTATATATGTGGCTGAAAGATATATGTATTTTCTCTTTAAGTACGTTGAAGTAATGACTTCCTTCTTCAGAGACCACTTCGAATGTAAAAGATTTCATTTACGGCCCAGTAGCTCATTTGGGAGAGATAGTTGTCTTTGGAAGAAAGAGCCGTCTGTGGTTCGAGCCCCAGATTCATCACCAAAGTTCTTCGCACTATCCTTAAAAGGAATTTCTGCTCCGTTTTTTCACATCATACAAATCAAAACGAACGATGACTTTTTTGAAGAACAAACGGAATAGAAGAACTAAATCGAATTGAAACATAGCAATCAGTGTGAAACGAAAAGTACCATGATGCGATTGAACGGAATGGAAACAAAGAAGAGTAATATAACGTCAAAGGTGGATCGTGTATACCATCGAAGACGGTAATTTGGAATAAATACGCAAAATGCGATCATGGATGTGGAGGGGAAAGTGTAACTCGTGGAAAAATTTATAGAATAGGAGGAAGTTTGCCAGGTACCAAAGAAGCGGAACAAGACAAAACAGACAAATTGGGATTGCAAAGATGTGAAACGTGATGGAGATGTACATATTAACTTGTGGGATACAGTAATTGTGGAATTGCAAGATAAAGAGTAAAGCAAAATCTTATCAGAATACTCTAAAAATGGAGATGAAATGGACAGAAAAGTACAATGGTGCCTAGGGATGGAATACAACGAATAAAAACACGAAACATTAGAACTTCAGATAAATACTTCATAATTCTTCACTTTCTGTCCTTTGGATGAATAGGAGCTAAAACGGAAACCAATTTTTTCAAAGTCCTGTGTATGCATAAATTCCCACATGGAATTGGTATCCAATTCAAACTATTTTTCCTGTCCAAAGTTGACCTCATATGCATAAAAATAACATTGAATCACCAAGATAATTCAAAACAGTTTAATACACGAGCTGCAATTATAGACTGTAAAAATATCATTTTGAAAAAGTATTTATTTAAAAGGAAAATCGTCTGCTTCTTAAGTTGGAAGCGACAAGATGGCGTCAGCCAAGTTATATTTACTTGAGACCGAGATGAAGGTAATCGAATGATTTTCTATAAGCCAGACGAGTCAGAAGTGTCAAATGGTCATAGACAGTTTTAGTTTTAGACAAAACTGTGAAAGTTCCTGGAATAAGGACTCATCTCGGCTCGTGCATTTCATATTGTTTGTGAAACCATAAAAGCAGACGAGTGCATTCGTCAGCACTTACCAGCCTAGTGGTATAATATTAAACATTCTTTATCTAAAATTGAACTACATGCAGACAAACTTATTACTTTCGTTCAGATGAGACCTTCCTCGCTTAATTTTCAGGTTAAGGATCATTCCAGAAAGGATGCTATTGATCACCTATCGAATGAAGGTTCATTTTTTGACTATTTGGATGTATACAAAACTTACAAACGGCACTTTTCTCCTCCAAACATATCAAATATTAATATCCACTCCTCTATCATTCCATATGGTCGCAAAACGATTCAAATCATAAAGAATTGACAGGTCGCAAACAGACTAAAACAAAATAATTCGTGTCTGACGTTTTCATCCTGGGACAATTCGTCGCTGACAGTAACGTCTCTTCCGGTATGCCGCCAGGATTACAAGGGAACTGCATATATTTATTATATAAGTCAGTTCCGTAATTCTACTTTATATTCTTGACTTTAAATTGACGTACTTAATGACAATATTAGTAAAATCTTACTTCCTAATCAGTTGCTAACATAGCAAAATTCAAAATTGCAATACTGCTGTGTGTTTTAAATCTCTAAGAGTTATATCTTTATCAACTGTTATATCTGTTTTGACAAATATTCCTTTTCTCCATAGAATATCTAAGCTTCAAATTTTGAAAAAGATATATTTTTTGTAATGTGAAAAATCATCTAATGGAAATTTATGGCATTTGGTATTGTTTGTTTTAACTGATCTTTTTCAGTATGTCACTAGCAAACTTCTGAATTGGAGAATTTTTTTGCCTAATTTGATTGCATTCCTTTGAGCAGCGGGCGACTAAAATGTCATTGCCTGCTATAAGTAAGCTAGCAGGTGCATAATTGTGTTCATTTACTTAAAGAAAGCGATTGCGAAATGGCGAAATGAAATTGATTGCTAAAGTAAGTGACACTAGCCTGCTGATAATATCCTGAAAATAATATCCTATCAAAAATATATGAAATTTCAAATAATATAAATTGGTATTCATGTTGGTATAATTTCTCGTACAATAGATATAATTAATTTTATATATATATATAAAGCAGTGTATTAACAACAATCAAGAGAAATTAATTTTGAACTAATTAAGAATCTGTACTTCCAAAATAAAGAAAACAAATTAATCTATTAGAATATACAATTTAAGAAAATGCAGTTCGACTATAGAATTTTATGTCTTCATTCTCGAGTAAAGCCACGAAGGGTGTTCCAAATTGAGATACTGTTTTGGATGGAGTTGCATTGTCTCTCTATAATATATATTTGCTAGTAAATAAATAAACCCGACGCAAGAAAGTCTCTTTTTCAGAATGTATAGTGATAGATTTGGATCGGAATTTTGCATTCAATAGAATTTCTTCTCTGTCATGATTTTAATGTCTGTGATTATTTTAAGATGGTTTGGAAATTCCTAGTTCCATTATTTATAGTTTTTATTTCAAATGTACAGTATAATATATATATTTTTTCAAATAATTCATGATTTTGATATTATATTTACGCAAAATATCTGTATATGAGCCGGTAGTGTGAGCGTGTAGTTGCTCATGGACTGCAGTAACTGTTGTGTTAAATGAAAATCTATATATATAAGGAAGAAAAGTTTGTATGTATGTATGTATGTATGTATGTATAATACAACATTCGGGAGAACGGCTGAACCGAATTTGATGAAATTTGTTGGATTGTCCTGAAATAGACCCACTTAAATTTAGTCCATATTTCGAGTTTCTACGGTCAGTGGTTCTCGAGATATTAGTGAAAAATGGCATCATCATCACGGGAGAAAGGCTGAACCAAATTCAGTAGAATTTGTGAGCTGTTTTGAAATAACCCCCCATAAATTTAGTCCCAGTTTCGAGTTTATAAGACCAAGGGTTGTTGAGATATTGATGGAAAACGAAACATTTTCCTATGAGTTCTACTCTCCAACTCCATGATTCCCAACGAAAAAGGTTGGAAATCGCTGGTTTCAACGTGAAAGTCAATTAAATCTCTGAGTTTTGTGGGAGTTTATTGAACGTATTCACTTTTGAAAATCACAGGTTTGAAATATGAATTTAAATGGAAACTCTACCATCATGGTTTAGTTTTCACAGGCTTACTCAACAACGAAAAGTATTAAGAAATAAAAATATTTATTTAATTATCAGCAATTTATGAGGAAGATTCTTTCTTATATCATCTATATAAATAACGAAGAAAAATATGTATGTATGTATGATCGAACATCACGGAGGAACGGCTGAACAAATTTGATATAATTTGTTGTGTAGTTTCGAAATAGCTCCATTTAAAATTTAGTCTACGTTTTGAGTTTCTACAACCAGTGGTTCTCGAGATATTAGTGAAAAACGAAACTTTCGTTTGTCTCATCACCACGAGAGAACGGCTAAACCGAATTTAATGAATTGTGGTGGGTAACTTTAATATAGCTACCCATAAATTTTGTCCAACTTTCGTGTTTTTAAGACCACGAGTTGTCAAGATATTAATGGAAAACGAAACTTTCTTCTAGGAGTTCTACTCTCTAATTCCATGATTCCCAACGACAAAGATTGGAAATAGATGGTTTAAAACGTGAAAATCAATTAAATCTCTGAGTTTTTTGGGAGTTTATTGAACGTAATAGGACAGACAGACAGACAGAATGAACAAAGTCATAAATACTTTTCAACTATGTTTAAAGTGTTAAAAATGGTTATTTAATTATCAGCATTTTATGAGGAAGATTCTTTGTTATACAGTTCAGACTTATATAATGCAATGGTATTTTTTCTTATACAATGCAACGATCTTTTTTCTTACATAATACAATGAATTTACATCTTTCACAGTGAAAAAACAATGTATAAGATTCACAGCCATATATGTAATTTTTATCGCAGTTTTGCATCGTAAATCCCGAGCAACGTCGGGTAATTGCTGCTAGTTTCATATATAATAAAAGGTACAGTCCTCCGAAGTACAATTAATAACGACACGTTAACATTTAACTAATTTTCATGGATGGAATTTGGATTTTTGTCAGAAAACCAATATCCAATTTGATAGAGAAACTTACTGACTACATATCCAAACTGCAACATTCCAAAAATATTTATCCATAAAGACTTCTAGAGATATGTTGTTGTTGTTGAGACCCAGACCGTCCGACCTACCAGAAAGGTGTAAGGTAACGTTTGGACGGCCGGGAAGTGCCACCCATTTTAGACCGGAACTCAGTGGAGGAGGCATTAACAGGGACCGTACCCTCCTTTCCCTACCACCAACCTCTCGGACGGACTTACGGACCCACATGTTTAACGTGATCGTACTCCGCATGAACACACTGCGGCAGTTGTGGCAGCGTGTAAATCCAGCGCGCAAACCACCGGGCTACAACGCCCGAAATGTGAAAACAGCACGTGGTGTTCCCAGGTGGTGACCCACCCATTCTAGAGATATGTGTCAAATGTTGAAATTCAGGGCCCTATATGTTCCGGAGTAATTTTTATCACAGTTTTGCATGGTAAATCCCGAGCAACGCCGGGCATTGCTGCTAGTTTCACATATAATAAAAGGTACAGTCCTCCGAGATACAACTAATAACGACACGCTAATTTTAACTAATTTGCATGGGTGGAATTTTGAGTTTTGTCAGAAAACTAATATCCAATTTGGTAGAGAAACTTACTGACTACGTATCCAAACTACAACATTCCAAAAAATATTTATCCATAATGACTTCTAGAGACATGTTGAAAGCCCAGGCCAGTCGACTCATCCGATGACATAGAGTAACAAAATGGATGTCCAGTTCTAGAGTCATGTGTAAAATGTTGAAATGTAGAGTCGTTGCACAAATATATGAGTAATAAGGGGTATACCGCATGTAAATGAAGTTACAAAGAGGCTGGTGATGATATAGTAATAATAAAACAAATTTATCTTACATTAGTAGAATAATATGTATTGAGTTCTTTTGTTTTTGACAGTCTGCTACCGAATATCATTCCTCTGTTCTTGAATGACACCACGAAGGATGTTTCAAATTGAGTTAGTTCTGTTTTGGATGGAGTTTTAGTGCCTCCTTGTACTTGCTTACAAATAAATAGATTTGACACAAGAAAGTACCTCTATCAGAATGTAAGACTATATACTAGTATCGGAATTTCGCATTCAGTAGATATTCTTCTCGGTCTTGATATTAATGTTTGTGTTTATTTTAATATGACTTGGGAATTCCTAGCTCCATTATTCATAGTTTTTATTTGACATGAGATGATATGTATTATAGAAGATATTGTTTTTGAAATCATTTATGATGTTGAAATAATTTTACTTTCATAAGAATATAAAGTAATAAGAACTACTTTTACTTTAATAAGAATATATAATAATAATAGCATAACTTTCATAAGTATAATAACATTCATAAGTATATAAAGTATTATGAAAGAAGACATATAAAGTATTGTTTTCACGAAATTTTCCGATTTCGAGATTTTAATGCAAATATATATTTTAGGACCTCGCCAACACCTTTTGACTATTTTTAGACTGATGTTTATCGGTCTGTCGTCGATTCCTTATGTACGCTATAGATGTCACAAATATTAATGGATTTTCACGAGACTTTTTATTCGGCTTTGTTTTCGAAAAGTTTAAAAGTAGATAGATATATATCTTTACTTTCCCTGCAATACATGGTAATGTATAGGGAAAGTATTGGAATCATACCGAAATCATAACTCGATTTTTCAACTGATCTACACGTTTCAAGACCTCTAGAATACGAAAAAAACTATTTTAGCGTGACGTCTGTGTGTGTGTCTGTCTGTCTGTCTGTGCAGATTTTGTATCCACTCTACCTAGAAAACTAATTGACCGAATTTTATAAAATTTGGTAGGTAAAGAAGGAGCCCAGAAAGAAGGTGTCTAGGCCTTTCTTTCCTAAGATAGGAAGGTGTGGAAGTGCCATAGCTACTATCTACGTGTATCAGGCAGGGTTTGCTAGTGTTCTTCCTGAAAAAATTTCGTGAAGTTTTCTGAATCTGCCCAGTAACGTCTTGGACTTTCAGATCGTGGTGAATAACCTCGTTCTGGACAAACAAGGGTGCAATAACAATGCAGCGTAACACATTATTTTGAAAAAACTGTTTCTCTATGTGATTTTTTGCAGACGACCCCCAGGCGGGCAGGCGTTCAGAACGGATGTTGGATCATACATGCATACATACATACATACATACATACATGCATACATACATACTTTATTTCTTTGTATATACAGATTATCATTTATCACAACAGTTATTACAGTTCATGAGTAACTACACGCTCACACAACCCCGGCCGTCCAAATGGTTGCTCGTGTCCTTTGGATGAGTCGGACGGTCTGGGTCTTCTACGCTCACACAACCTACCATTAGCCTTAGGTTTGGTCGTGTGGTCTGGCTCTTCAAAGCTCACACAACTGGCTCATATACAGATATTTTGTGCAAATATAAAATCAGAATCATAAATTATTTGTTTGTAGATGATTAGGGAGGGACAGATAAGATTTTCTACCGAGGGGTTGAGGTGGGAGGAGGGCTTTAAAAGTTTTAATGGCAGATTCGACTTTATTCGAGATATGCTCTCGGAAAGTTTTTTTGTCGTCCAATGAGGCGTCCAATGAGGCGCCCAAATATTTTGCAGAGAGTGAAAGGGGATCGCTTCATTCAAGATTTTAAGAAGTTATGACTGAGTTCTTGGTAGTTTGGACGAAGAATGACGACTGCACTCTTGGTCGGATTGCTTTTGATTCTGCAGGTCACGAGCCAGTGCTCAAGGCTTATTTTTTATGTAGCTTTGGAGTTTATTAATAGCAGTGTATGGTGAAGGGCTTCTAGAAATCAGCGCTGCGTCATCTGCAAAGATGACCAGCTTTACTTGTGAGATCCGGGGGATTTATTTTATAAAAATATTAAACTGGAGAGGAGTCAGATTTCCGCCCTGGTAAACCCATCCCCTGATTGGCCGAAGAGAGGAGAGAGTTTGATCAACTCGTACACAGAAAGAACGATTAGTAAGATACGAGCTGATGAGAGCCAAAAGTTGTGTCGAAATACCAAGTCGAACCAGAATGGTTATCAGACCTGGGATAAACCTTTTGTCAAAAGCCTTGCTTATGTCTAAAAATGCAATGCTGGTATACTGCTTGTTGGTAGAGTTTTTGTGAATAGTTCCCACTATACGCATGAGTTGGGAATGCGTGGAAAAATGAGATCAAAAGACGTGCTTTTCAGGAATTAAAATATATTTCGATTTGCAGAAAGTAGTCAAACGTCTAAGCAACACTAACTCAAAAAAATTTTGGAAAAGCTTGATAGAAGGCTGATTGGTCTATAACTTTCTGCTAAATTAGGATTTTGATTAATTTTATCAAAGGGAGTACTTTAGCAGTCTTCCAACTCTGGGGAAAGTATCGATGATCCAACATATGATTTAAGAGCACAGTGAGCCAGCAAACATAAGAAGGGGAAGGTTCTTGAGCATTATGTTATTGATTTTATCAAGGCTGGGTAATTTCTTTACTTTGAAGCTTTGTATAATGTGATGAACTTCAGCCAAGTGTATGGAATCAAGGTCGTTCGGTGCTTGTACGTTAAGTTCATTCTACTTGGTCTGATGGAAATCGTGAAAAGTGCCTGTGCAGAGATGGTTGAAGTTTTGGTCTATGCGTTGTGAAAATTGGAGTTCCAAGCGTTATGCGATAGCATTATCTTCTTCCTCCGTACCGTCCCTTCTCGTTCTGTTTTTAGATGTGCGTCAGACGCTGTGATTCGTTGGTGTAAGTCCCTCAAGTTGAGTACGCCAGTGTTGCTGGGTGTGAGTTCGAAACATAGACTTGACCTCGTTACGGAGCTTACGGAGTTGTTCGCCGTAAAGGTTGTACCCAGTGTGCTGCCAATCTCTCCGTAACCGATTGTGCTGCTTAATTTTGTCTTTGATTTCACTCAGGAGTGAGTGATAACTCGGACGAGAATGAATTTGCTTCGAGGCTGCAGCTACCTCCTCTAGCAGTGTGTGATTAAAATCCTGGACGCATTTATCAATATCTTCCGTAATGGTAATTTTGATAGGGGGCAGTACTAGAAGTATTAAGAATGTGATGAAAAACGTCCCAAATTGTAAATAGCTCCGATGGGAATTCCAAAGATAGACTATTAGATTTAAGGGTCAGTATTACAGGAAGGTGATCAGATGTCAGATTATTATCTAAGCTGATCGTATGATGATAAGGATTATTTCTTTAAAGAACCAAATCAATTATGGTTGGGTTCCTTCCTGTAAAGAAGTGAGTGGGGGTGGACTGAACAGTGATCCTGAATTTGGCGCACTGGGCCAATCGTTTCAGTTGCATGCCTTTTCTGTTGGAAGCTACGTCCCAAGAACAGTTGCGAGAATTTAGGTCACCAGCGGTAATAATATTACTGCTAAGTCCTAAAAGAACTTCAATATCGGTCGAAGGAAATTCACAATTATGTACTGGAGGGATATACACTGAAGCAAATGTAATCGGGACCAAATTTGGATTAGTGACGTTGATAGCTGTGGCTTCAAGCTTCCGAAAGCACGGGAGACTTAAGCTATGGTGAGGAATGTTGTTTTTAACATAGAGTGCAGTGCCGCCAATGCCTCGCACCACCGCCCCAGTTCTCATTCTATAAGAGAAGTAACCTGTATAGTTACAGATTGCTGGGGAGGAGGGTGAGGTCAGAGGAGTGTCATTTATTTTGAAAATATCAAAGTTCTGATCTCCAACATAATCACGCACCTCGTCTAGCTGGAACGCACTCCATTGGCTTTCTAGAAGCCGACTCTAAGAGACTGCAAGATACGGGTTTACGAAATGGAGAACATGGCGAAGTCAGGTAAATGGTCTGAAGGGGGGGGGGCTTATCTGGCAAGGGCATCATAGCTCTTGTAGATAAGTCAAACAATATCAAATTGCGTAGGCGCCACACGCAGTTCAGGGAGTGCTCTTTCGAACGCTGCAAGTAATAATTCCTTATCATGAATATTCCTCGTGGCCAAGAGAGATAATAAAAAGTCTGTATAGTTGATAGCACAAGTGCTATCAAGTTGAGTTCCTGAATTTTGAGCGCCGACGGCTGGGACCGACTTTTCATCAATTTGTCCGGTGAATTTGGAAGAGGGGGGGGGGGCAGCTTGTTCCTGGGGTTGAAAGAAACAGCGGATGAAAAGTTGACGTTGGGCTTAATGCCAGCTAGTCGGAATGGCCGACCTGAGTTCCTAGGGTTTAATCCTTGTAGGGGGAGCTAGTATTAGAGTTAAATTTGTGCTGGGTGGTGGCCCTATTTCTCTTAATCACAGACGAGTTGCCCTATAGAAGATAAATTACTATTGACGTTCAAATACAAAATCATTACTCAAAGTATATTTCCTCATGAATGGAACGAGCTAGATCCACGAGAATGATGTCACCAAATTTTTCACATTATATTGCTTACGAAAAGAGAACATATTTCACAATACGTAATATTTTGTTTCATTTCATATGATTTTTTGATAATTTCTTTCTTAAATGTGTAATATCTCGAAAAGGATTCATGCTAGCGTTCTAAAACTTATGTCAATCGTTTTCTAATGAAAAATTACATAAGAAATACATCTTTACGTAAATTTATTAAAAGTTTTATTTTTTTATGATTTTTTCAAAATTTCACTCGAAAATTTAGGGGAGATCAGAACATCCGATTGCATATAAAAGTAATAGGCTTTCAGTATTCATGGACTATAATTTGACACTGGTAAACAGAAATGTCCGACTCAGTGATGACTCCTATTTATAGTCTCTCCATAGAAGCTTCTGGAAATCTCTATATCTCAAAGAATAATCGTTCTATCGAGATATTTCTGGGAATTTCGGGAAGACGCCACATGTCGCCAAAATGCGGACAAATCGCAAAATCTGGCTTCCCTTCCTAAAAATTCGGAAATTCTGGAAACCATAGAATGATTTCATGGGAAAGAATGCTCGTACAACTGACTTTTGGAGAAAATTCCACGATGAAGACAGTTGGTCTGCGAAAAGGATAAAGATAGGACGGGAGACACCGGTCAGGGAATATTACAAGTTCGTAACAACTGATCGTATAATATATTATAAGAACAATATTGGGATGGTAGTCGAAAATTCAAGTTTGCGACTGAAACCAAACATTCCTAAACTCGATTAGACATGTGTGTATCTGTGAGTGTAAATGTGTATTTATGTTTCTGTGTATGTGTGTCTGTATATGTGTGTATGTGTGAGTCGATGCGAACGGTTCGGACGTAGTTTGGTTCTATTATTAGAATCGGTAAAAACTGTAAACCTATTGATTTTAAATGTAATGAAATGTTTAGGATATCTTCAAATTTTCGAATAAAATTTTGAAATTAATAGAAATATCACAATCTTCAACAATGTTACATAAATAAATAGTATCAATTTAACTGTCCATTAGAAAACGAATAACACAACTTTTAGAGCAATAGAATGAACGGCTATTTAGATGTAGTGTATCGAATAGACATGTGTGTATCTGTGAGTGTAAATGTGTATTTATGTTTCTGTGTATGTGTGTATGAAATATGTGTGTATGTGTGAGTCTATGCGAACGGGTAAACATGACGAAGTCAGGTAAATGGTATGAGGGGGGGGGGGGGGGCTTATCTAGCAAGGGCACCATAGCTCTTGTAGATAAGTCAAACAATATCAAGTTGCGTAGTCGCCACACGCACTTCAGGGAGTGCTCTTTCGAACGCTGCATGTAATAATTCCTTGTCATGAGTATTTCTCATAGCCAAGAGAGATAATAAAAAGTCGGTATAGTTTATAGCACATGTGCTATCAAGTCGAGTTTCTCAATTTTAGGCGACGACGGCTGGGACCGACTGTTCAGCAATTTGTCTGGTGATTTTGGCAGGGGGGGCAGCTTGTTCCTGGGGTTGCCAGAAACGGCGGATGAAAAATTGACGTTGGGCTTAATGCCTGCTGGTCGGAATGGCCGACCTGAGTTCCTAGGGTTTAATCCTTGTAGGGGGAGCTAGTATTAGAGTTCAATTTGTGCTGGGTGGTGGCCCTATTTCTCTTAGTCACAGACGAGTTGCCCTATAGAAGATAAATTACTATTGATGTTCAAATACAAAATTATTACTCAAAGTATCTTTTCTCATGAATGGAACGAGCTAGATCCACGAGAATGATGTCCCAAAATTTATCACATTATATTACTTATGAAAAGAGAACTTATTTCACAATACGTAATATTTTGTTTTATTTATATGATTTTTTGATAATTTCTTCTTCAAATGTGTAATATCTCGAGAACAATTCATGCTAGCGTTCTAAAACTTATGTCAATCGTTTTCAAATGAAAAATTACATAAGAAATACATCTTTACGTAAATTTTTAAAAGTTTTATTTTTTTATGATTTTTTCAAAATTTCACTCGAAAATTTAGGGGAGTTCAGAACATCCGATTGCATATAAAAGTAATAGGCTTTCAGTATTCATGGACTATAATTTGACACTGGTAAACTGAAATGTCTGACTCAGTGATGACTCCTATTTATAGTCTCTCCATAGAAGCTTCTGGAAATCTCTATATCTCAAAGAATAATCGTTCTATCGAGATATTTCTGGGAATTTCGGGAAGACGCCAAATGTCACCAAAATGCAGACAAATCGCAAAATCTGGCTTCCCTTCCTAAAATTTTGAAATTCTGGAAACCATAGAATGATTTCATGGGAAAGAATGCTCGTACAACGGACTCTTGGAGAAAATTCCACGATGAAGTCAGTTGGTCTGCAAAAAGGAAGAAAGATTGGACGGGAGACACCGGTCAGGGAATATTACAAGTTTGTAACAATTGATCGTATAATATATTATAAGAACAGTATTGCGATGGTAGTCGAAAATTCGAGTTTGCGACTGAAACCAAACATTCCTAAACTCGATTAGACATGTGTGTATCTGTGAGTGTAAATGTGTATTTATGTTTCTGTGTATGTGTGTATGTATATGTGTGCATGTGTGAGTCGATGCGAACGATTCGGACGTAGTTTGGTTCTATTATTAGAATCGGTAAAAATTGTAAACCTATTGATTTAAAATGTAATGAAATGTTTAGGATATCTTCAAATTTTCGAATAAAATTTTGAAATTAATAGAAATATCAGAATCTTCAACAATGTTACATAAATAAACAGGATCAATTTAACTGTCCATTGGAAAACGAATCACACAACTTTTAGAGCAATAGAATGAACGGTTATCTAGATATTGCACGCTTTCAAAAAAAATAATCTGTAAAATATGCTGATTTTTTCGGAATCAATATCGATAATTGTCAAATTCGATTTTGGATGAAATGTATGTGATGATGCAAGTGTGTCAATGAACTTGCACAAATTTTTCGCCCTGTGAAAAATGTAAATCCATTGCATTATGTAGGGAAACTCTGAGCTGCCCACATGATATTTTATTTCCTATAGTAAATAGCAAAATTTGTAAAAAATGTATAAGATTTAGTTTAATTAAAATTATTGTAGAACGTCAGATATTTTTATAAAGTTAGCATTACGAGCTCATACAGATACATTGACACGTATTCGGAGGGCAAATTTTAAAGTAATTAAAAAATAAAATTTCTGAATGTTTTCAAAAAATTTTCCTTTAGCGTCTTTTTACAGTTTTTTGAAGAGCACTAAATTCCGCTCACGAGGACCAATTGTGGACCTCTCAGCTATATTAAACATTTTATCACTCGAAAATCAGAATATTGATTAATTACATTTTTTATGCTGATTTTGAATTTTTAGTGTGTTTGATTCTTTAAGAAATAATGAAATTACTTTCTGTGCGAACGAAATATTCATCTTAAATAAGCTTTTGATTTAATTTGTTACAAAACATTTTCAAAATCGAAACAGTATATTTAATGAATTACCCCATTTTTCGCAAAGATCTAATTATTTGTAGAGATTCTACAATAGCAAAATTTATTATTTTTTAAGAATTTATATATTCAAAGATACATCAAAAATTCATTTAAATTTCATTTTTATAGAAATAGTAAATAATTATTTCTGATAGTAATATGTTTTATATGTTAGATTTTAAATTTAATTATATTTTCAAAAAATATTTTAAAATGCAAATATCTCAACACTAAATAAGATTACTTATATCTTTACAAATATATATTTGTGATACAGGTCAGTATTAATCTTTAAGAACTGTGCATATTTTTATCAACACTATACTAAAGAAAATTGCTTCTTGCAAAGAGCTAGCTACTCATGAACAAAATATAATTCTTAATATCCGTTCTGAAATGAAGAAATGTATTTCAAGAATTAGAGCTACACTTTTTCTTTGATCTTTAGCTTTGCGAAATGTTTTAGAGATTGTGTAATCTTATTAAATATTAAAATGGAATTTTCTTTAAAATTCAATGATTCAACAAACAATATCGCGAAGTTAAAATTGAATTCAAAAATGGCACTCGAAATGCTTTTGTTTATGCAATACCAAGTAAAAGTAAACAAGAAAGATCTATCATGCATAAGGATTGATTATATGAAAATTTCCGACTGAAATATGAATTTATTTAAAAATCTTTAAAATGTAATACATTCAGCGCTGGTATATTTTAAATTATCACAGTATTACAATAATTTATTATATTTGAAAACTCTAAACTTTATAGAAAAAAATGAATTTGTTCAAATGACGTCATCGAAATATAAATCGTCTGGCTCTCTATGTAAAATAAATGAATGCTTCATTCATATCACTTTTATTCCAGACTCCAGAACTAAATAATTGTGCGTGAAAAATTTTCAGCAATTCTTATACTTTTTCCGGCTGGAGAATTTGATGCTAAGCCATGTTTTTGGCCAGCCCTCCGAACTGGGCCTTGCAGCAATTCTTATACAACTTATAATCACGTGTTTACATTCTGCATCAATTAAAATTAGGCTTCGTTGTAGAAATATTCAAAGTTTGATGATCATTTAAACTAAAAAATATTGTAATTGCGTTGGAGCAGAATATCAACTGTATCTTCTTCTTCAATATCATCTTCTTCAACTGTAGACGGAAACTTTATGTTTCAGCATTACAATGAATAGAGTGTTTTCTGGCAAGAAGAAGATTCAAAAAAAGTTTTTTTGCAATGAGTGTAAAACAACTTAGCCATGCAGGTTGGGTACACAGAATCTCAGAGATTCTCAAACTACCAAGTTTATATTCAACCAAGGCATATTTTATTCATGACATCTATGTTCAATTCACGAGTATTATGAGTAACACAGTGAATGCTATCTTATGTAAACAATAATTTGAAATATCTTGTGAACATCACCCGTTTTTCAGCAAAACTTGATGACCTACGCAAAATAAAAGGAAAACAAGCTTAAGATGAAAGTCCTTAGAAAGTCTTTAAGGAATTTTTTAAAAGTATTTATCCGTCAAAATATTGAAATCGAAAAAATCAGGGAAATCAATATTTCTTTTATGCAATAGTATGGGAAATTAATAAAAATGAATACACTATGATACAAAGAACCTAATGCAACAAATGAAATAATCTATTTTCACTAATTGTTGCTATAAGTTTTAAAATGTCAATAAATGTCCTTCTTTTTTAGTTTGAAGTCTCTAAAATAGTTTTTGGCGGAAAAAAGCAAAATTACTGCCCTTACCTTAGCTCATCCCATTTACCTGCAGCGAAAATAAAAATTCCAGTTTGTTCAGGATATTATGTTTTGCCTATGAAAGACAAATAACTAATGAATTAGTTATTAATCCATCCCTCATGGGGTGAAGTGAGGATTATCACTTAAAGTGAGGATTAGCATGTTTTTTGTATGCATAGCACTGCAAGCTTAGGGCTCACTTCGTTCTGATTGGTTACAGGAAGCTGAAAACTGAAATTTTAATATAAATATATGATGATAATGGCGATTGAAGACTCATTGCTTGCATTCCTATACTATTTATTATAAAAATAACTTTAAGGTAAGAATCGTACTACTAGTGTAGATAATAACATTCATGTATTGGTTTTGAGCTTAGTAAGACAAAATTGCCTGGTGAGAGGTTCATAAAAAGTAACACATAGTATGGCATCGCAGTATCAACTTGTGGTGCACATATAAAAATATAACAAGTTAAAGCTATTTGAATTTAATTACTTACATTGCGTCGTAACATGAAATACCGCGTAAACCTACCTTATTTTCTCTAGTGCGAGTTCTGTAAAAGAATATTTATTAACATAGTGCTACTCAATTAATTGCAGCATATTAACTTTAAAATAAAATCCTTTATTTACAACATAGATTACTCATTAAATTAAATACATCATTTAATTATATGAATTGCGGCGGAGACAGCAAGGGTGAGACGATTGTTTGAAAGCCTAAATTGCATTATGACCTTTATAGTTATTGATAGGAACACATACCTCCAATTTTGTTACACTCTGCATTAACACACAGCTCGTCGTTTCTGTTGCATCTCGAAGTCTGCCGTTGAAGTTATGTTAGAACATGGACATTTCCTTTCTGTCTCACTCGTCGAAGTGTATCTCAGGGCATTTTTGTGGAATCTCTAAGGAATCATCATGGCATTCTGCTATCTTGCCGGAACTGTGACTCTGTGACTCTTTCGCTTTGCAGATCTTAATTCATCTTCGCTCACTGCTCTTTCATTGCCTTCTCGTTTGCCTCTGTCTTACGTAGAAGTCGTCGAGACTTCTAGTCTATATTGCCTCCGTACTATCGTATAAATCGAATATATTCTGCTAGAAGTTGTGTAATATCCTCACTTGGTTGCGTCACTTTTTGTCTGAGGTCTGACACGCCTCTTTGGCTCTGATTGTCCGACCTTGGGCAACGCGGCCAGACATTTAGCATATTGGTTACATTTTTTACCACTCTTGTGGCCCCTCGTAGCTTCACCTTGGCCTCCACGGTTTATTACCTACTTTGACCTTTCGGATCAGAGTGCCATAGAACTAGCGTCCCCAAGTCTGATGCTTTGTGTGCTATTGCAGAAAACCATAAATAAAGAATATAAAACTGTCTCACCTAAATCTGGTGTGAACTCAATTCCTAGTCTCACACAATTATTTCACACTTACCTCAAAATAGACACGAAACCCGTTCATAGATACTGTTATCTGGAATGGCAACTCGATTCTGACTCTGGAAACGCCCACTTATTGGTGGATTCTGCCAGCATTAACTTTAAACATTAGACTCCGCTATTCCTCCCATCTGGCTACTTAAAATTTCATGAAAGATAAAGTTTATGTATTCAAATCTCTCGGAGAAGAAGAAATATATATAAAGTATCTTTGAATAAACGAGAAATGAGATTATATTCAAGAATAGCAAGATCGATAGGGTGCGTGAAAACAAATTCAAAAGTGGGGATTTTGAATAATTGACTCCTTTTAGTATTACCTCTTGCACAAATTACACCGAATATTTAATTTATGAATTATGCATAATGTAAATACAATACGTAACTTCAAGGATGAAATGGGGCAAATTTCGATGAATGTATTTTCTTATATTTGACATTTACTGGTAATCCTCTCCCTTATTGAATCATCAGTAGTGTATATTATGAGAAGATAAAAACGATGTAAACTCAACTCGGTAGAAAGCTACAATTTGATATATAAAATATTCATCAAAGTTCTGACGGGAGCGATTGGCAAATTTAAAGGATCCGTTCGATTAACAGCAGGAAAAATGTTAATGGGAATAAACTTCAGGATTAAATGAGAGAGAACAGCACTAGCTCCAATGAAAGCGTCTGTCAATAAATAGTTATTTCATGGGACCCAAGACAAATATATTTGCCAAAAAAACTAATTAGAAAATATGAAAAGGAAGAAGTGGGAAGAAGAGTAAAGGACATTGGACGGATTCAAATAATTTTATAATGAACGAATCTATGAAAATATGTGTGCAATATTTAAAAATAGGGCAGAATCGTTTTCAGAAAGATTCATGTCCCAATTCATGAATCAAATTTAAACTAAATTCATATGAAATTCAGGCAAACTAAATTCAAACGACATTCAGCCAAACTAATTTGAACACTAAAAACCACTAAAAACACTAAAAAGAAAAGAACACCTGAAAACACTAAAAAGAAAAATAGGAAACTGCAAAATTAAATAAGATATGACATTCAGATACATAACGTAGTGAACAGTTTCGGAAGCCATATGAGCTCACCTCATCATCTACATTCAAATTACATTTGATTAAACTTTCCTGCAGTACATGGTACGTATAAGGAAATAATTGATAATCGTGTTAAAAATCGGAAAATCGGCTGTCATATAAACATCACCTGTGTAAAATACGATTTGACAGTAAAATATATAACATAATAAAAACGTATTGCTATTAAATATATTGCATAATAGTTGTGAAATTGTTTTTAATTGTCTTGTTTGTAATCACTAATTATTAACTATGTTTCTTACATAGATGGAATTATGATGAGTTATTATTAAGTATATACTACTTAAAATAGCGGTAATAGTAGTGAGAGAAAAACTCTCATGCGGGACGTGCTGTTCAAATCGGTCAACCAAGACAGTGCTAATTGCAATGTATTTTGCCAGCATATAATTTCATGAAATATTTTAAATAATATGTTTTATATTGTTAAAGTTAATAAGTTACAGACATTTCTATAAAATGTATAACAATATTTTGCGAATCTGAATCCGTTGCTCGATAGCAAATCCGATCGACTGTACATCAGAGAACACAAAAGTTTGGCTCCAACTATATCCTTCTTTTTCGGCATTCCATGCCACCCCACACATAATTTCGAGACAGTGTATGTTATGAATTATGCATAACCTAAATGCACTACGTATATGCGGGAATGAACAGTGATACATCTTTTATCATATTTGACAGGAACTGTGTTGTTTTCTTTACAAAGACATTAGTGTTAGATAACTTGTCTGAGGAATGCTTATCAAAATTGAGGGCGAAGTCTATAAAGCAAGATCGTATTATTCGTAATTGATTCCTCTGCGTTTTTAATATGAAGAAGATTGCATTACTTGAAAAATAATTTGCTTTTTAACAATTATTTTAGGGTTTCTTTTTGTATAATGATCAAAGTTAAAAAGAAAAATATATTTCTCTAAAATATTTAGAATAATTTCTTCTTCTTTTGAACTACAGCCTAGAGCAGTTCAGAACCGTCTCAATCAGTTTCCGCCAGCAGCATACATCAGATGCTACAAGTCTCCAATTGTTGATTCCCAAAAGCTTGAGGTCATTCTTGACATTGCCAACCCATCTGGTGGGGGTTCGACCTGTTTTACCAATGCCTGCTTGCTTATTAAATGTGAGTCTGAAAAAATTTTCCAAGAATTCTAATACGGTAAGTTTTAATGACTTTAACATCACTGGATTGTTTATATGCACTCATGCTCAAAAGTTAAGCATAGTTGCTGTTTATGTGAACATTGTAGGAAATCTATATGGGAATGGAAAGTAACGCGGTATGCGGTTAAAATAGGGTTATAGATGACGAAAACAATGCAAAACAAGGATAATAACGACTTTTATTATCCAAAAAAAGGGTTGAAGGAAAATGGGTCACAGTACGAGTGCCAACCTCAGTGTAACAAAGTGATTAAAACAATTTGATGCTGTAGTTTAATGCGGTGTGTGAGAACTTCGGGTAGCCACGATTTCCTATACTTTTGATAAGGGTTTGGATGAGTCGTGTGCTCAAAGAGTTCCAAGCCTCACGGAGAGCAGTTTTTCATCACGAAACGGAGCTTGGTGGGTAGCGAAGGGCTACAAGATGTCTCCCGAGCTTTTATCCCACCTCGAGCATGTACCGATTAACAGCACCTCGAAAAAATCGACCGGTAGGCTCAAGGACTTTGTATCTGTGTCTTTCAACGGTATCCGACCCCGTGTCAAATATGTGGATGTCTGTGCGGCCGTTCATTATGATACCTGACCCGACCATGACTCCTCCAAACAGAAATCGATGTATTTCGTGGTGTTTCCGGGTGACCAGGCATTCCCCGTTCTCTCTAGATCATGGCACGACCAGAATCAGTGTGCAAGCTAAACCTGGACTCGTAACTGAACATGATGACATTGTCCACTGTTGTCCACTCCACTGCTGATGTTCCAAACTCCACTGTAAACGCTCGGGTTTTTACGCAGACATCAAGGAGATCCAAACTTCTGGTCGTTTGGCATGGAGACCAATATGTCTAAGTCTCATGTAAACAGTTTGTCTTGAAACAATGGCTCTGGCGGCTGTCAGGGCTGAACCCAGTTGTCTGGCGGAACGGTTTCTCTGACATCGCGCAGTTATTACCAAGTATCGGGCTTGCCGAGCGGTTGTTATCCATGGCCGATCTGGTATTAGTCATCGGGTAACATCTCCAGTTGTTTAGAAACTCTGCCATAGTCTGGAGATCACTGAGACACATTCCGAAATCGAGACGCTTCGGTTTGGGATTGAACGGACTCCAGCATTCCAATAATTAGTTCATCCAAAAACATGTCCAGTTGGCATTTTTGACATATTTCGTCCTTTTTTATTGTTAACAACGCTCTGTACCACAGCAATTGCGAAATTCTGCCTCATGTGGTTATTCTGGCAAGGTCGTTTTATACTCGTTCCAATGTGCGCGAGTACTTTGCGCATGTCGACTTTGACTGAACTGTTTTTGATATGAACAGTGATTAACCTTTGTCCCACGATTCTCCTCAACTGATTGTGAACCATTGTATCTACATTAACTCCAAGCATATCGTATTTTTCGAATTATGCTTGACTTTTGGACATGAGTGTGCGTTATAAATTCCATGGTTTTAACGGATGCGCTAGACATTATTTTCAAGAACGGCCCCAAAACTTCTTAAGCTCTTTCGTTCACATATTTGTAGTTCGCTTTCAGTATATTTATTGAGTGCCCTCTGCCATATAATTCTATGAATCGTATCATAGTTTTATAAATGTTAATTGTGGTGGTACAGCTAAGTAGTTGTGTTTTAAATTGGCTTTTAGGCTATAGTAACGAATATTTTCCATCATTAAACGATTATTAACTTCAGTGTTGATTTTATTTTTAATGGTTACTAACGCCCCAAGTTATTTAAACTGTGTGACCCTCTTAAAAGTATAACCATTCGCCTGCAGAGGCAAAATGTCAGTATTTCCCTTCGTAAACTTTACTGCTCTGGTTAACTTTCGTTAATAGTTAATCTCATATTACTAACTGTAGACTCAAAGGGGTATAAAGGACAATGACATGTGACATATGACATATTGCCGAGATCTGCCAATAATGCCGAGATCGTCGGGATAAACTAAAATCTACAGGGATCTCTGAAAAATGGTTCCTTGTATAGCAATACCTGCATCTCTGATGGCATTTTCCAGGACGATGTTAAATAGTAGGTACGCAAAATCATCTCCCTGTATCAGACTTCTATCCTTGTAGAAGGCATCAGATAATTCATTCTGAATTTTGATCTTGCATTTGGCTCTTCAATGTGTTTTTCTAACTAAAGTGATTAATTTTGCAGGGATTTCCAATTTTTCTATTGTACTGAATAACGCATATCTATTGATGCTATCATTGCTGCTTTTAAATCGACAAAAATGTGGAATGTGTCAATTTTATATATATTTTTTGTTTTCTCTAAAATCTGTCGTAAAGCATGGATTTGGTCAATAGTTGATTTACCCCTCTGATATCTACACTGGTAACTTCCTATTTTTTGTCACGTGATGTATAAGCCTATTCTACAGTACATTGGAAAATCCTCTAAATTCGGTATTCGGGTAGGTGATCCCCTGTAATCACACATTTCAGCCTGTCTCCCTCCTTAAAAATCGGACAAATAGAGCTATTGTCCCATTCAATGGACATCCTATCTAATGTTCAGACGTTACAAATTGTATCATGAATGGCTTTTGTCAGTTCTGTTTCGTTAATTTTAAGGAGTTTATCTTTTATACCAAATGGTCCCTCAGATATCTTCCGGGTTAAATTCTTCATAGCTTGATCAATTTCGTCTAGCTTAGGTGGATTAATAACGTAAGTCTGGAAATCGTCTGTCCGATGTTGGGACAAAAATATTTTCCCTACATCTAGATTGTCAATTTTTTCGTTAGTGAGTTCGACATCCGTTTTCCTACAGATAATTGATCTTGATTTGAACTCGCTTCTTACTTAGTTAACCAGCTAATAGTACTTTCTCGATTATTTCTTTGACTTCAGGGTTATAAATTCCCTAAATTGTACTTCCAAATATTTTCTCTTACTTTCCTTATATACATTTTTTTTCCAAATGGCCAGGCACTTGACTTTTATCATTCGCCTTTGTCAGCAACCAGAACGTGAACCATTTAGCCGTCCTAGGACGTTGCCCCAGGCGCACCAGAGGGGGGAGGAACACACTGCGCCCACAACACACACAATCATGCCTTACGTGGGACTCGAACCCACAACGCGGCGGTCGAGCCACTGCTGTGGAAACGCTGGCCTTGACCACTCGACCACCACATCGGCTTCCTTATATACATAGTATAATGCATAAGGGAATTATTGTGAAGGGATCAAAAATTCGAATTCGTGTTTTCGAAATGAGAGCACGTTTCGTGCATCCCTGAGCACGAATCAAACATTTTTGAGGTGATATTTGTGTGATTGTGTGTGTCAGTCAGCCTGCGGAGACGATATTTCACGAACTCATGAAGCGACTCGAACGAAATTCGGTATAAAAATTACAATCTGTGAAAACTGAAGCTTATTGTTTTTAAACGCAATCGAATGTTCAGAGCCCCCAAAATTTTCGAGTGAAATTTTGAAAAATCATCAAAAAATCAGAACATTTAGTAAAGATGAGTAAATAGTCATTTCTTATGTAACTTCGCATTAGAAAACGATTGACTCAAACTTTACAAAGCTAACATGAACCGTTCTCGAGATTTTTTACAATTTAAAAAAAATTATAAAAAAAAAGTCATATTAAAATAAAAAAATATTAACTATTCTGAATGACGCTATTGTAAATGACGCTAAATCAATGAAAGATGGAAGTTCAATATCTTAAAAAGAACATATGAGTGCACTATAGAATAACCCATTTCTCCATCGGTAACGCTTGGCGAGAAATTTAGTGGGTCGTCGCCAACTTGGCGACTTTTTTAAATGTTGCTAAAGTGACCAAAATGTCGCCAAATTGATAAACATTACACCAAATAGGATGTAATACTTCACAAATTCTGATTTCCGTCATACGACGACCATACATACCTTCTAGTATATAAGCAATGTATACTCTCCGTCTTTTGTAACACTTGATGGTGTATTTGGCGAACTTGGGGAGTAATTTAACAAATTATCGCCAACTTGCCGATATTTCGCCCCAGATTGACAAACAAATCGTCAATATTGCAAAAATGATGCTAAATTAATGAAAATAATGCCTAATTGATGAATTAAATATTTTATTAATAAAATATTTAATTCATATCATATTCACTCCTCAATAAGCTATATAGTACATATATTAAAATATTTTAATATATGGATTACATCGCTTATTATTTATTTAGAGTTGCGCGAAAAATAAATTTATTAGGTACATTGAAACATTTTTACATGTTGTCATCCGGAAAATCGCCAAATGTACAATTCTTCGATAAAATCACAGTACCGTGGGTCTTATATATTATTATTTAACTGTAAAAGTAGTAAATTCATTGCATTATATAAGGAAAGTCATGCGTTGCCCACATCAGATGTTTTTCTGTGTATTTGTTTCTCACCCAAATTCTTACTCCCCAGGTATCTTGTTTGGATTGGAGTTTGAATCTCAGTTCATATTTATACTTTTTCAATACAATTTTCTAGTTCCGCAACCTCAAACTTCTTGGATATATGTTTCTTTTGCTTGTAAACTAATTTATATAATCTGTATCTCATTAAGATTATTATGTAGTGGCATGGATCCACATTAGCTCGTCTATAGCTAACAACTCACATCATTCAAATTACTTTAAATTATGCTTTAAGTTAATAAGGGTTTAGCCAATCGTTTTCAGAATATCCCATCAGTAGTTTTTTAGATATTTCTGTTTACGTTTCTGTGCTAGAATATAGTACTTTTAATTAGCTAGCCTGCTTGCAGTTTTTAAACCAATCCGCCTCAATCTTTTATCATTACTTTCATCATATAAGCTGTGATCGCCAACAGTGGGTCTCAAATTATATATTTTTAAACACTTTACAACATAATTGAAAATGTTTTATGACTTGGTTTATTGTGTCTGTCTGTCCGTTCGCACGATAAATGCCGTAAAAATGATTATTAAAATGAAAATTTAGTATTGGTTCAGAAGGTCTGTTGGACCTATGGGATTGTAAATATCACCAAACTAGTTTTCGACTGAAACCAGGTTGAAAAAATAAAATCTATTGAACCCCATGTCACGTAATTTTTCAAACATTTTTTAAGTCGATTTAAAATTCACAAATTGCTTCGAAAGTTTTAGGAAATATTCAAATTATTCCATAAAAATATGAAAAATTTTCAAAAAAATATATTTGGTAGTTTTTTAACTAAAACTTAAAATAGTAATTACACCCATATTATATGAAGAGATCACGTAACCCACATTAAAATAATATATGGCGTCCATCTTGTGACAAAATCGTAATTTTTAAAGTTCTTTTTAATTCATATTTAGTGTTGTATTCGTCCTAAAACCCACATTTTTTGCTTAATTTCTGGCCATCTATATTCTGAAATAACGCAATTACAATTTATTTGAGTTTAAATCAATGCCATCAACCTTGTGTCAAAATCGTGATTTATAATGCTATTTTTAATTTAATTTATATTTCGTGCTGTATGTGTTCTAAAACCCATTATTTTTACTAAATTTTTGTTCATATACATTCTAAAGCAATATACATTCTAAAGCATACATACAATTACAATGTATGAGTTTAAATGATCATCAAACTTTGATTATTTTTACAACCAAACCTAAATTTCACAGTTCCAAACAGTTTCCAAACAGTTCGATACCCCTTTGCAGACATTGACTTCCATGGACACCACATGGGCGACTTATATTGTCTGTTTGGCATTGGCGTCCATGATAAACCAATCTCTGCAAAGGAAGAACGAACTGTTTGAGGTAGGGTATGTCAAATATATGTCTTTTTGAGAGGTTCTTCATTTTGGATTGACGCTGTCCAACCCGAAAGCAAAAGGTTAATTAAATTAAATCATTGTAGTATCGTGATGAATGAAATATTTACAGCTTTTATATAGAGAGTCAGGCGATTTATATTTCAATGACGTCATTTGAAAAAAGTTCATTTTTTTCGATAAGTGATTACAGTTTTAAGTTTTCAAATGTAATAAATTATTGTAGTATTGTGATAATTTTAAAAATATTATCGCTGAATGTATCGCATTTTAGAGATGTTTAAACTATGCGACTTATATTTCAATGAAGTCATTTGAATGGACTTCATATTTCTCGATGGAGTTTTAAGTTTTCAAATAAAATAAATTATTGTAGTATTGTGATAATTTAAAAATAATACCCCTGAATGTATCGCATTTTAGACATGTTTTAATAAAATTGCATCGCAATTGCAAATTTTTTCATAATCAATGCTTTATGCATGATTGATGTTTCTTGTTAATTCTTCAATCAGTTGCAATTCTGTTGCACAAACAAATCTACAGAAAACAAACTTTATGTAAACAATTTCAGGAGGGGGGGTATCAATTTATTTAAGGTATCCAAGTTAATTTAATATAATACCGCCGTAGTCTGCAGTAAAAATAATTTATTCTGCAATATTATATATATATATATATATATATATATATATATATATATATATATATATTATTACATAATTTTTTTACAGAATAATGCACTTGCAGAAAAGAGTCTGAAAATTAAACGTGCAGAAATTTGATTGCTAGTCATAAATATATATATATATATATATATATATATATATATATATATATATATATATATATATATATATATATATATATATACATATATATATATATATATATATATATATAAATATATATATATAAATATATATATATATATATATATATATATATATATATATATATATATATGTATATATATATATATATATATATATATTTAAATTTATGATTTATATATATATATATATATATATATTTGAATTTATGACTGGCAATCAAATTTGTGCACGTTTAATTTTCAGACTCTTTTCTGTAAGTGCATTATTCTGTAAATAAATGGAATAATATACGTCTATTTTCAAAGCAGCTTGGTGGTCATTGTTGTAACATCGTATTATTTACAAAGTTTAAATGTAATTTTGCAAGCAAATACATTAAATATTTAACTTCCGGATTTTTTTAAATATCCATCACAAATGATATAAAAGGCTAGACCCATCAAAATATATTTGGACCAAAGTCTAGTGTTATATCTCTTAATGGGGCTAAGGGTGTAAAGTTATTTACATCCTGCATTATAGTTATAACCCAAGCCATCGCTGTGTTATACTTGTAATGTTGTGGCATTATATGTCACGTAAGGAAACATAGCAAACGGCACTGATGTTGCGCAGCCGCCTGGAAATATTGCACAGCGGTAGTGCCGAAAAGGCGCATCGACATGTTTAGCGATATGAAGGTTATAAGAACGCAGCATTGGACTTAGGACCGGGTCTGAAACCTGAATCGCCTTTGGTTGGGCTACGGTCCGATCAAGAAGCTCGAGGAAGGTGGAAGGGCTTCTAAAATTTTATTTTGAGATATCTATTATCTATCGGGATCAAATGATATGACGTCATCTGAAATGTTAAATTTTTCACTGTCTAATAAAAATATTCCTGTAATTTGATGTGAAACTGAAGCATCTTAGGACGCGCGGTAGAGTAAATCTTGAAAGAAATGCGACTTAGATGAAATAGAAAGGGAAGTATGTTACGAAAATGACATTATCTTGTCACAAATCAAGCAATTGTAAGATGATTTGTATAAAAATTGCAGAATTTTTCTCACTGAAAATTGTTTAGCTGTGGAGTCAGGAATATAAGTGATATGAATGATTTTCCATAGATATGCAAACAATTTACAGCATTTATAGCCTTTTTTGATGAAGTTTTAAGTTTCAAAGTATAATAAATTATTGTAGTACAATTATAATTAAAAATAATATGAGTTTTGAATGAATTGCATTTCAGAGATCTTTAAATCAAATCGCATTGCCGTTGGAAAGTGCTTCATAATCAATGCTTTATGCATGATTATGAAACACTTTCCAAAATATTTTCCACTTCCTTTTAATGCAAAAATGAAACTGTTCCTTGTTTATTTTTGCATTAAAGTATCTGACCACCATCTTAGTATCGTTGCGTGGGCAATCATCATAGGTCAACTCAATAGGACATAAAATTTGTCATTATCATGTTCAGATGTATTCTTTGCAGGCACATGGGCACAGATAAGACGTATTTTACAAATTCTCTCGCTGACAGATTTGAAATCAATTACCTTGTTCTTGGATCTCTTAGTAACGACAGTAAGTCAGTAGTAGTTTAGCAGCCTTTTTAGTAAGGCAGTACCAAAAAGGTTGTAATTAATCTTGACGGCTATAATAGACATTTCAGTTTTCTCCAAAATACCATGGCCTATCCATCTACTATCTTGTATAGCCAAAACGTTAGCACAATATGTTTCTCAAAAACATGCGACAGATTTCTGAGTTCTGCATTTACGTAGAGTGCGTGGATGTTCCTAATTCCAATTATCAATTCCAAATTCGCGCCATGTCGTCTGGTTAAATTCAGTTCTGTTTTTACATATTATTATTTTTGAACTTGATTTTGTTTACGGAGTGAAGTATCCAGCCCGACGGCAAACTCCCATTCTGGAGAGCCAAAATACCTTTACTCTGGAGTATCGCAGTTGACCTGTCTGGCTGGGGTGACCTTGACATTAGTTACGTTACCGTCAACATAGCCCGACTAATCTTAAACTCACACAAGCCCACTCACCACGACAAAGCAATTACACCAAAGTCAGTAGGTTAGAATATTTTAACAATATTATTTTTTTACATAGTAATACATCAGCGAACTCGAAAATGTTTCTTCAAATATATCCATTTTTTCTATATTTCATACAACTCCATACATAATAATTCCGAGATAGTGAGTCCTATGAATTATGCATAACCTAGATGCACTATACATATATATATATATATATATATATATATATATATATATATATATATATATATATATATATATATATATATATATATATATATATATATATATATATATATATATGCATGAATAAAATGTGACACATCTTTCATCATATTTTAATTGTAGTATGCTTTTCCGCTTTACTACAACATTACTGGTAGATAACTTGTTTGAGATAAAGATATCAAAATTTGAAGGATAAATCGAATAATGTAACATAGAGTTATGTAAATTTGGTTCTGATGTGTAGGAATATAAGTACAAATGTAATATTTTAAAATATACAACTTGCGTTTTAAAAATCATTCCAATTGTTGCTTTTTATACTATAAAGTTCTTAGTAAAATTATATTTTTCTAAAATATTTTCATATATTTTAGAAATATGATTCCTTTATTGATTAGCAAAGTCAATTGACAACGCATCCGAAAACCCGAAAGTTTAGCTTCAAATATTTCCTTCTTTTTCCGTGCCCAATATCTCCCCACCCATATTTCCGAGATTGTGCATGCTATGAATTATGCATAAACAAAATGCAGTACATAGATTCGTGAGTAAACAGTGATGCATCTTTTATCATATTTTAATGGTACTCCGTTGTTCCCCTTTACTAAGACATTAGTAGTGGATAACTTGTCTGAATTGATATGAAAATGGAGGATGAAGTTGGTGTAAAGTTAGATCACATTATTTAAATGTGATTATGCTGCGTTTTTAATTTATTAGAGATTTTGTATTATATTACAACAAATGATTTGCATTTTAAAAACTATTTAGCTGTTATATTCTGCACAACAATATTAATGATCGAATGTTCAGATAAAATCCAAAAATGCTGCAGGTTGAAAGGTTCAATTTCTTGAAAAGGTCAATAAAAACTTTTGCATTATGTTATCTTTAATTTGTAACGGAAAATATATTATATATGACGGCAGCTAATCATACCGTCCTCCTATGCTTCAGCCTTTGACACATAAGACACCATTGTCCCTTCTGTATTTTATTTTTAATAGGTTTTAGTTTTAATTATAGAAATTTTCTAGGATGTTATTATTGTACAAGATGGTTTAATAATAACTCACAATTTTTTAAACTAATTTTTGTAAATTATTTATATTTTTAATTATTTTCTGAATATGGTAGTTTACAATTTTTTTTAACTTCCAATTTAAAAATATAATTTCTAGTAAAATATTTTTGTTAGAAAACTTTTGAATAATTTATTATTTTACAAGCATTTAATAAAAATTATTCCATTATTAAAGAAAAAAAGAACATATTTAGTACATCTGTGGAACTGGTGGTATATACTGCAAGGGAATCATGTGTCCCAATCTGCTTCAAAAATACGTATATATAAAAAGTACGTAGGGTGCGTTTCTTGTGCAATCCAGTACAGTGGAAAGAACTGGTACTTTTTTCATATAGAATAATACTAAAGGCCTAGTGTAGGGTTTCAATCTAAAGAGAGCTTGACCAAAAGTATTCCAAGACAATCAGCACTTTGAGGTTTTGCACTAAAGGACGCCATGGTCGTACCAGTGTTGTCAAAACATTGTGAGTCTGAAAGCGATGTAAATGATATGCTATAGAAATCACAGATGAAAGCAGTTTGACCCAATTAATGTAATTAAGACCCAATTAATGTAATATTTCTTTCAGAAATTGCTGATAGTGATTGTGGGAAGTTAAATGAGGAAGTTGAAGCCATTTTAGAATAATATTTGAAAAATGAATATGAAAAATTATTGTCATTATTGACGAAACAATAGTAAATATCATACAAAATGACGAATATGTAAACATCCGTAATACTGATAAATATAGGAGTAATGAACAACACAATTCTGGCAAAGGTAGCCTATCTGTTTCATTTAGGCGATAGAATAATGAAGACTAAAGTGTAAACACGATGCTGACAGGAAATTAAAGAAAACAGAAAAGGTAGATAGGTCAAATAAAATGCACAATGCTGTTTTACCAGATACTGATATTAAAATTAAATGGGATGAAACTGCTCTCTGAAAAATCTTCAAGATATGGCTTATTTTTGCTGTGTCTAATTTTAAAAGTTTAGTTGTGCCGCAAACGGATTTTTATGCTCAATAGAAGAGAGAAGTATTTGACATATCTAGAGAGGAGGTATCTGAGGCATATACTTTGTTACGGAATAATTATAAGTTCAGGAGATTTCTGGGTTACAGATGGTGTTTTGAGAATAAACTTGATGATTGCAACCAATGACTTATGAAAAATTTCTTGACATTTCAAGAAATTTGCACATTAACAATAATGACAAGAATACGGCACAACATAATAAGATCGTTCCAACGTTCTATTATATTTGAACGTTTAATTTTTGACTAAAATTGAAAATTTCAACAATGTTTTTTTAGATACTGTTGGGCCAGAAGAGCATCAGTTAAAAATATACGATGTGGGCAGCACATGACTTTCTCTGCAGACTTATGTACACGCTCTCTTTATTTTAATTAAATTTTATTCACTTTTATTTCAATTTCCGTTCTCATTTGGTAACGGGACTCATTTTCAAATGTGGCGTAGAGAAAAAAAGAAAAAATTAAAATATCTCGAGAATGGCTAGTCCTAGTGTAATGGGGATGGTCCTATTCTTTTCTTCGTTAAAAATTACGTATAAAACAAGCATTTAATGGATATATTTGAGCATATGAATTTTTTTAATTTAGATTTTGATGATTTTTGCGGGCCATTTTATAAAAAAAGGCAGGCTATTCCTTTCCGAATCGCACCAAAATCAAATCAGAACTAGAGTATCCTACATCTAACTTATTTACCAAATTTTGTGAGATTTGGTCATTTAGTATTTTAGCTAGAGTTGATACATGAATTTTTTTGCTGCCCATTCAGCAAAAAAAGCGGGTTCTGTTTTTACGAATACTGCCAAAAATTAATCAGCACCAGGGTCTCACCCAAGTGACTTACTAAATTTTATGAAATTCGGTCTATTAGTTTTTTAGTTAGAGTGGATACATACATTGCACAAACACACAGACAGACACGCACACACAGACGTCACCTTAAAAAATTGTTTTTTTGTATTCTAGACGTCTCGAAACGTATAGATCCGCCAAAAATTTGTTTTAAGGAGTATCATGTAGCCAAATAAAATATATATTCAATGATAAGTTCATTTATTTAATCATAAAACTCAGAATGTTTCATTCTGTTCCCACCAAAATTTTAACTAAAAGACAGAATGTGATAACAGTATCCCGTACCAATTTTGTCATTAAGGCAAATTGGACTTGAGGGTCTCGGTTCATATTTTAAAATTCTACATATTTAAAATTGAAATTTCAACTATTTCTATTTTTTTGCGGCTAAATTAATTGAAATTGACAAAAAATATAAACAATCATATTTAATAAACATCTGCTGCAAAGGTTTAACTGCCTTCATATTTAAAATGTTTGCAGGAAATTGTATTTTTTTTTGTAATTGATGCAAATTTGTAATATATATGTTGATTACAAATCCAATTTGCATGCTTATTTTGCGAATGTTGTCAAGTGAGAAATCAATACAATAAAATGTACTTTTAATTCTTTTAGCAATATTTTAATAAGATAAAGGAGTTTTAACTCGAAATTTATCATATCATTTCTTATGCGCAGATTTGTATTAGCAATCGAAAATCCTAATGCGGCTTGATTATAAAGAAAAAAGATTTAATGTTACTTAAGTTTAAAAAATTTACCAGATCGCCTTCTGTAACACTTTTGTCCTACAAATAATTGTAAGGAATACTTTACTTCATACGGCATTTAAACTAATAATTTACTTCAATACTTCTATTGTGGGGGGGGAGGGAGTTAAACTGACATTTTGACCCCCAAAATGGTAGTTTTGAAACTAAAATGGACCCCTTTCTTTGAAGGGAAGAGGGGGTATTTACATATTTTGCCTAATAGCCTAAAATTTCTATTTCCTGCCCTGCTTGAAAGGAGATGGACTAAAATCAATTGCCTTATATATTTTAGAATGATAGAGAAGAAAGAATCCTTTCGAAACAGTAGCGAGTCTGATAAGATGCGTGCAAGTGAAGCCGAAAGTTGGCTTTTAGATATTTTCTTCTTTTTCGGAATATTTTCCGCTCCCTGCATTACTCCGAATATGTGTTCTGAATTATGCATATCCTAAATGCACTGCGTAAAAGCGGGGAAGAACAGTGATACCTTCTTGTCATGTTTGACAGGTTACCGTATTTCCCTCCTGAGTCATCTGTGACGCCTTGAGGTGCAGTGTTTCAAAACAGAACAAATTGTTGTAAAATAGCTTTTATGCTACTTGCATTGAACTCTGCTGATTGTTAATTGATCAATGTGTTAGTACATAAAAGATAATATATATTATTTTTTTATTGTAAAATTCGCAATAGTAAGTACACAACGTTAGTATGGATTTATGTGTCCATATTAATATTTTCTTTATTACTTTCCTTACAATACATGGTAATGTATAAAATATTGGAGTCATGTTGAAAATGACAACATTAGTTGCCATTTTCGACGGATTTATATTGTTTTGAGCTTTTTAAAACATGGAATATGCATTTCAGCGTGGTGTATGTATATCTGCCCGTCTCTGTGGCTGTGTAATGTATGTACTTCTATCTCAAAAACTATCCAACAAAATCTCTCAATATTTGTTAGGAAAATACATCACTTATGGGTTATCTTGGTGCTGATTCAATTTTGGTACTATTCCAGAAATAATAGTTTGCTAAAAGACTCGCAAAAATCGTCAAAATCTGCAATACAAAACTAAATATGCTTAATTGTATTGATTCAAATGTTGTTTCGTGCTCAATTTCTGACGGCGGAGAGAATAAAACCAAGCTTATTTCTCTAGAATAAACTGTTTTCGAGATATTTAAATATTTTTACAACGCTTGCAGTCCGGTGACGTTTCGTAATGCAACAGGTCGCCGGATGAATAAGAAAATGCTTGAAATCTGTACAATGAACTTCTTTCGATCTAGTGAATATAATGTCTCTGCATCTTACTGGCATATCGTACTCAATATCGTAAATCAACATCTGGACAGCCGAAGGTCGGTGATCTGATTCGCTGCTGGTGCGTAATTCTACAAACTCTATTGTAATTTATGTATTAAAATTATCCATGTTGATTATCAATAACAATACAAAAATTCACGTATTCGAAAGCGTATTACGGAATTTTATACAACCATTCTTCTATTTTATGTTTCTTCATTTCGAAATAAAATGACAGTGGTCATTCTAAATTGAGTTTTTCTCCTATGCAATATATATCTGTAAGATATCTGTCTACAAATAAATAAATGTGAGACAAAAAAATATTTCCTTTGAGATGTAGGGTGATGTAGAGATTGCAATTTTTTATTCAGACAAAATTTCTCCCTGTCTCAAGCTACTTTAATTATATCTGTGTTTATTCAGAATTCACTGAATCTCTGAAGAAGCTTTATTTAGTTTTTATGCAAAGGAGTCGACTTTTTATACAGATAATAATATTTTCATGATATTTATGCCGCTTTATTTCACAAGAATACTTTTGATAGCTACATTAATATCCATATATTTTTTAAAAGGTTCCAGGATCGCTAACGCTGAGTCAGGATGATTGATGCTAGAATAGTGGAAATATGACTCCGAAAATTTAAATGGCTTTGTATTTATTGATACTTAAATAATTTCTTTCAGGAAAAATTGAAAACTTGATAGAAATGAAAAGTTAATTGCTTAAATATGTCATTAGAAACATGTTCAATGAACACCAAAGGAAACGAATTTTTGCCAACTGATTTTGCTATATCGCCCTAATAAGATACTTTTTTTCTAATTAGCGGTTTATAATATTTTTCATTAATGAGAAAATAATAGTGCGCATTATTATTTACTTGGCGACATTTCCAAAAAATCGCCAAATTAACGACGTTTCTTTAAATTTTTCGCTGAGATAACCTAAGCGACAATATTCAAAGCGCGACAGCAACAGATATAGACTATTCTTATGTGCTATACGATATAACTTTAAGTCCATAGGGTCTGGCTTCGTCCTGGTCCTGGTTCATAAGAAGGCTTCGCTCGCTTAGACTAATTCAAATTGCTGTTTTAAGAGTTTTATTTTAACCTTTTATTTACGGGTGGGACAGCGACCATCCCAAACGAAGAACCTCCCAAAAAGACATGTTTTTGACATACTCTACCCAAAATAGTTCGATCCCCCTTTGAGGGCATTTGGCGTCCAGGACGCCAATGGGAGGGTCTTCGTTTGGCATGGACGCTGTGCCACCCGTAAGCAAAATATTAACATTGGCATTAAGTCCTTGCGGTTTATGGCTGCGGTTTACATTTGCAGTTAAGTTGCTATTTTGTAGATTGGTTTAAAATTTTAAAACTTTCGTTTAACGTTAAATCTATGAGAAACACTCTTCTTCCGGATATAGTGGACTTCACATATACTATTGATAGGTGACTTTAGACGGGAACGTCCTTTCTGAATCATGATTAATATACAACCTCGACGGTCATAATTCGTTCATAGGTCTACGAGAATTTCGGGGACTACAAATGGTTTAGATTGACGGTAAAGAAGGCTTCGTTTGATTCTCTATTTTGCCTAAAAGTAATCAAGTTAGTTGGATTACATCGAGTTTGTATACAATTATCAAAATATTCGTTTAAAAGACGTTACTGAAATTCTCACAAAACTAACACAGCTGCTAAAATTCAGTAACCTTATACAGGGTTTTATACATGTTATAGAAAATTTAAGGCATTCATTGTTTCTAGAATAATTGAACCATAATTAAAGATAACAAGTAGATGATATTTCACCAATTTTTTGGCATATCCTTACAATGTCGTCTCCAATTAATTATTTGTACACCTTAATTGCGATATATATTAGCTGCGTTAGCTCTGTGGCTACACGAGTTGTGCTGTGAGAAAAATCAACATCCCTATAATGATACGAACAGATAAAATGATAACTTTATTTTTCGCTTCAGAGGGACCCAGGATAAATTTCTCTCAGTAAAAAAATCTAATTTTCACAATATGTATGAAAACAACTCAAGATTGAGTTTCTAGATGAAATTTCCCGCGTGAATTGAAATATTCACTTTTTTTGAACTTTTTATCTAAAATGTTATTTTGTAAACGTATTAAAGCATTCTATCGTCTTCGATTAAACGTGAAATACATTTATATTTGCATTATTATAGTATTTGATTACACGATCCTAATACTAGGAAAACATCTATGCCAAATTCACTTATTACGGCAATCCATTTCTTTATACTCAGGCAAAAATTACGACAGATATGTGCAATTGAGTTCCTTCTTGGATGGAGACTAACGTTTCTATGTAATGTATCCCCTTAGCAATAAATAGATTCGGCATAAGGAAATATGTCTAATAGAATACTCGGGATTTAAAGCATGAACTAATTTAATTTATCCATTAAGTTTGCAAAAGGAATAGATGTCCACAGTGCAAACAAATGTCCCACGTGCATGGACAGCCATGTCGGCTGTCCCCGCACGTTAAGCGGACATAATAAGTCCTAAATAAAACTTAAACACTCTTTAACCTACTTCGTAAGCGAGCAATATGCCTTGATCCCACGCTGGGCACATCGACCGATAAGCCCTACCACGACTATGTAGTACGTCTTAAATACTCTGTCCTCGTGTAATACGTCCTAAATTGGGCTAAGTCCTAATTTTAATACGCTTATAGTTTACTTTTGTAATACTGCGTGGGTATAATACTTCCTAAATTATTTGCTCTGATAGTTTTAAACTCAGATTTTGCCCTCAGCATGGTCTAATACGTAAGAATCTGTTTTGATATGCCCTAAATGCACTCTTTGATACGCCCTAAAAAAACTCCTTTGATAAATGTAAGTACTCTGCTTCGATATGCCCTAAACAACTTCTTTTGATCACTTTTTCTTCTTTTTTTGCACTTATTTAGCTAAGTTTCGCTGAAATTAGAATGTACGTTTCCTAAATGAAAACTTACTGGCAATCCTAAAAATTCCATGGGTGTCGCGTTCAGTTTGTTCCTTTATCATTAAATAGCCATTAGCGCACCAAAATCTTAAAAGAACGTTAAACGCTTACAAACATTGTTTTAGATTCTGTCCGTCTGTTCGCCCCCCCCCCCCCCTTCCCATCCTCCCCGCTATCAATGACCATTATGGAACCTCTTGCTTCGTCGAAATGGGGGAGGAAATGCTGCGATCGGCACTTCATTTTCATATCTCTGAAAATTTATGAGAAGTTTCACAATAAAATTAAAAAAATATCAAGAACAGAGTTATGAAAACAAAATATTATTAATCGACGATATCACACAATTTTTATGCAAAATATTTTAATTGTGCGACGCTTTAATTTTTGGGTGTTACAATAAACAAATGTAATATTATACACTTTATAATCTTTATGATCGCTAAGGAACTCGCTTGTGCTAAAATCGCTCAAGATGGCGCTTCAAAATTCAGTAACTAAAATATATATTTAAATTTGAAAATAATCTCGACGAAGTGTTTTCTCTCAGGAGTCAAGTACCGCTATATCAAATTTCATGACGGCACAAAGCTTAGATTTTTCACTACAGACGACACAATCAGATGCACAAACAGACAGGTTCCTTTATTATTATAGATTCAGTATCAAAATGTATGTTTCTCGAGTCGCGTTTATAATGTTTGATTTCTTTATAAATGATTGAAAAACTTCAAAGTCCAATATTGGATTAAATTCAAAAATATTTAATGCAAATCTGTGATAAAACTTATTTCCGAAATATATATAATTTCATATTTTTATATTAATGATACACAAATAGACATTTCCTGTATTATTATATATCCAGTAGGATATACAAGGTTTCTGAATCTATGGTGTTAATGTTTATTTCTGTTAATGGCTGTACATTTCGAAGTCCGTTTCTGAATTACATTCAAATTTATTTGAAGAAAATCCGTGGTGAAACATTTTTTTAAAATATTTATAATTTCATATTTTCATGTATCTGTGACTGATTAAATAGACATTAAATTAGGTCAAATAGTTCCAGTTTGGTCGACATAGTTTTGCTATTATTTGCGCTTTTAAGTCTAAACTTTTTGAGAAATGGATTTAAATGAATTCCGAAACGTACACATAACACTATATTTACGATTTCTTTTACGTTGTGAAACAGTGAATTATTAGTTTTTTAGCTTTGTACTTTCACTGTTATTTTATGAAAATATCATAAAAATTGTGCAGTTATTCTTACTTTTAGCTGTATTACTTTCCTTATATACATAATGTATAAGGAAAGTATTGTGACGGGGTCGAAAATTCGAATGCGAGTTTTTGATGGGAGATCACGTTTCAAGCATCCCTGATAACGAATCAAGCATTTTTGAGGTGATGTCTCTCTCTCTGTGTGTGTGTGTGTGTGTGTGCGTCAGTGAGACTGTGGAGACGATAACTGACGAACAAATGGACCGCATCGAACGAAATTTTGTAGAAATATCACAATTCGTGAATACTGGGAGCCTATTGTTTTTAAACGTAATCCCATGTTCAGAACCCCCCCTAAATTGTCGAATGAAATTTTGAAAAAATCATCAAAATATCAAAACCTGTTATAAAGTTACGCAAATAGACATTTCTAATGTAATTTTTCCTTAGAAAACGATTGACATAAACTTTAGAACACTAGCACGAACCGTTCTAAAGATATAGCACATTATTTAAATAAATTTATCAAAAAATCCCATATATTAACAAAAATATATAAACTGTGGAGAAACATGTTCACTTTTCATATGTAATATCATGCAATAAATTGGGTGACATCATTCTCGTGGATCTAGCACGTTCTATTCATGAGAAAAGATACTTTGCATAATACTTTTGTATTTGAACGCCAACAGTTATTTATCTGCTATAAGAATAACTTATATCTCCGTCCATAACGCTTGGCGAGATTTTGGCGCCGAATTTGGCGGAATGTCGCCAACTTGGCGACTTTTTAAATATTGTCAAATTAACGAAAATCTCGCCAAATGGATAAAAATGACACTGAATAAGTGAAAATGACGCCTCATTGACGAAAATTCAATTTCTTGGAAAGAATATTAATAGCTACTATAAGGAAATCCTATTTTTACTTTCTTTATATACATAATGTATAAGGAAAATATTGTGACGGAATCGAAAATTCAAATTCGAGTTTTCGACGGGAGAGCACGTTTCAAGAATCCCTGATCACGAATCAAACATTTTTGAAGTGATGTCTGTGTATGTGTGTGTCAGTGACTCTGTGGAGACGGTAACTGACGAACGAATGGACCGATTCGAACGAAATTTGGTACAAAAATCACAATCGGTAAACACTGGAAGCCTATTGTTTTTATACGCAATCGAATGTACAGAACTCCCTTAAATTTTCGAGTGAAATTTTGAAAAAATCGTCAAAACATCAAAATCACTAATAAAATTACGCAAATAGACATTTCTTATGTAATTTTTCATTAGAAAACGATTGACATAAATTTTAGAACGCTAACATGAACCGTTCTCGAGATATTGCACATTTTTCAAAAAAATTATCAAAAAGTCATATAAAATAAAAAACAAATATATTTCCTATTGAGAAACATGTTCACTTTTCATATGTAATACCATGCGATAAATTGGGTGACATTATTCTCGTGGAACTAGCTCGTTTCATTCATGAAAAAAGATTTTTTTAGTAATACTTTTGTATTTGAACGCCAATAGTCATTTATCTGCTATAAGAATAACTTATTTCTCCGTCCATAACACTTGGCGATATTTGGGCGACGAATTTGGCGGAATGTCGCCAACTTGGCGACATTTTTAATTGTTGCCAAATTAACAAAAATCTCGCCAAATGGATAAAAATGACGCTAAATCGATGAAAATGACGACTAATTGAAGAAAATTCAATCTCTTGTAAAGAATATAAGGATCTACTAACGCCGGGTAATTGCTGCTAGTTTCATATATAATAAAAAGTACCGTCCTCCTATTTACAATTAGAGGGATACGTTAACATTTAACTAATTTTCATGGGTGGATTTTTAATTTTCGTCAGAAAACAAATATTCAATTTGGTAGAAAAGCTTACTGACTACCTATCCAAACTACAACATTCCAAAAAATATTTATCCATAATGACTTCCAGAGATCTGTATCAAATGTTGAAATTTAGAGGGAAATGAGCAATAAGGAATATACTGCATGTAAATGAAGTTACAATGAGATTGGTAATAGCGTGATGGTATAGTAATAATAAGACACATTTATCTTAATTTTGTAGAATAATATATATTGAGCTTCTTTGTTTTTGACAGTCGGCTAACGAATTTCATTCCTCCGTTCTAGAATGACAGCACGAAGGATATTTCAAATTCAGTTCTATTTTGGATGGAGTTGTAGTGCCTCCTTGTAATATACTTGCTTACTAATAAATAGATGCTACACAAGAAAGCACCTCTATCAGAATGTAAGGATATATTATAGTATCGGGATTTCCCATTCAGTGGAGATTCTTTGTCTTGATATTAATGTCTGTGTTTATTTTAAGATGACTTGGGAATTACTAGTTCTATTACTCGTAGTTTCTGTTTGAAATGAGAAGATATGTATTGCAGAAGATATTGTTTTTGAAATCATTTATGATGTTGAAATAATCATACGAAGAATCTTTCATACGAAGTATATAAATTATTATTAAACAAAAAATGTAAAGTATTGTTTTCACGCAAATTTCCGATTTCGAAGTTTTAATGCAAATATATATTTTAGGACCTCGGAAACACGTTTTGACTTTTTTCAGACTGATGTTTATTGGTCTGTCGTCGATTAGTTATGTACACTATAGAAGTAACAAATATTAATGGATTTTCACGAAACTTTTTATTCGGTTTTGTTTTCGAAAAGTTCAGAACTAGATAGAGAGACCTTTGTACTTTCTCTGCAATACATGATAATGTATAGGGAAATTATTGGAATCATACAGAAAATCACAACTATAGTTTTCGACTGATCTAGACGTTTCGAGACCTCTAGAATACGAAAACCCTAGTTTTAGCGTGACGTATGTGTATATGTCTGTGGGTCTGTGTGCCTATATTTGTGACTGTATGTGTGTCTGTCTGTCTGTCTGTACAGATTTTGTATCCACTCTAACTAGAAAACTAGTTGACCGAATTTCTTAAAATTTAGTAGGTAAAGAAGGAGTCCGGAAAGAAGGTCTCTAGGCCTTCTTTTCCTGAGACAGGAAGGTGTGGAAGTGTCGTAGCTACTATCTACGTCGCTCAGGAAGGGTTAGCTTGTGTTATTCTTGAAAAAATTTCTTGAAGTTTTCCGAAACTGCACAGCAACGTCTGGGACTTTTAGATCGGGGTGAATAACCTCGTTCTGGACAAACCAGGGTGCATTCACAATGCAGCGTAACACTTTATTTTCAAAAACTTGCAGTTTCTCTATGTGACTTTTTGCAGCCGACCCCCAGGCGGGGCAGGGCATACAAAAAGGCATGTGCGATGATTCGATTGTAGATGATTAGAGAGGGACAGATGAGATTTTCTACATAGAAGTGGAAGGAGGCTTTAAACGTTTTATTGGAAGATTCAACTTTATTCGAGATATGCTCTCCGAAAGTCATTTTAGTTTCCAATGTGAAGGTCAAATACTTTGCGGAGAGTGAAAAGTGGATCGGTTCATTAGAGATTTTAAAGGTGAAGTTATGACTATGTTCTCGGTAGTTCGGACAAAAAATGACGACTGCACTCTTGGTCGGATTGATTTTGATTCTCCTGGTCACGAGCCAGTGCTCAAGACTATTATGTATGTAGCTTTGGAGTGTAGTAATAGCGTTGTGTGTTGAACAGCTTCTAGAAATCAGGGCTTTGTCATCTGCAAAGATGGCCAGCTTTACTTGTAAGATCCGGGGAATTTCGTTTATCAAAATATTAAACAGGATTGGACTCAGATTTTCGCTCTGGGGTACCCCGTCCCTGATTGGCAGAAGATAGGAGAGAGTTTTATCAACTCGTACGCTGAAAGGAAGATTAGTAAGATACGAGTTGATGAGAGCCAAAAGTTGTGTCGAAATACCAAGTCGGACCAGCTTGGTTAGCAGACCCGGGATAAACGTTTTGTCAAAAGCCTTGCTTATGCCGAAAAATACAATGCTGGAATAATGCTTGTTGGTAGAGTTTTTGTGAATAGTTTCCACTACACGCATGGGCTGGGAATGCATAGAAAATCAGATCGAAAGCCGTGCTGTTCAGGAATTAAAATATCTTTCGACCTGCAGAAACTAGTCAAACGTCTAAGCGACACTAACTCAAAAATATTGGAAATGCTTGATAAAAGGCTGATTGGTCTGTAGCTTTCTGCTAAATTAGGATATTGACTAATTTTGATCAGAAGGATGACATTAGCAAGCAGTCTTCCAACTCTGGGGAAAGTATCGATGATCTAAGATATGATTTAAGAGCAGGATGAGCCAGCAAACATAAGAAAGGGGGAGGTACTTGAGCATTATGTTACTGATTTTATCAAGGCCGGGTGATTTCTTTACTTTGAAGCTTTGTATAATGTCATGAACTTCAGCCAAGTGTATGGAATCAAGGTCGTTTGGTGCTTGTACGTTAAGTGCCTTCTGATTGGTCTGTTGAAAATCGTGTAAAGTGCCTGTGTAAAGATGGTTGAAGTCTGGGTCTATGTGTGGTGAAAATTGAAGTTCCAAGCTACCTTCGATAACATTAGCATTTTCCTCCGCAGTCCGGGCGAGTCCTTGTAAGCCATTAATGGGCGGAATTGTTGTTCTCGTGGATCTCATGTTTTTAGCTTTTCGCCAAACACGGTGATTCGTGGGCGTAAGTCCCTCAATGTGAGTACGCCAGTGTTGCTGGATGTGAGTTCGAATTATAGACTTGACCTTCTTATGGATATTAAGGAGTTGCGCGCCGTAAAAGGGGTACCTAGTGCCGTGCCAATCTTTCCGTAACCGATTACGCTGCTTAATTTTGACTTGGTTTTGAGGCTGCAGCTACTGCAGTAAGTGATTAAAATCCTGGATCTAGAAGTAAGTGATTAAAATCCTGGACGCATTTATCAATATCGTCCGTGCTGGTAATTTTGATCGGGGAGCAGTACTAGAAGCTTTAATAATGTGACGAAAAACGTCCCAATTTGTAAATAGCTCCGCTGGGAATTCCAAAGATAGCGTATTAAAGTTAAGGGCCAGTATTACAGGAAAGATATCACCACTGAATGTATCACATTTTAGAAATTTTTAAATGAAATTACATTTCAGTTGGAATGTGTTTCATAATCAATGCTTATGCATGAATGATCTTTCATGTTTATCTTGCAACGAGTCACATGATCTCTTCGTATATTGTGGGGGCAATTAGTATTAATTCAATTTTCATTTAAAAAAACTACCTAATATATTTTGCTGAAAACTTTTTTTCAACATTTTATATGATAAATTGAATATTTTCTAAAATTTTTGATTCAATTTGTTAATTTTAACTTCTGTTAAAAATGTTTGAAAAATCAGATGTCACACAGACCGTTTCAACAATATACTAAAATCTCATTTTGATAAAGTTATTTTTATGGCAGGACATGCAGACAGACAGAATGACCAAATCCATAAACACTTTTCGACTATGTTAGAAAATGTTAAAAGTGTGTTTTTTAAGTTCCCTATTTTAATATTTGCATGTAATTTAATACATGAAAGAGAACAACGTACCAAATTTAGACTTTCTACCATAACTGGTTCTCGATTTAATCCCCAAAATGAATACACTGTTACGGTGGGGCCCTATGCGAGCTGGCATAGTATAAGGTGAAAAATAAAAAAACATTCTACGAAAGGCAGCAATATACCAAATATGATTTTTTTTAAGTACTCCTGATCTTGCGTTATTCTCGGAAAACAATTACATTTCTATCGTGGGAACAGAACGGGTTAGACCGATAAGATTTAAAATTGCAATAATTAAAGTATACCACTAAAACCAACGGCATCCCAAATTTGGGGCTGCTCTTTTTCTCGAATTATTTCCAAGAAAAATATATTTCTATCACGGCCTAAAATGGGCTAGTCGATAATGTCCAAAATCCAAATAAATCACATATACTTCAAAAGACAGAGATGTACGAAATTTGAACAATCTAGCTGTTCTGATTCTCGAGAAAATTCCAAAAAACGAGTGCATTCATTTTTCGGGCTCAGGACGGGCTTATTCGATAAGGTTGAAAGTCGATAAGATTAAAATAGATTCGATTAGAATTGAAATCTACTATACAATACAAAGACATATTAAATTCCATGCTACTGTGATAAATTCAACTTGGTTAGTTAGGGAATTAAATATTTGAAGACGGTTAGAATATGTCACCCTCGGAGGATAGAGACAAGAAATAGGATCTGTAATTTAGGCATGGAAATTTTATTAACTCAGTTTCACACAACAGTTTCTATGCTACATTTGTATGTATACATAATATTGTATTTGTGTATAATTGTATTTATATATATGGATCCAATATATATTCACATAGGAATTAAAATTGTATAATAGATCAATTCATAAACTTAGCAGGCAGTCACAGACGACTCACGGATATACACTCACACACCATGTTGATGATTATGCGCCTATGCTGCGGCCAGATCCAGTTAAACAAGCAAGATCAATTATGCGTAAAGCATTGATTAAAAAACATTTTTCAACTGAAATGCAATTATATTTAAACATCTCTAAAGTGCAATACTTTCAGCACTCCTATTTTTAAAAATGTTAGTCTACAATAATTTTACACTATCCGACATAGAAAAAACAACATCATGAAGCTTTGACCGTATAATTCTGCAAAATTGCGAGACAACGCATCTATCGATGTATGCAGATGATCTGAAATACAAGTAAGTCACGAAGTAGAGCGAGATAAAATGGATGGAAACGACAATTGAGCCAACAGTTGTTACTGTCTGACGTCTACGGAAACCTGTTTTTCGCTTCAGAAGACACCTGTTGTTAAAGAGATGCCTGGTCGACGATGTCGAAGTCCGTTTTAGCATTTGAACGATCCTGCGAGGGGATTCATTTTAGGCCTACGTACGGCTGGGTGGTCGTACCGGCGTATTGCCGTTGAAACACGAGTAAATGAGTCCACTGTGCAGAGGATTTGGAGAATATTGAAGATGGGTATGTGAATCTTCGCAGTGATACAGGTCTATCCAGACATACGTCAGCAAGCGTTGATCGACGCATTCGAAGGCATACGGTGAAGGTCCCACAAGCGGCGACTGTCGATATTCTGCAGAATTTACAGGGTGCATTGGATGTTCCAATATCAGGGATAAGAGTTTCTCGACGATTGACTACCAGCGGCTTGCACTCAAACCGTTCTTTACGAAGACTGTCATTGACAACAGGAGAGATTGAAATGGTGTCGGGGCCGAGCCTCTTGGACGACAGAATGGGACAGGATGGTGTTCAGCGAAGAGTCTCGATTCTGTTTGTAGAATGACAGTCACCGTGTAAGAGTCTGGAGTTGACGTGATGACAGATCCAATCCAGCTGAAACTGCTGAATGCCATACTGTTCGACAATGTGCATTATTAGGGTTGCCATCAGCTTCGATAGTCGGTTACCTCTGGTTCGTATCAGAGGCACAATGAAAGCACGACGATATGTGGTTGACGTGCTGCGGTCAGTTTCATTGCTCTACCTTCAGCGTTTTCAAAATGCTGATTTTCTTCAGATAACGTGCGATCTCACACGACAACTATCAGCAGACAAGCCTTGAAAGTTATCCAAATGCTTCCTTGGTCTCCGCTGTCTCCAGATCTCTTACCAATCGAGCATGTATGGGAGGTGGTTATCCGTCGTTTAATTGTCCTGCCCCCTTCTCAGAGAGAAGACGACCTGTTGTTGTTGAGACCCAGACCGTCCGACCTACCAGAAAGGTGTAAGGTAACCGTTAGAAGACGACCTGTGGAAGACTGATCACATTGTCTAAGTCATTATTTATTGCATCATTCTTCTGGATTTAACATCACTTAGTTTTATATGCCATATCTGTCTGTGTGTCCTTTAGCATCCCACTATAATCGCTGTTTTTCATCGCATCGCTCTGGCATTTTCTGTATCGGATAGTGTATTATACTTAGAAACTTAAAACTTCATCAAAAGATCTAATGCTATAAATCATCTGCTTCTCTATGTAAAATCACTGAATATTTGATTCATATCACTTATTATCCAGAGTTACATAATTTCACGTGAAAAAAATTCAACAATTTTTATAGAACTCATCTTACAATCGCTTGATTGGTTTACATTGTGCATGCTATAGAAATTAGGCTTCATTGTACGAATAATCAAAGCTTTGTGAACATTTTAAATATAAAATATTGTAATTGCGTCGTCACAGAATTTAGATGCACAAATAATGTGTAAAAATAAAGCCGTTTTATGACGGATGCAACACTGAATAAAAATTTTAGTGGTCATTAAACATCACGATTGTTACACAGGGAAATATGGATGACATATTTTATTTTGAAATGAGTCACGTGATCTCTTCATTTAATATGGGTGTTGTGCCGATTGTTAATTTTGTTTATTAAATTATACATTTAATCTGTTCTAAAACTTACTGCTGTGTACATTGCGTTGATGGCCGCAAAACCCACCCATTTTTGTGCTTAACGGGATACTAAGTTAACAAACTAAAAAATAAGGTTAATAGTAAAGGAACAAACATTTATTTATCACATACTTAATTTACACTCTTTAGTTTACAAATTAAAATAGTATCACAATAGTGGAATACATCTCAAGGGTAGTTCGGGGGGTGTAATGCCAGATGAATTGATTTTTGGTTGGAGCACGTGGTGGGATGCATTAATTAGCTTTTCCTTAAAAACACAAATTTAGACAAAAAGGTTATCCTCACATAGTTAATTGTACGGTACCTGATCTTCTTTCATATAACTTGGGTAACACCGATGCTTTGTCACACTTTACACTTGCAAGACCAGATGAACATGAGCTCTCCTTTGAATTCCTATATCAGAGACGCACACACAACTCTTAACACTGCTACAGCCGCTTACTCTTTACTAGTCCAACTCCAACAGCCTGCCTTGACCAATTCTGACTTTCAACTTTTAGCAACTCTCCCTTATATCTCTTTTTCGGTCGGCGGTGTACGTGCTGGAATGTAGAGCTGAGGGCCAATCCGTAGACATGGGGTCGCCGTCTCGGTTGCCGCCAAACGGCTTAGCGTGGCATGTAAGATATGGGGCCACCTGTATACTATCGCCCACCTTCTTAGCGTGGGGATAATCCGCCCGCAATCCTGGTTCTATCATTTTAATCCTTCCAAATATTTATTACTTTACATTTCTGGCATTACATTCTCACCCCCCCGCGAAAAAAAAAGACCAAAAGTTACTTTCCCACAGCTTCACCCCAGTGGTAAGAAATTGAGTTCACAATGGTTCATCGCAAACACATAAGTTCATCCATCATGAGAAAGGCTGAGTTCCACTTTTTAGCCTCGTACAACTCATAGCTTTGCTAGTTCTTTGTAGTTTCTTGATAGTTCCCTGTCACGTTAGTCCATTATTCATAATTGACATAATGTACCATAAATTACATGAGGATTACCAACATTCAAATTATTACTAAATTGCAAATTTTGATATATATTATTTGCAATACATAATTTTCATTTCTCCTTTTACAGAATTATTTACATACGACATATCATTACATAACAGCATTCATTACTTTATTATTATTATACATTTTCTTGTTATCATTTCATTTTATAACATATTGTAGTAGTGCAACTATCAACTTCCGATTCTTGGTTATGGTTGAATTCCATACCACCATATTATTTATAAATTACTTTGTTATTACACTTTTTTTTTTTTTTTTTTTTTTCTTTAGAACTTGCCATATATGTAATGTCAGAAATACATAACATACATTTTGAAATATACTTATATCCACAATTTAAAACATACAAACATATACATATACACTCAATTATCACTTTCTATTTATGACATTAATTACAAACTTTTTAACATATTTTTCATATTCTTTGTTTTATGAAATTACTATTTACAACAATTCGAGGGCGAAAATTATACCCTCTGGCATTATAACAAGCCTCATCATCATTTCGATTATTTTCACAGTTTAATTGCTTTTCTTTAGTGACCTTCCCTTCCTTAGTTTGACTTTGATAATTATTTCTAATCACTTTCTCATTTTGATTTTTTTCTTTGTCCTGTGTGTGTGTGTGGTTTGATTCGCTTTCGTCACTATCTTTTAAATATTATTTTCGCTCCGCTGCCATCTATAGTTTATTTATGTGCACTTTATAAGTTTTATTTTCATCACTTTTAAGACATATTATAACATTATTATTTCGGATTAATTTCGTAATTCTAAATGGTCCATCATATCGATCCTCTAATACCCTTGGTTTTAGGAACTTTTTTAGGTACACTGTCGCTCCTATAAATATATCGTTTTTTCTCACTATTTTATATTTCTTTATTTGTTTGTCATTTATCAGCTTTTCTTGTTCCGATGCGTCTTTCACAACTTTGTCTATATTTTTTAAATGCTGTGCCATATATTTTTTATAATTATTTACATCACTATACATTACATCTATTTCTTCCTTACTTGGTATGTTTGTTTTTTTAATATTTTCAAATGGCAATGATAAATCTCTAAGATAGAACAGGAATGAAGGCTCAAATCCTGTATTACTGTTAATAGTGTTATTCACATAAAACTTAAACCATTTTAAAGATTCATCCCATTCAAACGTAGTCTTTGACAAACACATTATACATTGTTTCATGTCTCTGTGTATTCTTTCACAAAAACCTAAAGAACTTGGGAAATAAACCGAACTGTATCGCCTTTCAATATTTAATGCATTTGTAAAATCTATGTATTCTTTACTTTTAAAAATTTGAGCATTATCGCTTTGAATAATAATTGGAACTCCATAAGTTGTCACGAAGTTTGTTAGTTTATTCACTATTGTTTTAGCAGTAATGTCTCTGACTGGCCTCAAAGTATCGTAAGGCCTCAAAGTATCGTGAAAACATGTCTACAATTGTAATTACAAACTTATTTCCTCTATTACAGCGCGGTAGTTTTCCTACGCAGTCCAGTTGTAAATATATTCCTGGTTTTAAGATTTCTGGCATAGCCTGAAGTCTGGCTGGTGGTATATTACTTACAGAATACTTACAGTATATTACTTACAGTATACTACTACAGTAGACTTACAGAAATTTTCCACGTCTTGGAAAGCCCCTATCCAAAAATATTTTTTTTAAAGTAATTGGTATGTATTTTTTACTCCGAAATGAGGGAAATGTGCTATCTCTATTATCTTTCCCTTTAGCGAGTGCGGTATTACAATCTTATTCTCATTTATTTTCCTATACGTTTGTCTTTTATTTTCCTTCTTTACCATTAACAGTTTATTTAGGCTATCAATATAGTATACCTTGTTATTGTGATATCGGTTTCTTCCTTTTTGTAATTCCTCTCTAATTTTACTTAATTTTTCATCTACCATTTGTTGCTCTAATATTTTCTCCACATTTATCTCATCATTTTTAATTAAATATTTACACATTTGATTTGGTTATCATTGTCAAATACATATCTCGAGCAATAATCACTTGCGTTATTTTCACCTTTTTGATATTTGAATTTAAAATCATACTGACTTATGTCAATTAGCCACCTCGATATGATATTTGGCATTTTATCTAATTTTATGTGGTACATAAGGGATTTTGCGTCACTCAGCAAGGTGAAACTCCTTCCGAACAGATATTCTCTGAAGTGTTGTAAGGATGCGTGTATAGCTAGCAATTCTAGCTTTATTGCAGGATAACGCTTCTCTGCCGGGTTCACAGGTCTTGAATAAAATTCGATAACATGATCGACTCCATTTACCCTTTGCATCAAAATACTACTAATTCCCTTACCTGAGCCATCCGTAGTTAAGACAAACGGGTTTACTTCATCAAGCTGTCTTACAACTGGTTCTTTAAAAATTGCATTTTTTAATTTTTCAAAAGCTTTTCTACATTCATTATTCCACTCGAACCTAACATTCTTTTTTGTCAAATTTACCAACGGTTCTGCAATTTGTGCATAATTTTTTATCAGACCTCTAAAATAGTTTGTTGTCACAAGAAAGCTTTTTACTTGTTTAACCGTTTGGGGTTGTTTGAAATTTTGCACTTTTGCACAGTTTTTTATTGATGGGCTTATACCATTCGCATTTACTTTATATCCCAAAAATTCAATTTGCGATTTGCATATCTGTAACTTCGCCGGGTCGAGTGTTAAATTATTTTCTTTCAATCTTTGGAAAACAATTTTGATTTTCTCTAACATTTTGTCGTTATTTTGTGCGCATATGACTAAGTCATCTAAGTAAAAGCATATTTTTAACTCTGATAGATCTCCTAACACTTTGTTCATTAAAAGTTGAAAATATGCTCCTGAGTTTTTAAGACCAAACGGAATTCTTTTAGGATTAAAATTTCCCATAAAAGTTGTGAACGTTAAGGCCTTTCTATCTTGTTTTTTTAGTTCGATCTGAAAAAACGCCGCCTTCAAATCCATAACTGTATAAATTTTACTACCAGCGATATTTTGTAATATATCCTTCACCTTTGGTAAATTTATTGGCAAAAGTGGTAAATACGCGTTTATGGCCCTATAATCAATAGCAAGTCTATATTTAGGTTCTTCATTTGGTTTACTTGGTTTCTTTACAAGAATAATGGGACTAGCGTACGTGCTTTGTGAACTTTCAATAATGTCATTTTCCAATAATTCCCTAATTTCTTTTTGCGCAATTTCTCGTACTGCTCTCGGAATTGGGTATGGTCGACTCTGAATAGGATAATTGTGCATAAGTTCGATTTTCGGTACTATTGCTGATGTTTTACCTAGTGTAGCATATGACTTTGAAAAAACATCTGTATTGGTAATCATTAATTCAATAACTTTATTTCTATCTTCCTTATTTAAGTGCTGTACTTGAAAATCGTCTGGAGATATTTCTTTCTTTCTTAATTCCCGAATTTGTTGATATTCTGTTTTATTTAAATTTTGAATATTATTAATTTCCAACGTGGGTTTACTGCTTTTATTTTTTGTATCAACAATTTCGATTTGTTCTGTTATTATATCCACGTTCATATTTTTATTAAGTGTAATTTGGCAATTTTTTTCATTGTATAACAACATTCTAATCTTATTTTTATTTTCTATACTTTGGATCGCTTCATCCGTGATTAATGTTCTTGCCATTTTTATTGGAGAAAATAAAACATCCTGTCCCTCATTTAATTCCTGTGACAAAATCAATTGGACTATTTCTGACTCCCCTGGCTTTAATGTTATTTTTCATTTCAATTTAGCGAAAATCTGCTTTTCCTCTTTCTTTTTAACATTCTTATTCTTATTATTTTCATTAGAACTTGGTAACAATTTTTCATCATTTACATTATCGCGAGTGCTACAATTTTGCATATTAGAGTTTTTTCTATCGTTATCGCTTTCATTATCCTCGCTTATTCTACCTTCATTCTCATTATTGAATTCATTACAACAATTATTTATTTCCTCATATTCGTCGTCATCATTATCATCGCTTATTCTCTCTTCATTCTCATTATTGGATTCATTATAACAACTATTTATTTCCTCATATTCGTCGTCATCAGTATTATAATTTTCATAATTACTATTATATCTATTTTCCTCGCGAATTCTCTGGCTTTGTGGTTTTTGTTTTGAATTCTGAATTGGGTTTGTATTTTCACTTTTATACAGTTTAATCGCAGTATTCCCAAATTGTACTTCGTTATCTTTTGTATTTAAAATTGCTTTATGTGAGGATAAAAAGTCGTAGCCTAAAAGCATTTTATATTGCACCTGAAAGTTCTGTTTTGTCACGAAAAAATAATTTTTGCATGCCTTTTCCCCAATTCTAAATGAAAATTGAATGCAATTTAAAAATTCTATATTTTCTTTAGTAAACGTCTGAAGTATTACTCTTCTGGTTATGTATTTTATTACTTTACTTATATACATAATGTATAAGGAAAGTATTGTGACGGGGTCGAAAATTCGAAATCGAGTTTTCGACGGGAGAGCACGTTTCAAGCATCCCTGATCACGAATCAAACATTTTTGAAGTGATGTCTGTGTGTGTGTATGTGTGTGTGTGTGTGTGTGTGTGTGTGTGAAAGTATGTGTGTGTGTGTGTGTGTGTGTGTCAGTGAGTCTGTGGAGACGATAACTGACGAACGAATGGACTGATTCGAACCAAATTTGGTACAAAAATCACAATCCGTAAACACTGGAAGCCTATTGTTTTTATACGTAATCGAATGTTCAGAACCCCCCTAAATTTTCGAATGAAATTTTGAAAAAATCGTCAAAAAATCGAAACCACTAATAAAGTTACGCAAATAGACATTTCTTATGTAATTTTTCATTAGAAAACGATTGACATAAATTTTAGAACGCTAACATGAACCGTTCTCGAGATATTGTACAATTTTCAAAAAAATTATTAAAAAGTCATATAAAAAAAAATATTTCCTATTGAGAAACATGTTCACTTTTCATATGTAATACCATGCGATAAATTGGGTGACATCATTCTCGTGGAACTAGCTTGTTCCATTCATGAAAAAAGATATTTTAAGTAATACTTTTGTATTTGAACGCCAATACTCATTTATATGCTATAATAATAACTTATTTCTTCGTTCATAACGCTTGGCGAGATTTTGGCGACGAATTTGGCGGAATGTCGCCAACTTGGCGACTTTTTGAAATGTTGCCAAATTAGCGAAAATTTCGCCAAATGGATAAAAATGACGCTAAATCAATGAAAATGACGACTAATTGTCGAAAATTCAATAGCTTGGAAAGAATATTAGTATCTACTATAAGAAAAGCCTACTTTTTTTACTGTAAAAGTAGTAAATTCTTTACATTGTATAAGGAAAGTCATGTGTTGTCCACATCAGATTTTTTTTCTTTTGACCCTTTTTATTCGTAGTTTTCCTAAATTTTAACCTAAATTTCATAAATTTCTGTTTTTGTTTTTCATGTGCCTAAATTCTTTTCCTTTTCCATATATTTTCTTTTTTTTTATATATTTTCTGATTTTCAATTTTAAAATTTTATTATTTTCTTGAATTTTAATCTATTTTTCATTATGTTAATATACCTCACTCTAAATTTTATTTTTCAATGATCTTTTTATCTTTATTAGCAACAAGCCTTTTCCCATTTTTGAAAAGCGGACGTACTTATCAAGTTCAAATATGATGTAAAACTGTCTGTTTAACCACAATACTTTTCATCAATTGTTATATTTTTAGACCTAAATAAATGTTCGTTTGGCGGAATGGTAGACCTTAGGTGCCTCCTGAGTGCAAGAGGTATCCTTTTCCGGCCGTGCAGCTAGCTACTCTAAACCAACTATGTGAGTCGCACAATCTGGGGTCTTCAGACTTCCAACATCTTTGCTCTAACCTATAGGGTTGATTGGATTTTGATATAGGGCTGCTGCAACCGGGAATAGAACCTCAGATCTCCAAACTGGCCGGCCGACTCGCTACCGTTGAGCTACTGGAGCTACTTTTATTGTTGGAGTCGGCTCTGCACAATTTAATGAGTTGTTCATTTGGAACTAGTATTGAAAACTATCAAAGACGGGGAAACTAACACTTTAAAATTAAGTTGCAAATCATTGAAGGGCTTGATTTCGACTCCCATAACACATAGAGCTGAAAGTCGGCATAGTTTCATCTCACGATACATTTCAATCTTTAACGTCCTTAAATTTTCGAATAAAATTTTGAAAAAATCGTCAAAAATTCAAAACCACTAATAAAGTTATGCAAATAGACATTTCTTATGTAATTTTTTATTAGAAAACGATTGGCGTAAATTTTAGAACGCTAACACAAACCGTTCTCGAGATATTTCACATTTTTCAAAAACATATCAAAAAGTCATATGAAATAAAAAAAAATAGTTCCTATTGAGAAACATGATCACTTTTCATATGTAATACCATACGATAAATTGGGTGACATCATTCTCGTGGATCTAGCTAGTTCCATTCATGGAAAAAGATACTTTGAGTAATACTTTTGTATTTGAACGCCAATAGTCATTTGTCTGCTGTAAGAATAATTTATTTCTTCATCCATAACACTTGGCGATATTTTGGCGACGAATTTGGCGGAATGTCGCCAACTTGGCGACTTTTTGAAATGTTGCCAAATTAACGAAAATCTCGCCAAATGGATAAAAATGACGCTAAATCAATGAAAATGACGACTAATTGTTGAAAATTCAATATCTTGGAAATAATATTAGCATCTACTATAAGAAAAACGTATTTTTTTACTGTAAAAGTAGTAAATTCATTACATTATATAAGGAAAGTCATGTGTTGCTCACATCAGATTTTTTTTACATTTCTATTCTGTTTTAGTTTTTGAAATGTTTCCAAATCTATAATACTAACTTGAGCCCCACTTTCAATTACACTTATTATTACTTTCCTTATATACATAATGTATAAGGAAAGTATTGTGACGGGGTCGAAAATTCGAATTCGAATTTTCGACGGGAGAGCACGTTTCAAGCATCCCTGATCACGAATCAAACATTTTTGAAGTGATGTCTGTGTGTGTGTATGTGTGTGTGTGTGTGTGTGCGTGTGTGTGTGTGTGAAAGTATGTGTGTGTGTGTGTGTGTGTGTCAGTGAGTCTGTGGAGACGATAACTGAGGAACGAATGGACCGATTCGAACCAAATTTGGTAGAAAAATCACAATCCGTAAACACTGGAAGCCTATAGTTTTTATACGTGATCGAATGTTCAGAACCTCCCTAAATTTTCGAATGAAATTTTGAAAAAATCGTTAAAAAATTAAAACCGTTAATAAAGTTACGCAAATAGACATTTCTTATGTAATTTTTCATTAGAAAACGATTGGCATAAATTTTAGAAACCTAACATGAACCGTTCTCGAGATATTGTACATTTTTCAAAAAAATTATGAAAAAGTCACATAAAAAAAAAATTCCTATTGAGAAACATGCTCACTTTTCATATGTAATACCATGCGATAAATTGAGTGACATCATTCTCGTGGATCTAGCTCGTTCCATTCATGAAAAAATATACTTTGAACAATACTTTTGTATTAGAACGCCAATAGTCATTTATCTGCTGTAAGAATAACTTTTTTCTTAGTGCATAACTCTTGGCGAGATTTTGGCGACGAATTTAGCGGAATGTCGCCAACTTGGCGACTTTTTTGAAATGTTGCCAAATTAATGAAAATCTCGCCAAATGGATAAAAATGATGCTAAATCAATGAAAATGACGACTAATTGTCGAAAATTCAAAATCTTGGAAAGAATATTAGTATCTACTATAAGAAAATCCTATTACTTTCCTTATATACATAATGTATAAGGAAAGTATTGTGACGGGGTCGAAAATTCGAAATCGAGTTTTCGACGGGAGAGCACGTTTCAAGCATCCCTGATCACTAATCAAACATTTTTGAAGTGATGTCTGTGTGTGTGTGTGTGAAAGTATGTGTGTGTGTGTGTGAGAGAGTCTGTGAAGACGATAACTGGCAAACGAATGGACCGATTCGATCCAAATTTGGTACAAAAATCACAACCCGTAAACACTGAAAGCCTATTGTTTTTATACACAATCGTATGTTAAGAACACCCCTAAATTTTCAAATGAAATTTGGAAAAAATAGTCAAAAAATCAAAACCACTAATAAAGTTACGCATATAGACATTTCTTATGTAATTTTTCATTAGAAAACGATTGACATAAATTTTAGAACGCTAACATGAACCGTTCTCGAGATATTGCACATTTTTCAAAGAAATTATCAGAAAGTCATATAAAATAAAAAAAAAATATTTCCTCTTGAGAGACATGTTCACTTTTCAGTAATACCATGCAATATATTGGATGACATCATTCTCGTGGATCTAGCTCGTTCCATTCATGAAAAAAAGATACTTTGAGTAATACTTTTGTAATTGAACGCCAATATTCATTTATCTGCTGTAAGAATAACTTATTTCTTTGTCCATTATGCTTGGCGAGATTTTGGCGACGAATTTTGGCGAAATGTCGCCAACTTGCCGACTTTTTGAAATGTTGACAAATTAACGAAAATCTCGCCAAATGGATAAAAATGACGCTAAATCAATGAAATGACGACTAATTGTCGAAAATTCAATATCTTGGAATGAATATTAGTATCTACTAGAAGAAAAACCTATTTATTTTACTGTAAAAGTGGTAAATTCATTACGTTATATAAGGAAAGTCATGTGTTGCCCACATCAGATTTTTTTTATTCCTTTGCAATCTATTTCTACCATCGGTAATTGTGGGCTAAATACGTTTTCACATTCGCTTAAAAGGATACTTTTGGTATCATATTTTGCATTATCATTATTTTCATAATATTGTCCTCTCTTCAAATTTTTATAGTTTTGCCAGTCATCTCCATTTTTGTTATTTCTATATGTTTGCGAACCGAATTTCTTTCTTTCTCTGGAATTTGTACGATTCGTTCCTTGGTCCCAAATTCCAGCTCTTAGTTTAAATTACTATTATTATTGTTTCTCTCATATGTGTTTGATCTTATATTTCTTCCGTTGCGCCCCCTAAAATGTCCTCTTATACTTTGCCTCTCTCTATTTTCTACGTTGGTTTCTAATTGATCGTAATAATTTCTTTGATCATTATTATTTCCTTGATATTCCCTATTATATCTATTATATCCTCCTCGTTCATAATTTCTGAGATTTTCGTTTCTGTTTCCTCTGATATAATTTGTTTGCTCAAACCCATATTGCTGATAATTCATTCGTTTGGGATTCCTTGCAAATGCAGTATTACACTCATTGTACCTGCAATCTGAGAAATAATGTCCATTTTTTCCGCACCCTATGCAAAAAACAGCTCGTTCCATGGATTGATTTGGTAAATTTTGCAATTTTAATTTATTAATTTCTAAAGTCAAATCTTGAACCTGTGTTGTAAGTAACATTTCTCTCAGTTCGTTATGTGATTCTTCTGGAGTCCTATCATTAAGAATTATTTCAAACAGTTCGGCATCTTTTATGGCATCTTCAAACCGCTGCGGATCTTTTTTCTTCACTTCAATTGCCAAATCAGGGCGTAATGCGCTAATGAATTTTCCCAACATTATTTTATTGGTTATTTTCTCTACCTCTCCATCTGTTGTATCCTTAAGGTTCAAAAAATTACGCGCTGCGTTTTTTATTTTTAGCACAAGCTCGTCCACTGACATATCAGGCGTTTGTTTTATTTTATTGAATGCGTCCTGTTCTTGCGTTATCGTTATTCTGTTTGAAAATTTATTTATTAGTAATCTTTTTATTTTATCAAACTCCTTTTCGTTTTGTAATTCAGAGTTTTGAATTAAAAACTGCATAGCCTTATCTTTTAATCTGGTTTTAATGATAGCCACTTTATGCTCTTCCTTCCAACTTGCTAACTCCGCTAATTTTTATTTTTTATTATTATTATTCCTTTTATTTTTTATTAATTTCATAAATCCTTATTTTATTCCCGTTATTGCTAAAGTCACGAGCACCAAATGTGCCGATTGTTAATTTTGTTTATTAAATTATACATGTAATCTGTTCTAAAACTTACTGCTGTGTACATTGCGTTGGTGGCCGCAAAACCCACCCATTTTTGTGCTTAACGGGATACTAAGTTAACAAACTAAAAAATAAGGTTAATAGTAAAGGAACAAACATTTATTTATCACATACTTAATTTACACTCTTTAGTTTACAAATTAAAATAGTATCACAATAGTGGAATACATCTCAAGGGTAGTTCGGGGGGTGTAATGCCAGATGAATTGATTTTTGGTTGGAGCACGTGGTGGGATGCATTAATTAGCTTTTCCTTAAAAACACAAATTTAGACAAAAAGGTTATCCTCATATAGTTAATTGTACGGTACCTGATCTTCTTTCATATAACTTGGGTAACACCGATGCTTTGCCACACTTTACACTTGCAATACCAGATGAACATGAGCTCTCCTTCGAATTCCTATATAAGAGACGCACACACAACTCTTAACACTGCTACAGCCGCTTACTCTTTACTAGTCCAACTCCAACAGCCTGCCTTGACCAATTCTGACTTTCAACTTTTAGCAACTCTCGCTTATATCCCTTTTTCGATCGGCGGTGTACGTGCTGGAATGTTGAGCTGAGGGCCAATCCGTAGACATGGGGTCGCCGTCTCGGTTGCCGCCAAACGGCTTAGCGTGGTATGTAAACATGGGGCGTGGTATGTAAGATATGGGGCCACCTGTATACTATCGCCCACCTGCTTAGCGTGGGGATAATCCGCCCGCAACCTTGGTTCTATCATTTTAATCCTTCCAAATATTTATTACTTTACATTTCTGGCATTACAGGTGTAATCATTACTTGCGCACATACAGACAGATAAACAAACAGAATGAACAAAGTCAGAAACATTTTGCAACTGTGTTGGAAAGTGTTAATTAAAGACTGTAATTTTTAAAATATACTAAAAATAATAACCTAGTAAAATATGTTAACGTCACCGTTCATATAGCAGCAAATGCATGATTATACTACTTCCTAAAACATCAAGTTTGTTATTGCAGTCAATTAATTTACTATTTGCTCTATATGGGAGATTTAAGATAACGATGTCGAATTAATAAAAGCATGTGTTAGTCATTTATGTTTTGAGGCAAATGTTATGTTTTTCTATTATACTAATGACTGTTATTTTTTCATTATCTGTTAGCGTAAACGGATGATACACTTCAGTTGTAGACGAAAATTTTATGTTTCAGCATTACAATGAATTGAGCGTTTCCTCGCAAGATGAAGGTTGTAAAAGAGTTTCTTGACAGTGACTCTAAAACAACTCAGCTCTGCACGTAAGGTACACAGAATCTCAGAGATTCTCAAACTACCAAGTTTATATTTTACCAAGACATATTTTATTCATGACATCTATTTTCAATTCACGAGTATTATGAGTAACACAATGCTATCTTATGTCAATAATAGAAAAATGAAAGGGAAACAAGCTTAAGATGAAAGATTTTAGAAAGACTTTAAGGGATTTTTTTAAAGTATTTATCCGTCAAAATATTGAAATCGAAAGTATTAGGGAAATCAATACTTCCTTTATACAGTAGTATGGGAAATTCATAAAAATGAATACACTATGACCCAAAGGACCTAATGTAACTAATGAAATAACAGCACAATAGACCTCTGGTCGCTGCTTTAAATCAATGTTTTAAAGTTTTCAAATGTCCTTCTTTTTCAGTTTGAAGTCCCTAAAATAGTTTTTGGCAGAAACTATTAAAATTACTGTTCTTACCTTGGCTCATCGCCTTTATATGCAGTGCAACTAAAAATTCAAGTTTGTTTAGGATATTATGTTTTGCCTATGAAAGAAAAATAACTAATGAATTAGTTCTTAATCCATCCCTCCTGGGGTGAAGTGAGTATTAGCACTTGAAGTCAGGATTAGCATGTTCTTCGTATGCATAGCAGTGCAAGCTCAGGGGTTACTTCGTTCTGATTGATCACAGGAAGCTAAAAACTGCAATTTTAATATAAATACATGATGATACCGGGCAATGGAGGAAGGGTCATTCCATGCATTTTTATACACTTCATTTCAAAAATGACTTTAAAGTAAGAATCGTACTACTAGTGTACACAACATTCATGTTCTGGTTTTGAGCTCAGTATGTACTCATTAGTATGGAATACTCATGGTAAGACAAAATTGTCTGTAGATATAAAAAGTAAATAATATTAAGTAATAAAAAGTTGGCATCAACTATTTCACACTTACCTCAAAATAGACACGAAATCCGTTCATAGATACTGTTATCTGGAATGGCAACTCGATTCTGACTCTGGAAACGCCCACTTATTGGTGGATTCTGCCAGCATTAACTTTAAACATTTGACTCCGCTGTTCCTCCCATCTGACTACTTATAATTTCATGAAAGATAAAGTTTATGTATTCAAAACTCTCGTAGAAGAAGAAATATATATGAAGTATCTTTGAATAAACGAGAAATGAGATTATATTCAAGAATAGCAAGATTGATAGGGTGCGTGTAAACAAATTCAAAAGTGGGGATTTTGAATAATTGATTCCTTTAGTATTACCTCTTGCACAAATTACACCGAATATATAATTTATGAATTATGCATAATGTAAATACAATACGTAACTTCAAGGATGAAATGGGGCAAATTTCGATGAATGTATTTTCTTATATTTGACATTTACTGGTAATCCTCTCCCTTATTGAATCATCAGTAGTGTATATTTTGAGAAGATAAAAACGATGTAAACTCAACTCGGTAGAAAGCTACAATTTGATATATAAAATATTCATCAAAGTTCTGACGGGAGCGATTGGCAAATTTAAAGGATCCGTTCGATTAACAGCAGAAAAAATGTTAATGGAAATAAACTTCAGGGTTAAATGAGAGAGAACAGCACTAGCTCCAATGAAAGCGTCTGTCAATAAATAGTTATTTCATGGGACCCAAGACAAATACATTTGCCAAAAAAACAAATTAGAAAATATGAAAAGGAAGAAGAATAAAGGACATTGGACGGATTCAAATAATTTTATAATGAACGAATTTATGAAAATATGTGTGCAATATTTAAAAATAGGGTAGAATCGTTTTCAGAAAATTTCGTGTCGGAATTCATGACTCAAATTCAAACCAAATTCATATGAAATTCAGGCAAATTAATTCGAACGACATTCAGCCAAACTAATTTAAAAAATACTAAAAAGAAAAATAGGAAATTGTAAAATTAAGTAAGATATGACACACATCTACATAATGTAGCAAACAGCTTCGGAAACTATATGAGCTCACCTCATGATCTACATTCAAATTACTTTCGATTAAACTTCCCTGCAGTACATGGTACGTATAAGGAAAACATGGATAATCGTGTTAAAAATCGGAAAATCGACTGTCATATAAACATCACCTGTGTAAAATACGATTTCACAGTAAAATACATAATGTTACAAAAAAGTATTGCTATTGAATATATTGCATAATAGTTGTTAAATTGTTTTATAATTGTCTTGTGTGTGATCACTAATTATTAGCTATGTTTCATACATAGGTGTAATAATGATGAGTTATTATTAAGTATACTAATTAAAATAGCGGAAATAATAGTGTGAGAGTAACTCTCATGCGCGACCACTGCAGCTGTATTTTGTCAGCATTAAATTTCATGAAATATTTTAAATAATATGTTTTATATTGTTAAAATTAATAAATTACAGACTTCTCTATAAAATAAAAATATTTTTCTAATCTTAATCCGTTACTCGATAGCAAGACCGATTGACAGTGCATCAGCGAACACAAAAGTTTGGCTGCAACTATATCCTTCTTTTTCGGCATTCCATGCCACACCACACATAAATCCGAGATTGTGTATGTTATGAATTATGCATAACCTAAATGCACTATGTATATGCGTAAATGAACAGTGATACATTTGTTATCATATTTGACAGCAAGTGTGTTGTTTTCCTTTACAACGACATTAGTGTTAGATAACTTGTGTGAGGCATTCTTATCAAAATAGAGGGCGAAGTCTATAAAGCCAGATCGGGTTATTTGAACCTGTTTTACCAATGCCTGGTTGATTATTAAAATTGTGCCTGAAAAAATTTTCCAAGAAATCTATTACGGTAAGTTTTAATGACTTTAACAAGATTAGGAGGTTTATATACATTCATGTCCAAAAGTTAAGCATTGTTGCTGTTTATGTGAAAAATTCAGGAAATTTACATCGGTATGGAAGGAAACGCTGTATGCGGGTGTAATAGGGTGATAGAAGAAGGAAACAATGCAAAACAACGATAATATCTTCTTTTATTATCTAAAGAAAAGGGTTGAAAGAAAAACGGCCATAATACGGGTGTGAACCTCAGTGAAACAAAATGATTTAAATAATTTGATGCTTCAGTTTAATGCGGTGTGTGAGAACCTCGGATAGCCACGATTTCTCATACTTTCGATGAGGGTTTGGATGAGTTCTTTGCTCAAAGATTTCCAAGTCTCACGTAGAGCAGTTTTCAATCCTGGAATGGAGGAAATGCTCTGTTGGATTCAGATCAGGAAAGTTGGTAGGCCCCGGCATGCGCTTGATACCTTCAGAATGAAGGGAGTCATCAGCTAAGGACGCACGGTGAGGAGGCACGTTACAATCCATGAATATGAAATCAGGACCAACAGCACCACGAAACAATCAAACGTTATGCTCAAAGACTTCGTCTCTGTATATTAGACCGGTAACCGACCCCGTGTCGAATATGTGGAGGTCTGTGCGGCCGTTCACTATGATACCTGCCCAGACCATGATTTCCCCAAACGGAAATCGATGTCTTTCGTGATGTTTTCCGGATGAAAACGCGTTCCACTTTCTCTCCCGATCATGATACGACGAGAATCAGTGTGCAGGCTAAACTTGGCCACTTCACTGAACATGATGGCATTGTCCACTGTTGTCCACTCCACTGTCGATGTTCCAAACTTCTGGTCGTTTGGCTTAGAGACCAACGTGTCTGAGTCTCCTGTAAACAGTTTGTCTCGAAACAGAGACTCCTATGGCGGCTTTCAGGGCTGAACCCAGTTGTCTGGCAGAACGGTTCGGAACGTCGCGCAGTTATCACCAAATATCGGTCTTGCTGAGCGGTTGCTACCCATGACTGACCTGGTACTGGTCATCGGGTAACATCTCCAGTGGGTTGGAACCTCTGCCACAGTCTGAAGATCACACACTGAGGCACATTCATAATTAGAGAAGATTCGGTTTGGGATAGACCGGATTCCAGCATTCCAGTAATTCGTCCCTCCAAAACCATGTTGGAATCTTTGTGACATATTTTGTACTTTTTATTATTAACAACTTTCCTTACCCCAGCAATTGCGAAATTCTGCCTTAACTGGCTATGTTGCGAGGCTGTTTATACTCGCTCCGATGTGCGCCGGTGCTTTGTCCATGCCGACGTCGACTGAACTGTTTTGCATATGCACAATGATTTATCTTCGTCCCATGATTCTTTACAACTGATTGTGAATCATTGTATCCACATTAATTCCGAATTTTTTGCATTTTACGAATAACACTTAATTTTGGACATTAGTGTATATTATAAACTTCATGGTTCTAACGGATGCGCCAGACATTATTTTCAAGGACGGCCCCCAAACTTCCTAAGATCTTTTGTTCACATATTTGTAGTATGCTTTCAGTATATTTATTGAGTCGTCAGTTCTCTCTGCCATATAATTCTATGGATCGTATCAAAGTTTCATAAATGTTAAATGTGGTGGTATATTTAAGCAGCAGTGCTTTAAGTTGGCTTTTTTGGTTATAGTAACGAATATTTTCCATCATCAAACGATTATTAATTTCAGTGTTGATATTATTTTTAATGGTTACTGTCGTCCCAAGGTATTTGAACTGTATGACTGACTCTCTTAAAAGTTTAACCATTCGCCTGCAGAGGTAGAATATCAGTATTTCCCATCGTAATCTTTATTGCTCTGGTTAACTTTCGTTAATAGTTAGTCCCATATCTCTAACTGTAGACTCAAAAGGTTTTAAAGGACAATGACATATGACATATGACATATTGCCGGAATCAGCCAATAATGTCGAGATCTTCGGCATGGATTAAATCTACAGGGATATCTGAAAAATTGTTCCTTGTATTGCAATACCTGCATCTCTGATGACATTTTCCAGGACGATGTTAAATAGTAGGTACGCAAAAGCATCACCCTGTATCAGGGGCGGCAAATAAGGGGAACGAGGGGGCGCGGTCGCGCCCTTAAATTTTTCCTGTTCGTCTATCGGCTTCTTCCTTTTCTTATTGACTGTCCACTGGTCAGTTTTCTCACGCCATGGAGCTTCAAAAGAACCGACCTTCGCAGTGAAGCTTCTCTCTTCCGGCTGGAACGAATACTTTTCAACTTGAAAAGATTGGGGGGATGTCATCCTTTTCACTTGAAAGTTTCAAGTGTCCGATTAAATTTATGTGTAATTAGTGCATGCTCATTCATTCCGTCTGCTAGAAATGTATTTCAGCAGCTCAATGCATTAAATTTTTTCACAGAAACATCCTATAAAAGACATGCTATTTTAGAAAATATTCGCTCATCATATTAGAAAAGATTCGCTCACAAATACTTTTTCTGGAGTCTCTTCAACTCTGTTTTTGCTAATCTCCCATCTGGCCTGATGGAGTCCGATCAGATCAGTAAAACGTTGACTTTAATAAAATCCGATACCAAAAGGGGAGAACCATAAATGTCCTCCCTGTCCAGGCGGAGACAGTCCGAAATATGTTCTTGCGAAGTCTGGACTTGCCGGCACTTAGTGCAAATGAGAAAAGTTTTTTGGCCTCCAGAATACAACAGGCCTTTCAAGTGTCCACTGGCTAGCCGGGTTAGATAAGTGTTGAGTTGCCTGTCACAAGGAAGAGACAGAAAAAGTCCTGTTCTATTTCCCCTATACCAGCAGTGAGAGGGAGGCAGAAGCCATTTTTCCTTGTTTTGGGCCTTTTACCTCGAGAATAGTTCCAGGTAAGTAAGCTCCTCAGCAGCAGAAACATGAAGATCCAGTCCCTCCCTAGCAAGGGAATCCGCCAGTTCGTTTCCGTGAATATCCACATGGGACGGGATCCACTGAAAGTGTATTCCATGCTGGTGGAGATGATTTTTACTTTCTGAAGGATAGATAAGCTGGTTTTATCTCCAATGTGGGTCCAGTTTTTGAGGTGTTGAATAGAACTACGGCTATCAGATAGTATCCAGATACCTCCATAGTTGTTCGCACTCATTATAATCTCAAGTCCCATATTGATTGCTAGTAATTCGCTTCGGAAAACCGAGCAGTAGTCGGGGTTTCGTTGTTTTATCGAGTATTCATCTGTAGGTGTTTTAATAAATCTCCACTTCCTGCCTTTTCGTCCATTCTACTACCATCTGAGTAGATAGTAATATCATGTGGAGGGATTTTGGCAATAATCTCCAGGGCCCTCTTCAACTCTACAATCACTAAGTGATAAGAGGTGGTCTTCCAAAATTAAAACCATAAAAGCACAACTTGATAATTTTAATGTGGCGATTCTAACATTGGAAAAATTATTTGAAAACGATTTTCTCAATGGCGGAAGAGCCGAAAAACTTTTGACATGCATGACATCGTTCGAATTTTTGTTCACTTTGTTTGTATTGCGCAGTGTTTTTGATCAATGCAATACTCTCTCAAAGCATCTTCAGTCATCTGATCTTAATTTTCAGACTGTGCAAGATTTGGCTAAAGCTACTATTGAAACTGTTAGTTATTTTCGCACTGATGCATATTTCAATCAAATGTGGAGTTTTGTGACAGAACTTTGCGAAAAAAATTCTTATTCTGGACCAAAACTGAAAAGGCGTAAAAAAATTCCAAGCGAATTCGGAGGTGGTGAAAAAAATCCCCATGATGATGTTAAATCATATCACAAAATCAATATTCAATATGAAATTATAGATTAAGTATCTACTGAAATTAAGACAAGATTTAATGAGAACAATATATCTTTTTTATTTGCTCTTAGTTCAGTATTATCAGGATCAGATGTCGAAAAATAAATATTTCAAACATATGGAAAGTAAATAACTTCCAGAAGGAAGAATTGTTATGTGAATTGCAACTGTTTTATTTAATGGTGAAAAATGAAAACATAGACCATCCCAATTTTAAAAGTCGCCTGTATTATTTTAAAGAGCGAATTTAAAAAATGTGTTTCCTGTTATAACATTATTAGTTAAATTGTTTTTGAGTGTGCCAATCAGCTCAGACAGTTGGGAAAAGTATTTTTCGTATTTCAGAAGGCTAAAAATTTATTTTCGCAGTACAATGGGACAAGAAAGACCTTCATCTTTAGCTGATTTAGCTATAGAACAAGATACAAAACTGGATTATGCTGATATTGTAGCAAAATGTTCTCTTCTTCAAGTCTCTATGAACCGGCGTTTAAAACTTCAATTAAAAGTAAATAAATATAAATATTTGTATTTATTGACAAAGCAGCTTAGTGGTCATTGTTGTAACATACTATTATTTATAAAGTTTAAATGTAATTTTACAAGCAAAATTGTTAAATATTTAACTTCCGGATTTTTTTAAATATTCATCACAAATGATATAAAATGCTAGACCATCAAAATATATTTGGACCAAAGTCTAGTGTTATATCTCATAATGGGGCTAAGGGTGTAGAGTTATTTACATTCTGCATTATAGTTATAACCCAAGCCATCGCTGTGTTATACTTGTAATGTTGTGGCATTATATGTCACGTAAGGAAACATAGCAAACAGCATTGATGTTGCGCAGCCGCCTGGAAATATTGCACAGCGATAGTGCCGAAAAGGCGCATCGACATGTTTAGCGATAAGAAGGTTATAAGAACGCAGCATTGGACTTAGGACCGGGTCTAAAACCTGAATCGCATTTGGTTGGGCTTTGGTCCGATCAATGAGCTCGAGGAAGGTGGAAGGGCTTCTAAAATTTTATTTTAAGATATCTATTATCCATCGGAATCAAATGATATGACGTCATCCGAAATGTTAAATTTTTCACTGTCTGATAAAAATATTCCTGTAATTTGATGTGAAACTGAAACATCTTAGGACGCGCGGTAGAGTAAATATTGAAAGAAATGTGACTTAGTGAAATATAAAGGGAAGAATGTTACGAAAGTGACATTATCTTGTCACAAATCAAGTAAGATGATTTGTATAAAAATTGCTGAATTTTTATCACTGACGATTGTTTAGCTCTGGAGTCAGGTGCAAATGATATGAATGATTTTTTATAGATAAGCAAACAATTTATAGCATTTATAGCCTTTTTTGATGTGAAGTTAGAAGTTTCCAAATATAATAAATTATTGTAGTAAAATTATAATTAAAAATAATATGAGTGATGAATGAATTGCATTTCAGAGATCTTTAAATAAAATTGCATTAATGTTGCAAAATGTTTCAAAATCAATGCTTTATGCATGATTATGAAACACTTTCCAAAACACTTTCCACTTCTTTTAATGCAAAAACGAAACTGTTTCTTGTTTATTTTTGCATTAAAGTCTCTGACCACCTTCTTAGTATCGTTGCGTGGGTAATCATCATAGGTCAACTCAATAGGACATAAAATTTGTCATTATCATGTTCAGATGTATGCTTTGCAAGTACATGGGTACAGATAAGACGTATTTTGCAAATTCTCTCGCTGACAGATTTGAAATCATTTACCTTGTTCTTGGATCTCTTAGTAACGACAGTAAGTCAGTAGTAGTTTGGCAGCCTTGTTGGTAAGGCAGTACCAAAACGGTTATCTTGACGGCTGTAATAGACATTTCAGTTTTCACCAAAATACCTTGGCCTATCCATCTACTGTCTTGTATAGCCAAAATGTCAGCACAATATGTGTCTCAAAAACATTCGACAGATTTCTGAGGTCTGCACTCATGTAGAGTGCGCGAATGTTCCAAATTCCAATTCTCAATTCCAAATTCGTGCCATGACGTCTGGTTAAATTCAGTTCTGTTTTTACATATTATGATTTTTTATCTGGAATGTGTTTACGGAGTGAAGTATCCAGCCCGACGACAAACTCCCATTCTGGAGAGCCGAAATATCTTTACTCTGGGGTATCGCAGTTGGCCTGTCTGGCTGGGGTGACCCTGACAGTAGTTATGTTACCGCCAACATAGCTCGACTAATCTTACACTCAAACAAGCCCACTCACCACGACAAAGCAATAACACCGAAGCCAGTAGGTTAGAATATTTTAACAATATTATATTTTTACATCGTAATACATCGGCGAACTCTTTTCTGAACATGGCAGTTATAATTTATTTTTATCTTCCAATTTGAAAGTGTAAATTTTAGAAAAATATTTTTGTTAGAAAGTTTTTAAATTATTTATTGTTTTCCAAGCATGAAATAAAAGTTATTTCATTGAAAAAAAGAAAAATATAGTTAGTAAATCTGTGGTACTGGTGGTATCTACCGCTAGGGACATATGTGCCCCAATCTGCTTCAGATACTTATATATAAAGAGTAAGTAGAGTGAGTTTTGTCTGCTATTCAGTACTGTGGAAAGAACTGGTATGTTGTCATATGGAATAATACTAAAGACCTATTGTAGGGTTTCTATCTAGAAAAAGGTTGACCAAAAATATTCCATTGCTATCAGCACTTTGATGTTTTGCACTAAAGGAAAATGACAACCACCATAGTTGTGCCAGTGTTGTCGAAATATTGTGAGTCTGATTGCGATGTAAATGATATGTGTGGTTCACTAATAGAAATAAAAGAACTTAAATAATGATTAACATTATTTATCATTACGTTGTGCGTTGTGTTTGAAATAACCCTCCAATTATTTATCATTAACATATCTATCTTTATCTCTTAACATGACCTTAAATTCATACATAGTGTATTTATTAACTGAATCGTACATTGCTCAATTGTGCCGCTATAAACCCTCCAATTATTTAACCTCTGTGTGAGTCCTGTAATGGAATTATTAATTAATATTTTACCAAAAAGATTGCAACCAATTTAACTTTAACAAAACATTTATTAAAAACATAAAATACTTATTAAACTTAATTGCGATAATTACATACTTATTAATCATTTAGGAAGTTAGCATGTGAGACCCTAAACCATATATGTATTTAATAACCTGTGGATATTTGAGGAACACATACCTTCAATTTGGGCCTTTGCAATAGACCATAATGCTTGCAAGTATTTGGATGCACTGAACCCATCCTAGATCTCCCTTATTTGGGAACCTCTACGCAATATCCTTCTTCTTTAGTATTGTCGTTCTATCATAATGGCAGGCAAGCCTCCACATAAGTCATAACGTCGCAGTCGTTGCACACATCTACTCAAGTCATGATTTCAGTTATCTGTTTCAGTCATATTGTACAATTATATCGCTTGTCGTTCTCGGGTCACAGGCTGTGGTTCCCACTTTTTCGGGGGTGTCATTACCCCCTTACTTTTATTTGCCGCATTCAGTGGGACGCCACAAGCTCATTTTTTCATTGGTTACTTATTTAACCAATGGAACCATTCCACATCCTCGTAAGGGTCAGCTCGGCCCCTCTGTCATGGCACCCTTAAATTTATGGCTTTCTGACCTTTAGGTTCACGGGTTATAAAACTCGGTGCCATCCAGACTACACGTATTGTTCGATGTTTCGTACACAATAAATATTCTCATAAAACTGTCTCATCAAATTGTGAGATCAATTTCTGGTCTCACAATATGCTATAGAAATGACAGATAAAAGCAGATTGAACGAACACTAGATCCAATTAATGTAATATTTCTTTCAGAAATTGGTGATAGTATATGTGGGAAGTTAGATGTGGAAGATGAAGCCTTTCTAGAACAATGTTTGAAAACTGAATAGAAAAATTATTGTCATTATTGACGAAAAAATGGTAAATATAATATAAAATGACGAATGTGTGAAAAACATCAGTAATACTGATGAATCCAGACTACACGTATTGTTCGATGTTTCGTACACAATAAATATTCTCATAAAACTGTCTCATCAAATTGTGAGATCAATTTCTGGTCTCACAATATGCTATAGAAATGACAGATAAAAGCATGTTGAACGAACACTCGATCCAATTAATGCAACATTTCTTTCAGAAATTGGTGATAGTATATGTGGGAAGTTAGATGTGGAAGATGAAGCTTTTCTAGAACAATGTTTGAATACTGAATAGAAAAATTACTGTCATTATTGACGAAAAAATGGTAAGTATAATATAAAATGACGAATGTGTGAAAATCATCAGTAATACTGATAAATATAGGAGTCCTGAACTAAACAATTTATCGAAAAGAGCCTACTTGTTTCATTTAGCCGATAGAAAAATGAAGACTAAAAATCAAACACGATATTGAAAGAAAATTAAAGAAAACAGGAAAGGTAGATAGGTGAAATAAAATACACAATGCTGTTTTACCAGATGCTGGTATTAAATTTAAATGGAATAAAGCTGTTCGCTGAAAAATCTGCAAAAGATGGCTTATTTTATGTGTCTAATTTTAAAAGTTTAGTTAAAGATACCATTTTTCCACAAACTGATTTATATGCTCAATAGAAGAGTGAAGTATTTGAGGTATCTATAGAGAGGAGGTATCTGAGGCATATACTTTGTTACGAATACCATATTCTTATACGTTTAGGAAATTTCTGGGCGACTGATGGTGTTTTGAGAATAAACTTGATTGCAATCACTGACTTATAAAAAATGTGTTGATATTTTAAGAAATTTACACTTCAACGATATTGACAAAGATATGCCACGACATGATAAGAGTCGAGAGCTAAAATTTTGACTAAAATTGAAAATTTTAATAAAGTTATTTCAGTTGCTGTTGAGAAAGAAGTGCATCAGTTAAAGAAAGAGAAAGAAGTGCAAAACCTGATCGGACCAAAAAAAATGTAAAACGGTACCAATATCTTCTGCATAATGTGTGTGCGCAATTTTTATCTAGCAAACAACAGAAATTGCTTCAAAGAGTATCATGTATCCAAATAGTACATATATCCAATGATAAGTTCATTTATTTAATCATGAAACTCAGAATGTTTCATTCTGTTCCCACCAAATTTTTATCTAAAAGGCAGAATAGTATAACGGTATCCCGTATATCAATTTTGTCATTAAGGCTAAATTAATTGAAATTGACAAAAAATATAAACAATCATATTTAATAAATATCTGCTTCAAAGGGCTAACTGCCTTCATATTTAATATGTTTTCTGGTAATTGTATTTTTTTTTGGTAATTGATGCAAATTTGTAATATATATGTTGATTACAAATCCAATTTGCATGTTTATTTTGCTTATGTTGTCAAGTGAGAAATCAATACAATAAAATGTACTTTTAATTCAGAGCAATATTTTAATAAGGTAAAGGATATTTAACTCGAAATTTATCAAATCATTTCTTATGCGCAGATTTGTATTAGCAAACGTAAATTCTAATGAGGCTTGATTATAAAGAACAAACGTTCAATGTTACTTACGTTTCAAAAATTTACCAGATCGCCTTCTGTAACACTTTTGTCCTAAAAATAATTATAAGGAATATTTTACTTCATACGGTATTTAAACTAATAATTTACTTCAATACTTCTATTGTGGGGGGGAGGGAGTTAAACTGAAATTTTGGCTCCCAAAATGGTCGTTTTGAAACTAAAATGGACCCCTTTCTGTGAAGGGAAGAGGGGGTATTTACAAATTTTGCCTAATATCCTAAAATTCCTAGTTGCTGCCCTGCTTGAAAGGAGATGGAATAAAATCAATTACCTTATATATTTTAGAATGATAGAGAAGAAATAATCCTTTCCGAAACAGTAGCGAGTCTGATAAGATGCGTGCAAGTGAAACCGAAAGTTGGCTTCTTTTTCGGAATATTTTCCGCTCCCTGCATTACTCCGAATATGTGTTCTGAATTATGCATATCCTAAATGCACTTCGTAAAAGCGGGGGAGAACAGTGATACATTTTTGTCATGTTTGACAGGTTACTGCATTTCCCTCCTGAGTCATCTGTGACGCCTTGAGGTGCAGTGTTTAAAATTGTAACAAATGTGTTGTAAAATCGCTTTTGTGCAACTTGCATTGAACTCTATTGATTGTTAGTTGATCAATGTGTTAGTACACAGAGGATAATATATATTATTTTTTAATTGTAGTATTCGCAATAGTATGTACACAACGTTAGTATGCACTTATGTATCCATATTAATATTTTGTTTATTACTTCCCTTACAATACATGGTAATGTATAAAGTACTCGAGACATATCGAAAATGGCAACATTAGTTGCCATTTTATATTGTTTTGAGTTTTCTAAAACATGGAACATGCATTTCAGCGTGGTGTATGTATATCTTTCCGTCTCTGTGGCTGTGCAATGTATGTACGTCTAGCTCAACTACCCAACAAAATTCCACACAATTTGTTAGGTACATCACTTATGGGTTATCCTGGTGCTGATTAAATTTTGATACTATTCCAAAAAGTAATATCTTGCTAAAAGACCAGCAAAAATCGTCAAAATCTGCAATACAAAACTAAATATGCTTAGTCGTATTGATTCAACGGTTGTTTCGCGCTCAATTTCTGAAGGCAGAAAGAATAAATCCACGCTTATTTCTCTAGAACCAAATGTTTTCTAGATATTTAAATGTTTTTATAATGCTTGCAGTCTGGTGACGTTTAGTTATGCGACAGGTTGCCGGATGAATAAGAAAATGTTTGAAATCTGTGTATTGAATATGATTTCAAATTAATATTTGTGTTATTTTGTGCATTTAAACTCAATTTGATTGATGACGAGTAAAGTGAAGAAAAAGTGAATTTGAGCCTGTAGGTAATGTTATGTGTTGCCCACATCACATTAGAGGGTTTTTTACGGCTTCTTTAGTAGTTGTTTTCTGAATAATTTTGAAAATGAAACGATATCATTTATAAGTTGATTAAATCGAACAATTTATGGAATAGGTGGCTGCATGTTGAAGGAATGAGAGGTCATCAGTTCAGAAATTTAACTTCTAACTGATATCTGAAGGAACTTCTTCAGATCTAGTGAATATAATTTCTCAACATCGTACTGGCATATCGTACTCAATATCGTAAATCAACGTCTGGGCAGCCGAAGATCGCAGATTTAATTCGCTGCTGGTGCATACTTTTACAACCTCTATTGTAATTTACGTATTAAAATTCTCCATGTAGGTTATCAATAACAAAACAAAAATTCACTTATTCGAAAGCTTATACCGGAATTTTATACAATCATCGTTCTATTTTATGTTTCTTCATTTCGAAATAAAACGACAGAGGTCATTCTAAATTCAGCTTTTCTCCTATGCAATATATCTCTGTAAGATATCTGTCTACAAATAAATAAATGGGAGACAAGAAAATATCTCCTTTCAGATGTATGGTGATGTAGAGATTGCAATTTTTCATTCAGACAAAATTTCTCCCTGTCTCAAGCTATTTTATTAATATCTATGTTTATTCAGAATTCACTGAATCTTTGAAGAAGCTTTATATAGTTTTTATGCAAAGAAGTCGAATTTTATACTGAGAATAATATTTTCATGATATTTATGCCGCTTTAATTCACAAGAATATTTTTGATAGCTACATTAATATCCATATATGTTTTAAAAGGTTCCAGGATCGCAGACGCTGAGTCAGCATAATTGATGCTAGAATAGTGGAAATATGACTCCGAAGATCTAAATGGCTTTTTATTTATTGATACTTAAATAAGTTCTTTCAGGAAAAACTGAAATCTTGATAGAAATGAAAAGTTAATTGCATAAATATGTCACTAGAAACATGTTCCATAAACACCAAAAACAAACGCAAAATCTTTAGCGGTTTATAATATTTTTCATTAATGAGAAAATTATAGCGCGCATTATTGTTAACTTGGCGACATTTACCAAAAGTCACCAAATTGGCGATGTGTCTTTCTATTTTTCGCTGAGTTCACCTAAGTGACATCATACAAAGCGCGACAGCAACAGATATAGGCTATTCTTATGTGCTACACGATGTAACTTTAAGTCCACAGGGTCTGTCTTCGTCCTGGTCCTTGTGATATACATAAGAAGACTTCGATCGCTTCGACTAATTCAAATTGCTGTTTTAAGAGTTTTATTTTAACCTTTTTCTTACGGGTGGGACAGCGTCCATCTCAAATGAAGAACCTCCTAAAAAGACAGGACTTTGCCATACTTATCCCAAACAGTTCGATCCACCTTTGCGAACATTGGCATCAAGTCTTTGAGGTTTACGGATACGGTTTACATTTGCAGAAAAGTTGTGATTTTGTAAATTGGTTTAAGATTTTAAGACTTTCGTTTAACGATAAGTGTATGAGAAACGATCATCTTCCGGATCTAGTAGACTTCACATACACGATTGATAGGTGACTTTTAAACGGGAACATCCTTTCTGAACCATGATTAATATATTGCCTCGGCGTTCATAATTGGTTCATAGGTCTACGAGAAGTTAGGAGAGTACAAATGGTTTAGATTGACGGTAAAGAAGGCTTCGTTTGATTCGCTATTTTGCCTAAAAGTAACCAAGTTAGTTGCATTATATCAAGTTTGAATACAATTATCAAAATATTTATTTGAAAGGAGTTACTGAAATTCTCACAAAACTGACACAGCTGCTAAAATTCAGAAACCTTATACAGGGTTTTTAACATGTTATAGAAAGTTTAATGTATTTGTTGTTTCTAGAATGTTTGAAACCATAATTAAAGATAACAAGTAGATGATATTTCACCAATTATTTGGCATATCTTTACAATTTCGTCTCCAATTAATTTTTTGATCATACGTTAAATTTGCACTTCATTGAATATATATGATTAAATACCGATAATTTGTAGACCATGCTATTAGACGTCAGGCTTCCCAAGCCTGTGCGACATCTAAAGCATTACTAAGTACACTGAATAAGTCTAAATGTTCAGCTTTCATAAATTATCTTTTACCAACAATGCCTTGCCATCTTTTAAACAATGCCTTGTTATGCTACATACCTTAATTGCAATGTATTTAGCTGCATTAACTCTGTGGCTGCACGAGTTGTGCTGTTAGAAAAATCAACAGTCCTATGATGATACGAACAGACCTATAATAATATGACCTTTAAGGTCTGTGTGTCTGACAGTTAACAAAATCTAAAAATAAAAACTATATTTTTCGCTGCAGAGGGACCCAGGATAAATAGATCTCAGTAACGAAATCTAATTTGCACAATATGTATGAAAACAACTCCCTAAAGATTGAGTTTCTAGATAAAATTTCCCACATGAATTGAAACATCCACTTTTCTTGAACATTTTATCAAAAATGGTATTTTGTAAATGTATTAAAGCATTCTATCTTCTTCGATTAAACGTGAAACACATTTACATTTGCATTACTATAGTATTTGATTACATGATCCCAATACTAGGAAAACATCTATGTCAAATTTACTTATTACGACATTCCATTTCTTTATATTCAGACGAAAATTACGACAGATATATGTAATTGAGTTCCTTCTTGTATGGTAGACAAACATTTCTATGTAATATGTCCCCTTAAGAATAAATAGATGCGACATAATGAAATATGTCTAATATATTATATAGAAATATAATATGATTATGCTTTTATACTCCAAAATGTACTAAGGATTACTCGGGATTTAAAGCAGGAATAAATTTAATTTTTTCATTATGTTTACAAAAGAAATAGATGCCCACAGTGCAAGCAAGTATCCCCCGTGCGTAGACTGTCGCGTAGCCTGACCCCGCACGTTAAGCGGGGACAGACGAAAATAAGTCCCACATAATAAGTCCCAATTAAAAGCTTAACACTCTTTAGCCCATTTCGCAAGCGAGCAATATGCATTGATCCCATTCTGGGCACATCGAGCGATATGCCCTAGCACGACTATGTATTACGTCTTAAATACTCTCTGCCCCCGTGTAATACATCCTAAATAAGCCTAAGTCCTAATTTTGATACGCTTAAAATTTACTTTTGTAATACTGCGTGGGTATAATACTTCCTAAATTATTTGCTCTGATAGTTTTAAATTCGGATTTTGCCCTCTGCATGGTTGTAATACGTCTTAAATAATCTCTTTTGATATGCCCTAAATGAGCTCTTTGATACGCTCTAAATAAACTCCCTTTGATACGCTTAAATACTCTGCTTCGATATGCCCTAAATAACTTCTTTTGGTTTTCTCTAAATATTCACTTATTTAGCTAAGTTTCGATGAAATTTAAAATGTATGTTTTCTAAATGAAAAACATACTCGCAATCCTAAAAATTCCATGGGCGTCATGTCCAGTTTGTTCTCTTATGATTAAATTACCATTAGAACACCCAAATCTCAAACGAACGTTAAATGCTCTCAAACACCTAACCCCCCACCCCCACCCTCGCCTTCCCGTTATCAATGATCATTATAGAACCTCTTGTTTCGTCGGAATCGGAAATAAAAGGCTGCGATCGGCACTTGACTTTTTGATCTTTGAAAATTTATGAGAAGTTTCACAATAATATTAAAAAAAATATCAAAAACAGAGTCATGAAAACAAAATATTATTAATCGACGATATCACACAATTTTTTTGCACAAATTTGGAATTGTGCGACGTTTTAATTTTTGGGTGTTACAATAAACAAATGCGATATTATACACTTTATAATCTTTGTGAACGCTAAGGAACTCGCTTGTGCGAAAATCGCTCAAGATGGCGCTTCAAAATTCAGTTACTAAAATGTATATTTGAATTTGAAAATAATCTCGACGAAGTATTTTCTCTCAGGAGTCAAGTACCGCTATATCAAATTTCATGACCGCACAGCGCTTAGATTATTCACTACAGACAACACAATCAGATACACAAACATACATGTTCCTTTATTATAAACACTTTACAAAAAAGTTGAAAAGTGTTTATGACTTTGTTCATTCTGTCTGTATGTATGTATGTATGTCTGTCCGTTAGCACGATAACTGCCGTAAAAATTATTATCAAAATGAAATTTTAGTATGTTGTTCAGACGGTGTGTGGGATTTATGGGAATATAAATGTATAGTATCTCCCAATTAGTTTTGGATTGAATCCGGGTTGAAAAAATGAAGTACATTGAACCCTATGGGACATAATTTGTCAAACATTTTTAAGCAGATTTAAAATTTACAAATTGCTTCCAAAGTTTTATAAAATATTCAAATGATCACATAACATATCTAAAAAAATATCAGCGAAATATATTTAGTAGTTTTTTAAATTAAAATTAAAATATTAATTACACATGTTAGATGACGCGATCACGTTACCATTACACGAAGATATCACGTGACCCACTTCAAAATAAAACATGGCATTCATCTTGTGTCAAAATCGTAATTTTTAAAGTTCTTTCTAATTCATATTTAGTGTTAATATTCATTGATTTTACAAAGAGACGGACGATTTTTTCGATGAAGTTTTAAGCATATATTTTTATTACTTGTACCTCCATGGTCTTAAGATTTTAAATAAAATAAATTATTATAGTATTGTGATGAATGAAATGAACTAAAAAATGCTTTTGAATGAAATGCTGCTCTTATAGAGAGAGCCAGCCGTGCTATATTTCGGTGACTTCATTTTAATAAAGTTCATTAGTTTTCGATGAAGTTTTCAAATATAATAAAATAATGTAGTATTATGATAATTTTAAAATCTTACCGAGGAATATATCGCATTTTAGAGATGTTTAAATAAAATTGTATTGAAGTTGGAGGCGTAACTGAAAAGGCGTAAAAAAATTCCAAGCTTATTCGGAGGTGGTGAAAAAAATCCCCATGATGATGTTAAATCATATCACAAAATCAATATTCAATATGAAATTATAGATTAAGCATCTACTGAAATTAAGACAAGATTTAATGAGAAAAATATATCTTCTTTATTTGCTCTTAGTTCAGTATTATCAGGATCAGATGTCGAAAAATAAATGTTTAAAACATATGGAAAGTAAATAACTTCCAGAAGGAAGAATTGCTATGTGAATTGCAACTGTTTTATTTAATTGTGAAAAATGAAAACATAGACCATCCCAATTTTAAAAGTCGCCTGTATTATTTTAAAGAGCGAATTTAAAAAATGTGTTTCCTGTTATAACATTATTAGTTAAATTGTTTTTGAGTGTGCCAATCAGCTCAGACAGTTGGGAAAAGTATTTTTCGTATTTCAGGAGGCTGAAAATTTATTTTCGCAGTACAATGGGACAAGAAAGACCTTCATTTTTAGCTGATTTAGCTATAGAACAAGATAAACCACTGGATTATGCTGATATTGTAACAAAATGTTCTCTTCTTCAAGTCTCTATGAACCGGCGTTTAAAACTTCAATTAAAAGTAAATAAATATAAATATTTGTACATAGAAACAGCATGTTAACAACAATTATGTTAATACCCCCCCCCCCTGTTCACAAACATTTTATTTATTCCATATTGTGGATTTTCATGCATACAAATCTCGCACCCCCAAATGAAATGCTGAAATGCCGCCATTTCCCTGTATCAAACTTCTATCCGTATAGAAGGCAATGAATAAAAGGAATGGAATAAAATTAAATGAAAGAAATATTTACATATTTTATATAGAGAGCCCATTTTTTTCAATGGCGTTTTAAATTTTCAAATATAATAAATTAATGTAGTATTGTGATAATCATAAAACTATTATCGCTGAATGTATCGCATTTTAGAGATGTTTAAATAAAATTGCATTGCAGTCGGAACGTGTTTCATAATCAATGCTTTATGTATGATTGATAGTTCGGGTTACGTCATTTAATCAGATGCAATTCTGTTGCACAAACAAATCTACGGAATATAAATTTCATGTAAACAATTTCGGGAGGGGGGGGGGTATCGATTTATTTTAGGAATCGAAGTGAATTTAATATAATGCCGCCATTGTCTGCAGTAAAAAACATTTTTTCTGCTATATTTTTTTGCAATTTTTATCTCCATTTTCCCTTTTCCTCACGATTTTGGAATACAATTGCTTGTATTTAAAAACTTATATATATATATATATATATATATATATATATATATATATATATATATTAAATATTTAACTTCCGGAATTTTTTAAACATTCCTCACAAATGATATAAATAGCTAGACCATCAAAATATATTTGGACCAAAGTCTAGTGTTATATCTCATAATGGGGCTAAGGGTGTAGAGTTATTTACATCCTGCATTATAGTTATAACCCAAGCCATCGCTGTGTTATACTTGTAATGTTGTGGCATTATATGTCATATAAGGAAACATAGCAAACGGCACTGATGTTGCGCAGCCGCCTGGAAATATTGCACAGCGATAGTGCCAAAAAGGCGCATCGACATGTTTAGCGATAAGAAGGTTATAAGAACGCAGCATTGGACTTAGGACCGGGTCTAAAACCTGAATCGCATTTGGTTGGGCTACGGTCCGATCATGGAGCTCGAGGAAGGTGGAAGGGCTTCTAAAATTTTATTTTAAGATATCTATTATCCATCGGAATCAAATGATATGACGTCATCCGAAATGTTAAATTTTTCACTGTCTGATAAAAATATTCCTGTAATTTGATGTGAAACTGAAACATCTTAGGACGCGCGGTAGAGTAAATATTGAAAGAAATGTGACTTAGTGAAATATAAAGGGAAGAATGTTACGAAAGTGACATTATCTTGTCACAAATCAAGTAAGATGATTTGTATAAAAATTGCTGAATTTTTATCACTGACGATTGTTTAGCTCTGGAGTCAGGTGCAAATGATATGAATGATTTTTTATAGATAAGCAAACAATTTATAGCATTTATAGCCTTTTTTGATGTGAAGTTAGAAGTTTCCAAGTATAATAAATTATTGTAGTAAAATTATAATTAAAAATAATATGAGTGATGAATGAATTGCATTTCAGAGATCTTTAAATAAAATTGCATTAATGTTGCAAAATGTTTCATAATCAATGCTTTATGCATGATTATGAAACACTTTCCAAAACACTTTCCACTTCTTTTAATGCAAAAACGAAACTGTTTCTTGTTTATTTTTGCATTAAAGTCTCTGACCACCTTCTTAGTATCGTTGCGTGGGTAATCATCATAGGTCAACTCAATAGGACATAAAATTTGTCATTATCATGTTCAGATGTATGCTTTGCAAGTACATGGGTACAGATATGACGTATTTTACAAATTCTCTCGCTGACAGATTTGAAATCATTTACCTTGTTCTTGGATCTCTTAGTAACGACAGTAAGTCAGTAGTAGTTTGGCAGCCTTGTTGGTAAGGCAGTACCAAAACGGTTATCTTGACGGCTGTAATAGACATTTCAGTTTTCACCAAAATACCTTGGCCTATCCATCTACTATCTTGTATAGCCAAAATGACAGCACAATATGTGTCTCAAAAACATTCGACAGATTTCTGAGGTCTGCACTCATGTAGAGTGCGCGAATGTTCCAAATTCCAATTCTCAATTCCAAATTCGTGCCATGACGTCTGGTTAAATTCAGTTCTGTTTTTACATATTATGATTTTTTATCTGGAATGTGTTTACGGAGTGAAGTATCCAGCCCGACGACAAACTCCCATTCTGGAGAGCCGAAATATCTTTACTCTGGGGTATCGCAGTTGGCCTGTCTGGCTGGGGTGACCCTGACAGTAGTTATGTTACCGCCAACATAGCTCGACTAATCTTACACTCAAACAAGCCCACTCACCACGACAAAGCAATAACACCGAAGCCAGTTGGTTAGAATATTTTAACAATATTATATTTTTACATCGTAATACATCGGCGAACTCTTTTCTGAACATGGCAGTTATAATTTATTTTTATCTTCCAATTTGAAAGTGTAAATTTTAGAAAAATATTTTTGTTAGAAAGTTTTTAAATTATTTATTGTTTTCCAAGCATGAAATAAAAGTTATTTCATTGAAAAAAAGAAAAATATAGTTAGTAAATCTGTGGTACTGGTGGTATCTACCGCTAGGGACATATGTGCCCCAATCTGCTTCAGATACTTATATATAAAGAGTAAGTAGAGTGAGTTTTGTCTGCTATTCAGTACTGTGGAAAGAACTGGTATGTTGTCATATGGAATAATACTAAAGACCTATTGTAGGGTTTCTATCTAGAAAAAGGTTGACCAAAAATATTCCATTGCTATCAGCACTTTGATGTTTTGCACTAAAGGAAAATGACAACCACCATAGTTGTGCCAGTGTTGTCGAAATATTGTGAGTCTGATTGCGATGTAAATGATATGTGTGGTTCACTAATAGAAATAAAAGAACTTAAATAATGATTAACATTATTTATCATTACGTTGTGCGTTGTGTTTGAAATAACCCTCCAATTATTTATCATTAACATATCTATCTTTATCTCTTAACATGACCTTAAATTCATACATAGTGTATTTATTAACTGAATCGTACATTGCTCTATTGTGCCGCTATAAACCCTCCAATTATTTAACCTCTGTGTGAGTCCTGTAATGGAATTATTAATTAATATTTTACCAAAAAGATTGCAACCGATTTAACTTTAACAAAACATTTATTAAAAACATAAAATACTTATTAAACTTAATTGCGATAATTACATACTTATTAATCATTTAGGAAGTTAGCATGTGAGACCCTAAACCATATATGTATTTAATAACCTGTGGATATTTGAGGAACACATACCTTCAATTTGGGCCTTTGCAATAGACCATAATGCTTGCAAGTATTTGGATGCACTGAACCCATCCTAGATCTCCCTTATTTGGGAACCTCTACGCAATATCCTTCTTCTTTAGTATTGTCGTTCTATCATAATGGCAGGCAAGCCTCCACATAAGTCATAACGTCGCAGTCGTTGCACACATCTACTCAAGTCATGATTTCAGTTATCTGTTTCAGTCATATTGTACAATTATATCGTTTGTCGTTCTCGGGTCACAGGCTGTGGTTCCCACTTTTTCGGGGGTGTCATTACCCCCTTACTTTTATTTGCCGCATTCAGTGGGACGCCACAAGCTCATTTTTTTATTGGTTACTTATTTAACCAATGGAACCATTCCACATCCTCGTAAGGGTCAGCTCGGTCCCTCTGTCATGGCACCCTTAAATTTATGGCTTTCTGACCTTTAGGTTCACGGGTTATAAAACTCGGTGCCATCCAGACTACACGTATTGTTCGATGTTTCGTACACAATAAATATTCTCATAAAACTGTCTCATCAAATTGTGAGATCAATTTCTGGTCTCACAATATGCTATAGAAATGACAGATAAAAGCAGATTGAACGAACACTAGATCCAATTAATGTAATATTTCTTTCAGAAATTGGTGATAGTATATGTGGGAAGTTAGATGTGGAAGATGAAGCCTTTCTAGAACAATGTTTGAAAACTGAATAGAAAAATTATTGTCATTATTGACGAAAAAATGGTAAATATAATATAAAATGACGAATGTGTGAAAAACATCAGTAATACTGATGAATCCAGACTACACGTATTGTTCGATGTTTCGTACACAATAAATATTCTCATAAAACTGTCTCATCAAATTGTGAGATCAATTTCTGGTCTCACAATATGCTATAGAAATGACAGATAAAAGCATATTGAACGAACACTCGATCCAATTAATGCAACATTTCTTTCAGAAATTGGTGATAGTATATGTGGGAAGTTAGATGTGGAAGATGAAGCTTTTCTAGAACAATGTTTGAATACTGAATAGAAAAATTACTGTCATTATTGACGAAAAAATGGTAAGTATAATATAAAATGACGAATGTGTGAAAATCATCAGTAATACTGATAAATATAGGAGTCCTGAACTAAACAATTTATCGAAAAGAGCCTACTTGTTTCATTTAGCCGATAGAAAAATGAAGACTAAAAATCAAACACGATATTGAAAGAAAATTAAAGAAAACAGGAAAGGTAGATAGGTGAAATAAAATACACAATGCTGTTTTACCAGATGCTGGTATTAAATTTAAATGGAATAAAGCTGTTCGCTGAAAAATCTGCAAAAGATGGCTTATTTTATGTGTCTAATTTTAAAAGTTTAGTTAAAGATACCATTTTTCCACAAACTGATTTATATGCTCAATAGAAGAGTGAAGTATTTGAGGTATCTATAGAGAGGAGGTATCTGAGGCATATACTTTGTTACGAATACCATATTCTTATACGTTTAGGAAATTTCTGGGCGACTGATGGTGTTTTGAGAATAAACTTGATTGCAATCACTGACTTATAAAAAATGTGTTGATATTTTAAGAAATTTACACTTCAACGATATTGACAAAGATATGCCACGACATGATAAGAGTCGAGAGCTAAAATTTTGACTAAAATTGAAAATTTTAATAAAGTTATTTCAGTTGTTGTTGAGCCAGAAGTGCATCAGTTAAAGAAAGAGAAAGAAGTGCAAAACCTGATCGGACCAAAAAAAATGTAAAACGGTACCAATATCTTCTGCATAATGTGTGTGCGCAATTTTTATCTAGCAAACAACAGAAATTGCTTCAAAGAGTATCATGTATCCAAATAGTACATATATCCAATGATAAGTTCATTTATTTAATCATGAAACTCAGAATGTTTCATTCTGTTCCCACCAAAATTTTATCTAAAAGGCAGAATAGGATAACGGTATCCCGTATATCAATTTTGTAATTAAGGCTAAATTAATTGAAATTGACAAAAAATATAAACAATCATATTTAATAAATATCTGCTTCAAAGGGCTAACTGCCTTCATATTTAATATGTTTTCTGGTAATTGTATTTTTTTTTGGTAATTGATGCAAATTTGTAATATATATGTTGATTACAAATCCAATTTGCATGTTTATTTTGCGTATGTTGTCAAGTGAGAAATCAATACAATAAAATGTACTTTTAATTCAGAGCAATATTTTAATAAGGTAAAGGATATTTAACTCGAAATTTATCAAATCATTTCTTATGCGCAGATTTGTATTAGCAAACGTAAATTCTAATGAGGCTTGATTATAAAGAACAAACGTTCAATGTTACTTACGTTTCAAAAATTTACCAGATCGCCTTCTGTAACACTTTTGTCCTAAAAATAATTATAAGGAATATTTTACTTCATACGGTATTTAAACTAATAATTTACTTCAATACTTCTATTGTGGGGGGGAGGGAGTTAAACTGAAATTTTGGCTCCCAAAATGGTCGTTTTGAAACTAAAATGGACCCCTTTCTGTGAAGGGAAGAGGGGGTATTTACAAATTTTGCCTAATATCCTAAAATTCCTAGTTGCTGCCCTGCTTGAAAGGAGATGGAATAAAATCAATTACCTTATATATTTTAGAATGATAGAGAAGAAATAATCCTTTCCGAAACAGTAGCGAGTCTGATAAGATGCGTGCAAGTGAAACCGAAAGTTGGCTTCTTTTTCGGAATATTTTCCGCTCCCTGCATTACTCCGAATATGTGTTCTGAATTATGCATATCCTAAATGCACTTCGTAAAAGCGGGGGAGAACAGTGATACATTTTTGTCATGTTTGACAGGTTACTGCATTTCCCTCCTGAGTCATCTGTGACGCCTTGAGGTGCAGTGTTTAAAATTGTAACAAATGTGTTGTAAAATCGCATTTGTGCAACTTGCATTGAACTCTATTGATTGTTAGTTGATCAATGTGTTAGTACACAGAGGATAATATATATTATTTTTTAATTGTAGTATTCGCAATAGTATGTACACAACGTTAGTATGCACTTATGTATCCATATTAATATTTTGTTTATTACTTCCCTTACAATACATGGTAATGTATAAAGTACTCGAGACATATCGAAAATGGCAACATTAGTTGCCATTTTATATTGTTTTGAGTTTTCTAAAACATGGAACATGCATTTCAGCGTGGTGTATGTATATCTTTCCGTCTCTGTGGCTGTGCAATGTATGTACGTCTAGCTCAACTACCCAACAAAATTCCACACAATTTGTTAGGTACATCACTTATGGGTTATCCTGGTGCTGATTAAATTTTGATACTATTCCAAAAAGTAATATCTTGCTAAAAGACCAGCAAAAATCGTCAAAATCTGCAATACAAAACTAAATATGCTTAGTCGTATTGATTCAACGGTTGTTTCGCGCTCAATTTCTGAAGGCAGAAAGAATAAATCCACGCTTATTTCTCTAGAACCAAATGTTTTCTAGATATTTAAATGTTTTTATAATGCTTGCAGTCTGGTGACGTTTAGTTATGCGACAGGTTGCCGGATGAATAAGAAAATGTTTGAAATCTGTGTATTGAATATGATTTCAAATTAATATTTGTGTTATTTTGTGCATTTAAACTCAATTTGATTGATGACGAGTAAAGTGAAGAAAAAGTGAATTTGAGCCTGTAGGTAATGTTATGTGTTGCCCACATCACATTAGAGGGTTTTTTACGGCTTCTTTAGTAGTTGTTTTCTGAATAATTTTGAAAATGAAACGATATCATTTATAAGTTGATTAAATCGAACAATTTATGGAATAGGTGGCTGCATGTTGAAGGAATGAGAGGTCATCAGTTCAGAAATTTAACTTCTAACTGATATCTGAAGGAACTTCTTCAGATCTAGTGAATATAATTTCTCAACATCGTACTGGCATATCGTACTCAATATCGTAAATCAACGTCTGGGCAGCCGAAGATCGCAGATTTGATTCGCTGCTGGTGCATACTTTTACAACCTCTATTGTAATTTACGTATTAAAATTCTCCATGTAGGTTATCAATAACAAAACAAAAATTCACTTATTCGAAAGCTTATACCGGAATTTTATACAATCATCGTTCTATTTTATGTTTCTTCATTTCGAAATAAAACGACAGAGGTCATTCTAAATTCAGCTTTTCTCCTATGCAATATATCTCTGTAAGATATCTGTCTACAAATAAATAAATGGGAGACAAGAAAATATCTCCTTTCAGATGTATGGTGATGTAGAGATTGCAATTTTTCATTCAGACAAAATTTCTCCCTGTCTCAAGCTATTTTATTAATATCTATGTTTATTCAGAATTCACTGAATCTTTTAAGAAGCTTTATATAGTTTTTATGCAAAGAAGTCGAATTTTATACTGAGAATAATATTTTCATGATATTTATGCCGCTTTAATTCACAAGAATATTTTTGATAGCTACATTAATATCCATATATGTTTTAAAAGGTTCCAGGATCGCAGACGCTGAGTCAGCATAATTGATGCTAGAATAGTGGAAATATGACTCCGAAGATCTAAATGGCTTTTTATTTATTGATACTTAAATAAGTTCTTTCAGGAAAAACTGAAATCTTGATAGAAATGAAAAGTTAATTGCATAAATATGTCACCAGAAACATGTTCCATAAACACCAAAAACAAACGCAAAATCTTTAGCGGTTTATAATATTTTTCATTAATGAGAAAATTATAGCGCGCATTATTGTTAACTTGGCGACATTTACCAAAAGTCACCAAATTGGCGATGTGTCTTTCTATTTTTCGCTGAGTTCACCTAAGTGACATCATACAAAGCGCGACAGCAACAGATATAGGCTATTCTTATGTGCTACACGATGTAACTTTAAGTCCACAGGGTCTGTCTTCGTCCTGGTCCTTGTGATATACATAAGAAGACTTCGATCGCTTCGACTAATTCAAATTGCTGTTTTAAGAGTTTTATTTTAACCTTTTTCTTACGGGTGGGACAGCGTCCATCTCAAATGAAGAACCTCCTAAAAAGACAGGACTTTGCCATACTTATCCCAAACAGTTCGATCCACCTTTGCGAACATTGGCATCAAGTCTTTGAGGTTTACGGATACGGTTTACATTTGCAGAAAAGTTGTGATTTTGTAAATTGGTTTAAGATTTTAAGACTTTCGTTTAACGATAAGTGTATGAGAAACGATCATCTTCCGGATCTAGTAGACTTCACATACACGATTGATAGGTGACTTTTAAACGGGAACATCCTTTCTGAACCATGATTAATATATTGCCTCGGCGTTCATAATTGGTTCATAGGTCTACGAGAAGTTAGGAGAGAACAAATGGTTTAGATTGACGGTAAAGAAGGCTTCGTTTGATTCGCTATTTTGCCTAAAAGTAACCAAGTTAGTTGCATTATATCAAGTTTGAATACAATTATCAAAATATTTATTTGAAAGGAGTTACTGAAATTCTCACAAAACTGACACAGCTGCTAAAATTCAGTAACCTTATACAGGGTTTTTAACATGTTATAGAAAGTTTAATGTATTTGTTGTTTCTAGAATGTTTGAAACCATAATTAAAGATAACAAGTAGATGATATTTCACCAATTATTTGGCATATCTTTACAATTTCGTCTCCAATTAATTTTTTGATCATACGTTAAATTTGCACTTCATTGAATATATATGATTAAATACCGATAATTTGTAGACCATGCTATTAGACGTCAGGCTTCCCAAGCCTGTGCGACATCTAAAGCATTACTAAGTACACTGAATAAGTCTAAATGTTCAGCTTTCATAAATTATCTTTTACCAACAATGCCTTGCCATCTTTTAAACAATGCCTTGTTATGCTACATACCTTAATTGCAATGTATTTAGCTGCATTAACTCTGTGGCTGCACGAGTTGTGCTGTTAGAAAAATCAACAGTCCTATGATGATACGAACAGACCTATAATAATATGACCTTTAAGGTCTGTGTGTCTGACAGTTAACAAAATCTAAAAATAAAAACTATATTTTTCGCTGCAGAGGGACCCAGGATAAATAGATCTCAGTAACGAAATCTAATTTGCACAATATGTATGAAAACAACTCCCTAAAGATTGAGTTTCTAGATAAAATTTCCCACATGAATTGAAACATCCACTTTTCTTGAACATTTTATCAAAAATGGTATTTTGTAAATGTATTAAAGCATTCTATCTTCTTCGATTAAACGTGAAACACATTTACATTTGCATTACTATAGTATTTGATTACATGATCCCAATACTAGGAAAACATCTATGTCAAATTTACTTATTACGACATTCCATTTCTTTATATTCAGACGAAAATTACGACAGATATATGTAATTGAGTTCCTTCTTGTATGGTAGACAAACATTTCTATGTAATATGTCCCCTTAAGAATAAATAGATGCGACATAATGAAATATGTCTAATATATTATATAGAAATATAATATGATTATGCTTTTATACTCCAAAATGTACTAAGGATTACTCGGGATTTAAAGCAGGAATAAATTTAATTTTTTCATTATGTTTACAAAAGAAATAGATGCCCACAGTGCAAGCAAGTATCCCCCGTGCGTAGACTGTCGCGTAGCCTGACCCCGCACGTTAAGCGGGGACAGACGAAAATAAGTCCCACATAATAAGTCCCAATTAAAAGCTTAACACTCTTTAGCCCATTTCGCAAGCGAGCAATATGCATTGATCCCATTCTGGGCACATCGAGCGATATGCCCTAGCACGACTATGTATTACGTCTTAAATACTCTCTGCCCCCGTGTAATACATCCTAAATAAGCCTAAGTCCTAATTTTGATACGCTTAAAATTTACTTTTGTAATACTGCGTGGGTATAATACTTCCTAAATTATTTGCTCTGATAGTTTTAAATTCGGATTTTGCCCTCTGCATGGTTGTAATACGTCTTAAATAATCTCTTTTGATATGCCCTAAATGAGCTCTTTGATACGCTCTAAATAAACTCCCTTTGATACGCTTAAATACTCTGCTTCGATATGCCCTAAATAACTTCTTTTGGTTTTCTCTAAATATTCACTTATTTAGCTAAGTTTCGATGAAATTTAAAATGTATGTTTTCTAAATGAAAAACATACTCGCAATCCTAAAAATTCCATGGGCGTCATGTCCAGTTTGTTCTCTTATGATTAAATTACCATTAGAACACCCAAATCTCAAACGAACGTTAAATGCTCTCAAACACCTAACCCCCCACCCCCACCCTCGCCTTCCCGTTATCAATGATCATTATAGAACCTCTTGTTTCGTCGGAATCGGAAATAAAAGGCTGCGATCGGCACTTGACTTTTTGATCTTTGAAAATTTATGAGAAGTTTCACAATAATATTAAAAAAAATATCAAAAACAGAGTCATGAAAACAAAATATTATTAATCGACGATATCACACAATTTTTTTGCACAAATTTGGAATTGTGCGACGTTTTAATTTTTGGGTGTTACAATAAACAAATGCGATATTATACACTTTATAATCTTTGTGAACGCTAAGGAACTCGCTTGTGCGAAAATCGCTCAAGATGGCGCTTCAAAATTCAGTTACTAAAATGTATATTTGAATTTGAAAATAATCTCGACGAAGTATTTTCTCTCAGGAGTCAAGTACCGCTATATCAAATTTCATGACCGCACAGCGCTTAGATTATTCACTACAGACAACACAATCAGATACACAAACATACATGTTCCTTTATTATAAACACTTTACAAAAAAGTTGAAAAGTGTTTATGACTTTGTTCATTCTGTCTGTATGTATGTATGTATGTCTGTCCGTTAGCACGATAACTGCCGTAAAAATTATTATCAAAATGAAATTTTAGTATGTTGTTCAGACGGTGTGTGGGATTTATGGGAATATAAATGTATAGTATCTCCCAATTAGTTTTGGATTGAATCCGGGTTGAAAAAATGAAGTACATTGAACCCTATGGGACATAATTTGTCAAACATTTTTAAGCAGATTTAAAATTTACAAATTGCTTCCAAAGTTTTATAAAATATTCAAATGATCACATAACATATCTAAAAAAATATCAGCGAAATATATTTAGTAGTTTTTTAAATTAAAATTAAAATATTAATTACACATGTTAGATGACGCGATCACGTTACCATTACACGAAGATATCACGTGACCCACTTCAAAATAAAACATGGCATTCATCTTGTGTCAAAATCGTAATTTTTAAAGTTCTTTCTAATTCATATTTAGTGTTAATATTCATTGATTTTACAAAGAGACGGACGATTTTTTCGATGAAGTTTTAAGCATATATTTTTATTACTTGTACCTCCATGGTCTTAAGATTTTAAATAAAATAAATTATTATAGTATTGTGATGAATGAAATGAACTAAAAAATGCTTTTGAATGAAATGCTGCTCTTATAGAGAGAGCCAGCCGTGCTATATTTCGGTGACTTCATTTTAATAAAGTTCATTAGTTTTCGATGAAGTTTTCAAATATAATAAAATAATGTAGTATTATGATAATTTTAAAATCTTACCGAGGAATATATCGCATTTTAGAGATGTTTAAATAAAATTGTATTGAAGTTGGAGGCGTAACTGAAAAGGCGTAAAAAAATTCCAAGCTTATTCGGAGGTGGTGAAAAAAATCCCCATGATGATGTTAAATCATATCACAAAATCAATATTCAATATGAAATTATAGATTAAGCATCTACTGAAATTAAGACAAGATTTAATGAGAAAAATATATCTTCTTTATTTGCTCTTAGTTCAGTATTATCAGGATCAGATGTCGAAAAATAAATGTTTAAAACATATGGAAAGTAAATAACTTCCAGAAGGAAGAATTGCTATGTGAATTGCAACTGTTTTATTTAATTGTGAAAAATGAAAACATAGACCATCCCAATTTTAAAAGTCGCCTGTATTATTTTAAAGAGCGAATTTAAAAAATGTGTTTCCTGTTATAACATTATTAGTTAAATTGTTTTTGAGTGTGCCAATCAGCTCAGACAGTTGGGAAAAGTATTTTTCGTATTTCAGGAGGCTGAAAATTTATTTTCGCAGTACAATGGGACAAGAAAGACCTTCATTTTTAGCTGATTTAGCTATAGAACAAGATAAACCACTGGATTATGCTGATATTGTAACAAAATGTTCTCTTCTTCAAGTCTCTATGAACCGGCGTTTAAAACTTCAATTAAAAGTAAATAAATATAAATATTTGTACATAGAAACAGCATGTTAACAACAATTATGTTAATACCCCCCCCCCCTGTTCACAAACATTTTATTTATTCCATATTGTGGATTTTCATGCATACAAATCTCGCACCCCCAAATGAAATGCTGAAATGCCGCCATTTCCCTGTATCAAACTTCTATCCGTATAGAAGGCAATGAATAAAAGGAATGGAATAAAATTAAATGAAAGAAATATTTACATATTTTATATAGAGAGCCCATTTTTTTCAATGGCGTTTTAAATTTTCAAATATAATAAATTAATGTAGTATTGTGATAATCATAAAACTATTATCGCTGAATGTATCGCATTTTAGAGATGTTTAAATAAAATTGCATTGCAGTCGGAACGTGTTTCATAATCAATGCTTTATGTATGATTGATAGTTCGGGTTACGTCATTTAATCAGATGCAATTCTGTTGCACAAACAAATCTACGGAATATAAATTTCATGTAAACAATTTCGGGAGGGGGGGGGGTATCGATTTATTTTAGGAATCGAAGTGAATTTAATATAATGCCGCCATTGTCTGCAGTAAAAAACATTTTTTCTGCTATATTTTTTTGCAATTTTTATCTCCATTTTCCCTTTTCCTCACGATTTTGGAATACAATTGCTTGTATTTAAAAACTTATATATATATATATATATATATATATATATATATATATATATATATATATATATATATATATATATATATATATATATATATATATATATATATATATATATATATATATATATATATATATATATATATATATATATATATATATATATATATTAAATATTTAACTTCCGGAATTTTTTAAACATTCCTCACAAATGATATAAATAGCTAGACCATCAAAATATATTTGGACCAAAGTCTAGTGTTATATCTCATAATGGGGCTAAGGGTGTAGAGTTATTTACATCCTGCATTATAGTTATAACCCAAGCCATCGCTGTGTTATACTTGTAATGTTGTGGCATTATATGTCATATAAGGAAACATAGCAAACGGCACTGATGTTGCGCAGCCGCCTGGAAATATTGCACAGCGATAGTGCCAAAAAGGCGCATCGACATGTTTAGCGATAAGAAGGTTATAAGAACGCAGCATTGGACTTAGGACCGGGTCTAAAACCTGAATCGCATTTGGTTGGGCTACGGTCCGATCATGGAGCTCGAGGAAGGTGGAAGGGCTTCTAAAATTTTATTTTAAGATATCTATTATCCATCGGAATCAAATGATATGACGTCATCCGAAATGTTAAATTTTTCACTGTCTGATAAAAATATTCCTGTAATTTGATGTGAAACTGAAACATCTTAGGACGCGCGGTAGAGTAAATATTGAAAGAAATGTGACTTAGTGAAATATAAAGGGAAGAATGTTACGAAAGTGACATTATCTTGTCACAAATCAAGTAAGATGATTTGTATAAAAATTGCTGAATTTTTATCACTGACGATTGTTTAGCTCTGGAGTCAGGTGCAAATGATATGAATGATTTTTTATAGATAAGCAAACAATTTATAGAATTTATAGCCTTTTTTGATGTGAAGTTAGAAGTTTCCAAGTATAATAAATTATTGTAGTAAAATTATAATTAAAAATAATATGAGTGATGAATGAATTGCATTTCAGAGATCTTTAAATAAAATTGCATTAATGTTGCAAAATGTTTCATAATCAATGCTTTATGCATGATTATGAAACACTTTCCAAAACACTTTCCACTTCTTTTAATGCAAAAACGAAACTGTTTCTTGTTTATTTTTGCATTAAAGTCTCTGACCACCTTCTTAGTATCGTTGCGTGGGTAATCATCATAGGTCAACTCAATAGGACATAAAATTTGTCATTATCATGTTCAGATGTATGCTTTGCAAGTACATGGGTACAGATATGACGTATTTTACAAATTCTCTCGCTGACAGATTTGAAATCATTTACCTTGTTCTTGGATCTCTTAGTAACGACAGTAAGTCAGTAGTAGTTTGGCAGCCTTGTTGGTAAGGCAGTACCAAAACGGTTATCTTGACGGCTGTAATAGACATTTCAGTTTTCACCAAAATACCTTGGCCTATCCATCTACTATCTTGTATAGCCAAAATGACAGCACAATATGTGTCTCAAAAACATTCGACAGATTTCTGAGGTCTGCACTCATGTAGAGTGCGCGAATGTTCCAAATTCCAATTCTCAATTCCAAATTCGTGCCATGACGTCTGGTTAAATTCAGTTCTGTTTTTACATATTATGATTTTTTATCTGGAATGTGTTTACGGAGTGAAGTATCCAGCCCGACGACAAACTCCCATTCTGGAGAGCCGAAATATCTTTACTCTGGGGTATCGCAGTTGGCCTGTCTGGCTGGGGTGACCCTGACAGTAGTTATGTTACCGCCAACATAGCTCGACTAATCTTACACTCAAACAAGCCCACTCACCACGACAAAGCAATAACACCGAAGCCAGTAGGTTAGAATATTTTAACAATATTATATTTTTACATCGTAATACATCGGCGAACTCTTTTCTGAACATGGCAGTTATAATTTATTTTTATCTTCCAATTTGAAAGTGTAAATTTTAGAAAAATATTTTTGTTAGAAAGTTTTTAAATTATTTATTGTTTTCCAAGCATGAAATAAAAGTTATTTCATTGAAAAAAAGAAAAATATAGTTAGTAAATCTGTGGTACTGGTGGTATCTACCGCTAGGGACATATGTGCCCCAATCTGCTTCAGATACTTATATATAAAGAGTAAGTAGAGTGAGTTTTGTCTGCTATTCAGTACTGTGGAAAGAACTGGTATGTTGTCATATGGAATAATACTAAAGACCTATTGTAGGGTTTCTATCTAGAAAAAGGTTGACCAAAAATATTCCATTGCTATCAGCACTTTGATGTTTTGCACTAAAGGAAAATGACGACCACCATAGTTGTGCCAGTGTTGTCGAAATATTGTGAGTCTGATTGCGATGTAAATGATATGTGTGGTTCACTAATAGAAATAAAAGAACTTAAATAATGATTAACATTATTTATCATTACGTTGTGCGTTGTGTTTGAAATAACCCTCCAATTATTTATCATTAACATATCTATCTTTATCTCTTAACATGACCTTAAATTCATACATAGTGTATTTATTAACTGAATCGTACATTGCTCTATTGTGCCGCTATAAACCCTCCAATTATTTAACCTCTGTGTGAGTCCTGTAATGGAATTATTAATTAATATTTTACCAAAAAGATTGCAACCAATTTAACTTTAACAAAACATTTATTAAAAACATAAAATACTTATTAAACTTAATTGCGATAATTACATACTTATTAATCATTTAGGAAGTTAGCATGTGATACCCTAAACCATATATGTATTTAATAACCAGTGGATATTTGAGGAACACATACTTTTAATTTGGGCCTTTGCAATAGACCATAATGCTTGCAAGTATTTGGATGCACTGAACCCATCCTAGATCTCCCTTATTTGGGAACCTCTACGCAATATTCTTCTTCTTTAGTATTGTCGTTCTATCATAATAGCAGGCAAGCCTCCACATAAGTCATAACGTCGCAGTCGTTGCACACATCTACTCAAGTCATGATTTCAGTTATCTGTTTCAGTCATATTGTACAATTATATCGTTTGTCGTTCTCGGGTCACAGGCTGTGGTTCCCACTTTTTCGGGGGTGTCATTACCCCCTTACTTTTATTTGCCGCATTCAGTGGGACGCCACAAGCTCATTTTTCCATTGGTTACTTATTTAACCAATGGAACCATTCCACATCCTCGTAAGGGTCAGCTCGGCCCCTCTGTCATGGCACCCTTAAATTTATGGCTTTCTGACCTTTAGGTTCACGGGTTATAAAACTCGGTGCCATCCAGACTACACGTATTGTTCGATGTTTCGTACACAATAAATATTCTCATAAAACTGTCTCATCAAATTGTGAGATCAATTTCTGGTCTCACAATATGCTATAGAAATGACAGATAAAAGCATATTGAACGAACACTAGATCCAATTAATGTAATATTTCTTTCAGAAATTGGTGATAGTATATGTGGGAAGTTAGATGTGGAAGATGAAGCCTTTCTAGAACAATGTTTGAATACTGAATAGAAAAATTACTGTCATTATTGACGAAAAAATGGTAAGTATAATATAAAATGACGAATGGGTGAAAATCATCAGTAATACTGATAAATATAGGAGTCCTGAACTAAACAATTTATCGAAAAGAGCCTACTTGTTTCATTTAGCCGATAGAAAAATGAAGACTAAAAATCAAACACGATATTGAAAGAAAATTAAAGAAAACAGGAAAGGTAGATAGGTGAAATAAAATACACAATGCTGTTTTACCAGATGCTGGTATTAAATTTAAATGGAATAAAGCTGTTAGCTGAAAAATCTGCAAAAGATGGCTTATTTTATGTGTCTAATTTTAAAAGTTTAGTTAAAGATACCATTTTTCCACAAACTGATTTATATGCTCAATAGAAGAGTGAAGTATTTGAGGTATCTATAGAGAGGAGGTATCTGAGGCATATACTTTGTTACGAATACCATATTCTTATACGTTTAGGAAATTTCTGGGCGACTGATGGTGTTTTGAGAATAAACTTGATTGCAATCACTGACTTATAAAAAATGTGTTGATATGTTAAAAAATTTACACTTCAACGATATTGACAAAGATATGCCACGACATGATAAGAGTCGAGAGCTAAAATTTTGACTAAAATTGAAAATTTTAATAAAGTTATTTCAGTTGCTTTTGAGCCAGAAGTGCATCAGTTAAAGAAAGAGAAAGAAGTGCAAAACCTGATCGGACCAAAAAAAATGTAAAACGGTACCAATATCTTCTGCATAATGTGTGTGCGCAATTTTTATCTAGCAAACAACAGAAATTGCTTCAAAGAGTATCATGTATCCAAATAGTACATATATCCAATGATAAGTTCATTTATTTAATCATGAAACTCAGAATGTTTCATTCTGTTCCCACCAAAATTTTATCTAAAAGGCAGAATAAGATAACGGTATCCCGTATATCAATTTTGTCATTAAGGTAAATTGGATTTGGGGGTCTCGGTCCATATTTTAAAATTCTACATATTTAAAATTGAAATTTCAACTAATTCTAGTTATTTGCGGCTAAGTTAATTGAAATTGACAAAAAATATAAACAATCATATTTAATAAATATCTGCTTCAAAGGGCTAACTGCCTTCATATTTAATATGTTTTCTGGTAATTGTATTTTTTTTTTGGTAATTGATGCAAATTTGTAATATATATGTTGATTACAAATCCAATTTGCATGTTTATTTTGCGTATGTTGTCAAGTGAGAAATCAATACAATAAAATGTACTTTTAATTCAGAGCAATATTTTAATAAGGTAAAGGATATTTAACTCGAAATTTATCAAATCATTTCTTATGCTCAGATTTGTATTAGCAAACGTAAATTCTAATGAGGCTTGATTATAAAGAACAAAGGTTCAATGTTACTTACGTTTCAAAAATTTACCAGATCGCCTTCTGTAACACTTTTGTCCTAAAAATAATTATAAGGAATATTTTACTTCATACGGTATTTAAACTAATAATTTACTTCAATACTTCTATTGTGGGAGGGAGGGAGTTAAACTGAAATTTTGGCTCCCAAAATGGTCGTTTTGAAACTAAAATGGACCCCTTTCTGTGAAAGGAAGAGGGGGTATTTACATATTTTGCCTAATATCCTAAAATTCCTAGTTACTGCCCTGCTTGAAAGGAGATGGAATAAAATCAATTACCTTATATATTTTAGAATGATAGAGAAGAAAGAATCCTTTCCGAAACAGTAGCGAGTCTGATAAGATGCGTGCAAGTGAAACCGAAAGTTGGCTTCTTTTTCGGAATATTTTCCGCTCCCTGCATTACTCCGAATATGTGTTCTGAATTATGCATATCCTAAATGCACTGCGTAAAAGCGTGGGAGAACAGTGATACATTTTTGTCATGTTTGACAGGTTACTGCGTTTCCCTCCTGAGTCATCTGTGACGCCTTGAGGTGCAGTTTTTAAAATTGTAACAAATGTGTTGTAAAATCGCCTTTGTGCAACTTGCATTGAACTCTATTGATTGTTAGTTGATCAATGTGTAGGATAATATATATTATTTTTTAATTGTAGTATTCGCAATAGTATGTACACAACGTTAGTATGCACTTATGTGTCCATATTAATATTTTGTTTATTACTTCCCTTACAATACATGGTAATGTATAAAATACTCGAGTCATATCGAAAATGGCAACATTAGTTGCCATTTTATATTGTTTTGAGTTTTCTGAAACATGGAATATGCATTTCCGCGTGGTGTATGTATATCTTTCCGTCTCTGTGGCTGTGCAATGTATGTACGTCTAGCTCAACTACCCAACAAAATTCCACACAATTTGTTAAGCACATCACTTATGGGTTATCCTGGTGCTGATTAAATTTTGTTAATATTCCAAAAAGTAATATCTTGCTAAAAGGCCAGAAAAAATCGTCAGAATCTGCAATACAAAACTAAATATGCTTATTCATATTGATTCAACGGTTGTTTCGTGCTCAATTTCTGATGGCAGAAAGAATAAATCCACGCTTATTTCTCTAGAACCAAATGTTTTCGAGATATTTAAATTTTTTTATAATGCTTGCAGTCTGGTGATGTTTTATTATGCGACAGGTTGCCGGATAAATAAGAAAATGTTTGAAATCTGTGCATTGAATATAATTTCAAATTAATATTCGCGTTATTTTGTGCATTTAAACTCAATTTGATGGATGACGAGTAAAGTGAAGAAAAATTGAATTTGAGCCTGTAGGTAAAGTTATGTGTTGCCTACATCACATTTGAGGGGGTTTTTTTGGCTTCTTTAGTAGTTTTTTTTTTAAATAATTTTGAAAATGAAACGATATCATTTATAAGTTGATTAACTCGAACAATTTATGGAATAGGTGGCTGCATGTTGAAGGAATAGGAGGTCATCAGTTCAGAAATTTAACTTCTAACTGATATCTGAAGGAACTTCTTCAGATCTAGTGAACATAATTTCTCAACATCGTACTGGCATATCGTACTCAATATCGTAAATCAACGTCTGGGCAGCCGAAGATCGCTGATTTGATTCGCTGCTGGTGCATACTTTTACAACCTCTATTGTAACTTACGTATTAAAATTCTCCATGTAGGTTATCAATAACAAAACACAAATTCACTTATTCGAAAGCTTATACCGGAATTTTTACAATCATCGTTCTATTTTATGTTTCTTCACATCGAAATAAAACGACAGAGATCATTCTAAATTGAGCTTTTCTCCTATGCAATATATCTCTGTAAGATATCTGTCTACAAATAAATTAATGGGAGACAAGAAAATATCTCTTTTGAGATGTATTGTGATGTAGAGATTGCAATTTTTCATTCAGACAAAATTTCTCCCTGTCTCAAGCTATTTTATTAATATCTATGTTTATTCAGAATTCACTGAATCTTTGAAGAAGCTTTATATAGTTTTTATGCAAAGAAGTCGAATTTTATACACGCAATAATATTTTCATGATATTTATGCCTCTTTATTTAAGAATATTTTTGATAGCTACATAAATATCCATATATGTTTTAAAAGGTTCCAGGATCGCTAACGCTGAGTCAGCACAATTGATGCTAGAATAGTGGAAATATGACTCCGAAGATCTAAATGGCTTTGTATTTATTGATACTTAAATAAGTTCTTTCAGGAAAAACTGAAATCTTGATAGAAATGAAAAGTTAATTGCATAAATATGTCACTAGAAACATGTTACATAAACACCAAAAACAAACGCAAAATCTTTAGCGGTTTATAATATTTTTCATTATTGAGAAAAAAATAGCGCGCATTATTGTTAACTTGGCGACATTTACCAAAAGTCACCAAATTGGCGACGTGTCTTTAAATTTTTCGCTGAGTTCACCTAAGTGACATCATACAAAGCGCGACAGCAACAGATATAGGCTATTCTTATGTGCTACACGATGTAACTTTAAGTCCACAGGATCTGTCTTCGTCCTGGTCCTTGTGATATACATAAGAAGACTTCGATCGCTTCGACTAATTCAAATTGCTGTTTTAAGAGTTTTATTTTAACCTTTTTCTTACGGGTGGGACAGCGTCCATCTCAAATGAAGAACCTCCTAAAAAGACAGGACTTTGCCATACTTATCCCAAACAGTTCGATCCACCTTTGCGAACATTGGCATCAAGTCTTTGAGGTTTACGGATACGGTTTACATTTGCAGAAAAGTTGTGATTTTGTAAATTGGTTTAAGATTTTAAGACTTTCGTTTAACGATAAGTGTATGAGAAACGATCATCTTCCGGATCTAGTAGACTTCACATACACGATTGGTAGGTGACTTTTAAACGGGAACATCCTTTCTGAACCATGATTAATATATTGCCTCGGCGTTCATAATTGGTTCATAGGTCTACGAGAAGTTAGGAGAGTACAAATGGTTTAGATTGACGGTAAAGAAGGCTTCGTTTGATTCGCTATTTTGCCTAAAAGTAACCAAGTTAGTTGCATTATATCAAGTTTGAATACAATTATCAAAATATTTATTTGAAAGGAGTTACTGAAATTCTCAAAAACTGACACAGCTGCTAAAATTCAGTAACGTTATACAGGGTTTTTAACATGTTATAGAAAGTTTAATGTATTTGTTGTTTCTAGAATGTTTGAAACCATAATTAAAGATAACAAGTAGGTGATATTTCACCAATTATTTGGCATATCTTTACAATTTCGTCTCAAATTAATTAATTGATCATACGTTAAATTTGCACTTCATTGAATATATATGATTAAATACCGATAATTTGTAGACCATGCTATTAGACGTCAGGCTTCCCAAGCCTGTGCGACATCTAAAGCATTACTAAGTACACTGCCCAAGTCTAAATGTTCAGCTTTCAAAAATTATCTTTTACCAACAATGTCTTGCTATCTTTTAAACAATTCCTTGTTATGCTACATACCTTAATTGCAATGTATTTAGCTGCATTAACTCTGTGGCTGCACGAGTTGTGCTGTTAGAAAAATCAACAGTCCTATGATGATACGAACAGACCTATAATAATATGACCTTTAAGGTCTGTGTGTCTGACAGTTAACAAAATCTAAAAATAAAAACTATATTTTTCGCTGCAGAGGGACCCAGGATAAATAGATCTCAGTAACGAAATCTAATTTGCACAATATGTATGAAAACAACTCCCTAAAGATTGAGTTTCTAGATAAAATTTCCCACATGAATTGAAACATCCACTTTTCTTGAACATTTTATCAAAAATGGTATTTTGTAAATGTATTAAAACATTCTATCTTCTTCGATTAAACGTGAAACACATTTACATTTGCATTACTATAGTATTTGATTACATGATCCCAATACTAGGAAAACATCTATGTCAAATTTACTTATTACGACATTCCATTTCTTTATATTCAGACGAAAATTACGACAGATATATGTAATTGAGTTCCTTCTTGTATGGTAGACAAACATTTCTATGTAATATGTCCCCTTAAGAATAAATAGATGCGACATAATTAAATATGTCTAATATATTATATAGAAATATAATATGATTATGCTTTTATACTTCAAAATGTACTAAGGATTACTCGGGATTTAAAGCAGGAATAAATTTAATTTTTTCATTATGTTTACAAGAGAAATAGATGCCCACAGTGCAAGCAAGTGTCCCCCGTGCGTAGACTGTCGCGTAGCCTGACCCCGTACGTTAAGCGGGGACAGACGAAAATAAGTCCCACATAATAAGTCCCAATTAAAAGCTTAACACTCTTTAGCCCATTTCGCAAGCGAGCAATATGCCTTGATCCCATTCTGGGCACATCGAGCGATATGCCCTAGCACGACTATGTATTCCGTCTTAAATACTCTGTTCCTGCATGTTAAGCGGCGACAATAAGTCCTAAATAAAAGCTTAAATTCTCTTTAGCCCATTTCGCAAGCTAGCAATATGCCTTGATCCTACGCTGGGCACATCGAGTGATATGCCCTAACACGACTATGTATTACGTCTTAAATACTCTCTGCCCCCGTGTAATACATCCTAAATAAGCCTAAGTCCTAATTTTGATACGCTTAAAATTTACTTTTGTAATACTGCGTGGGTATAATACTTCCTAAATTATTTGTTCAGATAGTTTTAAATTCAGATTTTGTCCTCTGCATGGTTGTCATACGTCTTAAAAATATCTTTTGATATGGCCTAAATAAGCTCATTGATACGTCCTAAATAAACTCCCTTGATACGCTTAAATACGCCCTAAATAACTGCTTTTGATATTTTGCACTTAATATGCGCTAAGTTTCGCAGAAATTAGAATGTACGTTTTCTAAATGAAAACATACTCGCAATCCTAAAAATGACATATGCGTCGCGTCCATTTTACTCCCTTATCATTAAATTACCATTAGCGCACCAAAATCTCAAACGAATGTTAAACGTTCTCAACAATTGTTTACAATTCTGCCCGTCTGTTCGTCTATGACAGCCCCCCCCCTTTCCCGTTATCAATGATCACTGTGGAACCTCTTGTTTCTTCGGAATCGGGGAGAAAATGCTGCGATCGGAACTTCAGTTTCAGATTTACGACTATGTATTACGTCTTAAATACTCTGTCCCCTTTTAATACATCCTACATAAGCCTTAGTCCTAATTTTGATACGCTTATAATTTACTTTTGTAGTACTACGTGGGTATAATACTTCCTAAATTATTTGCTCTGATAGTTTTAAATTCAGATTTTGCCCTCTGCATGGTTGTAATACGTCTTAAATAATCTCTTTTGATATGCCCTAAATAAGCTCTCTGATACGCTCTAAATAAACCCCCTTTGATATGCTTAAATACTCTGCTTCGATATGCCCTAAATAACTTCATTCGGTATTCTCTAAATATTCCCTTATTTAGCTAAGTTTCGATGAAATTTAAAATGTGTGTTTTCTAAATGAAAAACATACTCGCAATCCTAAAAAATCCATGGGCGTCATGTCCAGCTTGTTCTCTTGTCATTAAATTACCATTAGCGCACCAAAATCTCAAACAAACGTTAAATGCTCTCAAACATTGTTTTAGATTCTGTCCGTCTGTTCGCCTAACCCCCCCCCCCCCCCCACACCTCCGCCTTCCCGTTATCAATGATCATTATAGAACCTCTTGTTTCGTCGGAATCGGAAATAAAAGGCTGCGATCGGCACTTGACTTTTAGATCTTTGAAAATTTATAAGAAGTTTAACAATAATATTAAAAAAAAATTATCAAAAACAGAGTCATGAAAACAAAATATTATTAATCGACGATATCACACAATTTTTATGCACAAATTTGGAATTGTGAGAAGTTTTAATTTTTGGGTGTTACAATAAACAAATGTAATATTATACACTTTATAATCTTTGTGAACGCTAAGGAACTCGCTTGTGCGAAAATCGCTCAAGATGGCGCTTCAAAATTCAGTTACTAAAATGTATATTTGAATTTGAAAATAATATCGACGAAGTATTTTCTCTCAGGAGTCAAGTACCGCTATAACAAATTTCATGATCGCACAGAGCTTAGATTATTCACTTCAGAAGACACAATCAGATACACAAACATACATGTTTCTTTATTATAAACACTTTACAAAAAGTTCAAAAGTGTTTATGACTTTGCTCATTCTGTCTGTCTCTATGTATGTCTGCATGTCCGTTAGCACGATAACTGCCGTAAAAATGATTATCAAAATGAAATTTTAGTATATTGTTCAGACGGTGTGTGGGACCTATGGGAATATAAATGTATAGTATCTCTCAATTAGTTTTGGATTGAATCCGGGTTGAAAAAATGAAGTACATTGAACCCTATGGGACACAATTTTTCAAACATTTTTAAGCAGATTTAAAATTTACAAATTGCTTCGAAAGTTTTATAAAATATTCAAATGATCACATAACATATCTAAAAAAAATTTCAGCGAAATATATTTAGTAGTTTTTTAAATTAAAATTAAAATATTAATTACACATGTTATATGACGCGATCACGTCACCATTATACGAAGATATCACGTGACCCACTTCAAAATAAAACATGGCAATCATCTTGTGTCAAAATCGTAATTTTTAAAGTTCTTTCAAATTCATATTTAGTGTTAATATTCATTGATTTTACAAAGAGAAGGACGATTTTTTCGATAAAGTTTTAAGCATATATTTTTATTACTTGTACCTCCATGGTCTTAAGATTTTAAATAAAATAAATTATTATAGTATTGTGATGAATGAAATGAACTAAAAAATGCTTTTGAATGAAATGCTGCTCTTATAGAGAGAGCCAGCCGTGCTATATTTCGGTGACTTCATTTTAATAAAGTTCATTAGTGTTCGATGAAGTTTTCAAATATAATAAATTAATGTAGTATTATGATAATTTTAAAATCTTACCGAGGAATATATCGCATTTTAGAGATGTTTAAATAAAATTGTATTGAAGTTGAAGGCGTAACTGAAAAGGCGTAAAAAAATTCCAAGCTTATTCGGAGGTGGTGAAAAAAATCCCCATGATGATGTTAAATCATATCACAAAATCAATATTCAATATGAAATTATAGATTAAGCATCTACTGAAATTAAGACAAGATTTAATGAGAAAAATATATCTTCTTTATTTGCTCTTAGTTCAGTATTATCAGGATCAGATGTCGAAAAATAAATGTTTAAAACATATGGAAAGTAAATAACTTCCAGAAGGAAGAATTGCTATGTGAATTGCAACTGTTTTATTTAATTGTGAAAAATGAAAACATAGACCATCCCAATTTTAAAAGTCGCCTGTATTATTTTAAAGAGCGAATTTAAAAAATGTGTTTCCTGTTATAACATTATTATTTAAATTGTTTTTGAGTGTGCCAATCAGCTCAGACAGTTGGGAAAAGTATTTTTCGTATTTAAGGAGGCTGAAAATTTATTTTCGCAGTACAATGGGACAAGAAAGACCTTCATTTTTAGCTGATTTAGCTATAGAACAAGATACACCACTGGATTATGCTGATATTGTAACAAAATGTTCTCTTCTTCAAGTCTCTATGAACCGGCGTTTAAAACTTCAATTAAAAGTAAATAAATATAAATATTTGTACATAGAAACAGCATGTTAACAACAATTATGTTAATACCCCCCCCCCCCTGTTCACAAACATTTTATTTATTCCATATTGTGGATTTTCATGCATACAAATCTCGCACCCCCAAATGAAATGCTGAAATGCCGCCATTTCCCTGTATCAAACTTCTATCCGTATAGAAGGCAATGAATAAAAGGAATGGAATAAAATTAAATGAAAGAAATATTTACATATTTTATATAGAGAGCCCATTTTTTTCAATGGCGTTTTAAATTTTCAAATATAATAAATTAATGTAGTATTGTGATAATCATAAAACTATTATCGCTGAATGTATCGCATTTTAGAGATGTTTAAATAAAATTGCATTGCAGTAGGAACGTGTTTCATAATCAATGCTTTATGTATGATTGATAGTTCAGGTTACGTCATTTAATCAGATGCAATTCTGTTGCACAAATAAATCTACGGAATATAAATTTCATGTAAACAATTTCGGGAGGGGGGGGGGGGGTTATCGATTTATTTTGGGAATCGAAGTGAATTTAATATAATGCCGCCTTTGTGTGCAGTAAAAAACATTTTTTCTGCTATATTTGTTTGCAATTTTTATCTCCATTTTCCCCTTTTCTCACGATTTTGGAATAAAATTGCTTGTATTTAAAAACTTATATATATATATATATATATATATATATATTTAATTTAATACTAGTAATTGATATTGTGCTCGTTTAATTTTCAGACGCTTTTCTGAAGGTGCATTATTTGAAAATAAATGGAATGATATACATTTATTGTCAAAGCAGCTTAGTGGTCATTGTTGTAACATACTATTATTTATAAAGTTTAAATGTAATTTTACAAGCAAAATTGTTAAATATTTAACTTCCGGATTTTTTTAAATATTCATCACAAATGATATAAAATGCTAGACCATCAAATTATATTTGGACCAAAGTCTAGTGTTATATCTCATAATGGGGCTAAGGGTGTAGAGTTATTTACATTCTGCATTATAGTTATAACCCAAGCCATCGCTGTGTTATACTTGTAATGTTGTGCATTATATGCCATATAAGGAAACATAGCAAACAGCATTGATGTTGCGCAGCCGCCTGGAAATATTGCACAGCGATAGTGCCGAAAAGGCGCATCGACATGTTTAGCGATAAGAAGGTTATAAGAACGCAGCATTGGACTTAGGACCGGGTCTCAAACCTGAATCGCATTTGGTTGGGCTTTGGTCCGATCAATGAGCTCGAGGAAGGTGGAAGGGCTTCTAAAATTTTATTTTAAGATATCTATTATCTATCGGGATCAAATGATATGACGTCATCCGAAATGTTAAATTTTTCACTGTCTGATAAAAATATTCCTATAATTTGATGTGAAACTGAAACATCTTAGGACGCGCGGTAGAGTAAATTTTGAAAGAAATGTGACTTAGTGAAATATAAAGGAAAGTATGTTACGAAAGTGACATCATCTTGTCACAAATCAAGTAAGATGATTTGTATAAAAATTGCTGAATTTTTATCTCTGACGATTGTTTAGCTCTGGAGTCAGGTGCAAGTAATATGAATGATTTTTTATAGATAAGCAAACAATTTATAGCATTTCTAGCCTTTTTTGATGTGAAGTTTTAAGTTTCCAAGTATAATAAATTATTGTAGTACAATTATAATTAAAAATAATATGAGTGTTGAATGAATTGCATTTCAGAGATCTTTAAATAAAATGGCATTGCTGTTGCAAAGTGTTTCATAATTAATGCTTTATGCATGATTATGAAACACTTTCCAAAACACTTTCCACTTCTTTTAATGCAAAAATGTAACTGTTTCTTGTTTATTTTTGCATTAAATTCTCTGACCACCATCTTAGTATCGTTGCGTGGGCAATCATCATAGGTCAACTCAATAGGACAAAAAATTTGTCATTATCATGTTCAGATGTATGCTTTGCAGGCACATGGGTACAGATAAGACGTATTTTACAAATTCTCTCGCTGACAGATTTGAAATCATTTACCGTGTTCTTGGAACTCTTAGTAACGACAGTAAGTCAGTAGTAGTTCGGCAGCCTTGTTAGTTAGGCAATACCAAAATGTTATAATTAATCTTGACGGCTGTAATAGACATTTCAGTTTTCACCAAAATACCTTGGCCTATCCATCTACTATCTTGTATAGCCAAAATGTCAGAACAATATGTGTCTCAAAAACATTCGACAGATTTCTGAGGTCTGCATTCATGTAGAGTGCGCGAATGTTCCAAATTCCATTTCTCAATTCCAAATTCGCGCCATGACGTCTGGTTAAATTCAGTTTTGTTTTTACATATTATGATTTTTTAACTGGAATTTGTTTACGGAGTGAAGTATCCAGCCGACGACAAACTCCCATTCTGGAGAGCCGAAATATCTTTACTCTGGGGTATCGCAGTTGGCCTGTCTGGCTGGGGTGACCCTGACAGTAGTTACGTTACCGTCAACATAGCTCGACTAATCATAAACTCAAACAAGCCCACTCAGCACGACAAAGCACCGAAGGCAGTAAGTTAGAATATTTTAACAATATTATTTTTTTACATCGTAATGCATCGGCGAACTCAAAAATGTTTCTTCAAATATATCCATTTTTTCTATATTCTATACAACCCCATACATAATAATTCCAAGATTGTGAGTCCTATGAATTATGCATAACCTAGATGCGCTATATATATGCATGAATAAAATGTGATACATCTTTCATCATATCTTAATTGTAGTATGTTTTTCCGCTTTATTAAAACATTAGTGGTAGATAACTTGTTTGAGATAAAGATATCAAAATTTGAAGGATAAATCGTATAATGTAAAATAACGTTATGTAAATTTGGTTCTGATGTGTAGGTAATGTTAAGTACAAATGTAATATTTTAATATATACAATTTGCATTTTAAAAATCATTCCAATTGTTACATTTTATACTATAAAGTTATTAGTAAAAATATATTTTTCTAAAATATTTTCATATATTTTAGAAATATGATTCTTTTACGGATTAGCAAAATCAATTGACAATGCATCAGAAAACCCGAAAGTTTAGCTTCAAATATTTCCTTCTTTTTCCGTGTGCAATGCCTCCCCACCCATATTTCCGAGATTGTACATGCTATGAATTATGCATAACCTAAATGCAGTACATAAATTCGTGAATAAACATTGATGTGTCCTTTATCATATTTTAATGGTATTGCGTTGTTACCCTTTACTAAGACTTTTGTAGTGGATAACTTGTCTGAGTTGATATGAAAATGGAGGATGAAGTGGTATAAAGCTAGATCACATTATTTGAATGTGATTCTGCTGCGTTTTTTTAATTTATGAAAGATTTTGTATTATTTTAAAACAAATGATTTTTATTTTAAAAACCATTTTAGCTGTTATATTCTGCACGACAACATTAATGATCGATTGTACAGATAAAATCCAGAAGTGCTGCTGGTTGAAAGGTTCAATTTTCTTGTAAAGTGCAAGAAAAACTTTCACATTATATTATCTTTAATCTGTAACAGAAAATATATTATATATGACGGCAGCTAATTATACTGTCCTCCTATGCTTCACCTTTTGACACATAGTGTGACCCTGTGACACATTTCACCGGCGTTCCTTCTGTATTTTATTTTTAATAGGCTTTAGTTTTAATTAAAAAAATTTTCAAAGGATGTTATTATTATACAAGTTGGTTTAATAATAACTCACAATTTTTAAACTAATTTTTGTAAATTATTTATATTTTAAAATGTTTTCTGAATATGGCAGTTATAATTTATTTTTATCTTCCAATTTGAAAATGTAAATTTTAGAAAAATATTTTTGTTAGAAATTTTTTAAATTATTTATTGTTTTCCAAGCATGAAATAAAAGTTATTTCATTGAAAGAAAGAAAAATATATTTAGTAAATCTGTGGTACTGGTGGTATATACCGCTAGGGACATATGTGCCCCAATCTGCTTAAGATACTTATATATAAAAAGTAAGTAGAGTGAGTTTCTTCTGCAATTCAGTACTGTGGAAATAACTGGTATGTTGTCATATGGAATAATACTAAATACCTATTATAGGGTTTCTATCTAGAAAAAGGTTGACCAAAAATATCCCAATGCTATCAGCATTTTGATGTTTCGCACTAAAGGAAAATGACAACCACCATAGTTGTGCCAGTGTTGTCGAAATATTGTGAGTCTGATAGCGATGTAAATGATATGTGTGGTTCACTAATAGAAATAAAAGAACTTAAATTATGATTAATATTATTTATCATTACGTCGTGCGTTGTGTTTGAAATAACCCTCCAATTATTTATCATTAGCATATCTATCTTTATCTCTTAACATGGCCGTAAATTCATACATAGTGTATTTATTAACTAAATCGTACATTGCTTTACTGTGCCGCTATAAACCCTCCAATTATTTAACCTCTGTGTGAGTCCTGTAATGGAATTATTAATTAATATTGTACCAAAAAGATTGCAACCAATTTAACTTTAACAAAACATTTATTAAAAACACAAAATACTTATTAAATTCAATTGCGATAATTACATACTTATTAATCATTTAGGAAGATAGCATGTGAGACCCTAAACCATATACCTAACGTATTTAATAACCTGTGGATATTTGAGGAAGACATACCTTCAATTTGGGCCTTTGCAATAGACCATAATGCTTGCAAGTACTTGGATGCACTGAACACATCCTAGATCTCCCTTATTTGGGAACCTCTATGCAATATTCTGCTTCTTTAGTATTGTCGTTCCATCATAATGGCAGGCAAGCCTCCACATAAGTCATAACGTCGCAGTCGTTGCACACATCTACTCAAATCATGATTTCAGTTATCTGTTTCAGTCATATTGTACAATTATATCGTTCGTCGTTCTTGGGTCACAGGTTGTGGTTCTCACTTTTTCGGGGGTGTCATTACCCCCTTATTTTTTATTTGCCGCATTCAGTAGGACGCCACAAGCTCATTTTTCCATTGGTTACTTATTTAACCAATGGAACCATTCCACATCCTCGTAAGGGTCAGCTCGGCCCCTCTGTCATGGCACCCCTAAATTTATGGTTTTCTGACCTTTAGATTCACGGGTTATAAACCTCGGTGCCATCCAGACTACACGTATTGTTCGATGTTTCGTACACAATAAATATTCTCATAAAACTGTCTCATCAAATTGTGAGATCAATTTCTAGTCTCACAATATGCTATAGAAATGACAGATAAAAGCAGATTGAACGAACAGTAGATCCAATTAATGTAATAGTATTTCTTTCAGAAATTGGTGATAGTATATGTGGGAAGTTAGATGTGGAAGATGAAGCCTTTCTAAAACAATATTTGAAAAGAGAATAGAAAAATTATTGTCATTATTGACGAAAAAATGGTAAATATAATATAAAATGACGAATGTGTGAAAAACATCAGTAATACTGATAAATATAGGAGTCCTGAACTAAACAATTTATCGAAAATAGCCTACTTGTTTCATTTAGCCGATAGAAAAATGAAGACTAAAAATCAAACACGATATTGAAAGAAAATTAAATAAAACAGGAAAGGTAGATAGGTGAAATAAAATACACAATGCTGTTTTACCAGATGCTGGTATTAAATTTAAATGAAATAAAGCTGTTCGCTGAAAAATCTGCAAAAGATGGCTTATTTTATGTGTCTAATTTTAAAAGTTTAGTTGAAGATACCATTCTTCCACAAACTGATTTATATGCTCAATAGAAGAGTTAAGTACTTGAGGCATCTAGAGAGGAGGTATCTGAGGCATATACTTTGTTACGAATACCATATTCTTATACGTTTAGGAAATTTCTGGGTACTGATGGTGTTTTGAGAATAAACTTGATTGCAATCACTGACTTATGAAAAATGTGTTGATATTTGTAGAAATTTACACTTCAACGATATTGACAAGGATATGCCACGACATGATAAGAGACATAATCGAGAGTTCAAATTTTGACTAAAATTGAAAATTTCAATAAAGTTATTTCAGTTGCTGTTGAGCCAGAAGAGCATCAGTTAAAGAAAGAGAAAGAAGTGCAAAACCTGATCGGACCAAAAAAAATGTAAAACTGTACCAATATCTTCTGCATAATGTGTGTGCGCAATTTTTATCTAGCAAACAACAGAAATTGCTTCAAAGAGTATCATGTATCCAAATAGTATATATATCCAATGATAAGTTCATTTATTTAATCATGAAACTCAGAATGTTTCATTCTGTTCCCACCAAAATCTTATCTAAAAGGCAGAAAAGGATAACGGTATCCCGTATATCAATTTTGTCAGTAAGGCAAAGTGGATTTGGGGGTCTCGGTCCATATTTTAAAATTCTACATATTTAAAATTGAAATTTCAACTAATTCTAGTTATTTGCGGCTAAATTAATTGAAATTGACAAATAATATAAACAATCATATTTAATAAATATCTGCTTCAAAGGGTTAACTGCCTTCATATTTAGTATGTTTTCTGGTAATTGTATTTTTTTTTTTGGAAATTGATGCAAATTTGTAATATATATGTTGATTACAAATCCAATTTGCATGTTTATTTTGCGTATGTTGTCAAGTGAGAAATCAATACAAAAAAATGTATTTTTAATTCAGAGCAATATTTTAATAAGGTAAAGGAGATTTAACTCGAAATTTATCAAATCATTTCTTATGCGCAGATTTGTATTAGCAAACGTAAATTCTAATGAGGCTTGATCATAAAGAACAAAGGTTCAATGACACTTAAGTTTCAAAAATTTACCAGATCGCCTTCTGTAACACTTTTGTCCTACAAATAATTATAAGGAATATTTTACTTCATACGGTATTTAAACTAATAATTTACTGCAATACTTCTATTGTGGGGAGGAGGGAGTTAAACTGAAATTTTGGCTCCCAAAATGGTAGTTTTGAAACTAAAATGGACCCCTTTCTTTGAGGGGAAGAGGGGGTATTTACATATTTTGCCTAATATCCTAAAATTCCTAGTTACTGCCCTGCTTGAAAGGAGATGGAATAAAATCAATTACCTTATATATTTTGGAATGATAGAGAAGAAAGAATCCTTTCCATAACAGTATCGAGTCTGATAAGATGCGTGCAAGTGAAACTGAAAGTTTGCTTCTTTTTCGGAATATTTTCCGCTCCCTGCATTACTCCGAATATGTGTTCTGAATTATGCATATCCTAAATGCACTGCGTAAAAGCGGGGGAGAACGGTGATACATTTTTGTCATGTTTGACAGGTTACTGCATTTCCCTCCTGAGTCATCTGTGACGCCTTGAGGTGCAGTGTTTAAAATTGTAACAAATGTGTTGTTAAATCGCCTTTGTGCAACTTGCATTGAACTCTGTTGATTGTTAGTTGATCAATGTGTTAGTACACAGAGGATAATATATATTATTTTTTATTTGTAGTATTCGCAATAGTATGTACATAACGTTAGTATGCACTTATGTGTCCATATTAATATTTTGTTTATTACTTCCTTTACAATACATGGTATTGTATAAAGTACTCGAGTCATATCGAAAATGACAACTATATTGTTTTGAGTTGTGCAATGTATGTACGTCTAGCTCAACTGCCCAACAGAATTCCACACAATTTGTAGGGCACATCACTTATGGGTTATCCTGGTGCTGATTAAATTTTGATACTATTCCAAAAAGTAATATCTTGCTAAAAGGCCAGCAAAAATCGTCAAAATCTGCAATACAAAACTAAATATGCTTAGTCGTATTGATTCAACGGTTGTTTCGAGTTCAATTTCTGAAGGCAGAAATAATAAATCCAAGCTTATTTCTCTAGAACCAAATGTTTTCGAGATATTTAAATGTTTTTATAATGCTTGCAGTCTGGTGACGTTTCGTTATGCGACAGGTTGCCGGATGAATAAGAAAATGTTTGAAATTTGTGCATTGAATATAATTTCAAATTAATATTCGTGTTATTTTGTGCATTTAAACTCAACTTGATGGATGACGAGTAAAGTGAAGAAAAAGTGAATTTGAGCCTGTAGGTAAAGTTATGTGTTGCCCACATCACATTTGAGGGTTTTTTTCGGCTTCTTAAGTAGTTGTTTTTGAAATAATTTTGAAAATGAAACAATATCAGTTATAAGTTGATTAAATCGAACAATTTATGGAATAGGTGGCTGCATGTTGAAGGAATAGCAGGTCGTCTGTTCAGAAATTTAACTTCGAACTGATATCTGAAGAAACTTCTTCAGATCTAGTGAATATAATTTCTCAACATCGTACAGGCATATCGTACTCAATATCGTAAATCAACGTCTGGGCAGCCGAAGATCGCTGATTTGATTCGCTGCTGGTGCATAATTTTACAACCTCTATTGTAATTTACGTATTAAAATTCTCCATGTAGGTTATCAATAACAAAACAAAAATTCACTTATTCGAAAGCTTAAACCGGAATTTTATACAATCATCGTTCTATTTTATATTTCTTCACATCGAAATAAAACGACAGAGGTCATTCTAAATTGAGATTTTCTCCTATGCAATATATCTCTGTAAGATATCTGTCTACAAATAAATAAATGGGAGACAAGAAAATATCTCCTTTGAGATGTATTGTGATGTGGAGATTGCAATTTTTCATTCAGACGAAATTTCTCCCTGTCTCAAGCTATTTTATTAATATCTATGTTTATTTAGAATTCACTGAATCTTTGAAGAAGCTTTATATAGTTTTTATGCAAAGAAGTCGAATTTTATACAGGCAATAATATTTTCATGATATTTATGCAGCTTTATTTCACAAGAATATTTTTGATAGCTACATTAATATCCATATATGTTTTAAAAGTTTCCAGGATCGCAGACGCTGAGTCAGCATGACTGATGCTAGAATAATGGAAATAAGACTCCGAAGATCTAAATGGCTTTGTATTTATTGATACTTAAATAAGTTCTTTCAGGAAAAACTGAAGACTTGATAGAAATGAAAAGTTAATTGCATAAATATTTCACTAGAAACATGTTCCTTAAACACCAAATACAAACGCAAAATCTTACAATTCCTAGGTAATGCAGCAACTAAACTATAGTAAATGTAACAAACATCGGGATACCACCACATATTAACCAAATTTTTTTCCAACTGATTTTGTTATATCGCCCTTAAAGATGCTTTTTTCTAATTAGCGGTTTATAATATTTTTCATTAATGAGAAAATAATAGCGCGCATTATTGTTAACTTGGCGACATTTACCAAAAGTCACCAAATTGGCGATGTTTCTTTAAATTTTTCGCTGAGTTCACCTAAGTGACATCATACAAAGCGCGACAGCAACAGATATAGACTATTCTTATGTGCTATACGATGTAACTTTAAGTCCACAGGGTCTGTCTTCGTCCTGGTCCTTGTGATATACATAAGAAGACTTCGATCGCTTCGACTAATTCAAATTGCTGTTTTAAGAGGTTTATTTTAACCTTTTTCTTACGGGTGGGACAGCGTCCATCTCAAATGAAGAACCTCCTAAAAAGACAGGATTTGGCATACTTATCACAAACAGTTCGATCCACCTTTGCGAACATTGGCATCCAGGACGCCGATGGGAGGTTTTTCGTTTGGGATGGACGCTGTCCCACCCGTAAGAAAAAGGTTAACATTGGCATCAAGTCTTTGAGGTTTACGGATACGGTTTACATTTGCAGTTAAGTTGTTATTTTGTAAATTGGGTTAAGATTTTAAGACTTTCGTTTAACTTTAAGTCTATGAGAAACGATCATATTCCGGATCTAGTAGACTTCACATATACGATTGATAGGTGACTTTTAAACGGTAACATCCTTTCTGAACCATGATTAATATATAAGCTCGGCGTTCATAATTGGTTCATAGGTCTACAAGAAGTTAGGAGAGTACAAATGGTTTAGATTGACGGTAAAGAAGGCTTCGTTTGATTCGCTATTTTGCCTAAAAGTAACCAAGTTGGTTGCATTATATCAAGTTTGTATACAATTATCAGAATATTTATTTGAAAGGAGTTACTGAAATTCTCACAAAACTGACACAGCTGCTAAAATTCAGTAACAGGGTTTTTTACATGTTATAGAAAGTTTAATGTATTTGTTGCTTCCAGACCGTTTTAACCATAATTAAAGATAACAAGTAGATGATATTTCACTAATTTTTTGGCATATCTTTACAATTTCGTCTCCAATTAATTATCTGCATATACGTTAAATTTGCACTTCATTGAATATATATGATTAAATACCGATAATTTGTAGACTATGCTATTAGACGTCAGACTTCCCAAGCCTGTGCGATATCTAAAACATTACTAAGTACACTGCCCAAGTCAAAATGTTCAGCTTTCATAAGCTATCTTTTACCAACAATGCCTTGCTATCTTATAAACAATGCCTTGTTATGCTACATACCTTAATTGCAATATATTTAGCTGCATTAACTCTGTGGCTGCACGAGTTGTGCTTTGAGAAAAATCAACAGTCCTATAATGATACGAACAGTCCTATAATAATATGGCCTTTAAGTTCTGTGCGTCTGACAGTTAACAAAATCTAAAAATAATAACTTTAATTTTCGCTGCAGAGGGACCCAGGATAAATAGATCTCAGTAACAAAATCTAATTTGCACAATATGTATGAAAACAAGTCCCTAAAGATTGAGTTTCTAGATAAAATTTCCCACATGAATTGAAACATCCACTTTTCTTGAACATTTTATCAAAAATGGTATTTTGTAAATGCATTAAAGCATTCTATCTTCTTCGATTAAACGTGAAATACATTTACATTTGCATTACTATAGTATTTGATTACATGATCCCAATACTAGGAAAACATCTATGTCAAATTTACTTATTACGACATTCCATTTCTTTATATTCAGACGAAAATTACGACAGATATATGTAATTGAGTTCCTTCTTGTATGGTAGAAAAACATTTCTATGTAATGCATCCCCTTAACAATAAATAGATGCGACATAATGAAATATGTCTAATAGATTATATAGAAATATAATATGATTATGTTTTTATACTTCAAAATGTACTAAGGATTACTCGGGATTTAAAGCAGGAATAAATTTAATTTTTCCATTATGTTTACAAAAGAAATAGATGCCCACAGTGCAAGCAATTGTCCCCCGTGCTTGGAGAGTCGCGTCGGCTGTCCCCGCATGTTAAGCGGCGACAATAAGTCCTAAATAAAAGCTTAAATACTCTTCAGCCCATTTCGCAAGCTAGCAATATGCCTTGATCCTACGCTGGGCACATCGAGTGATATGCCCTAACACGACTATGTATTACGTCTTAAATAGTCTGCCCCGTATAATACATCCTGAATAAGCCTAAGTCCTAATTCTGATACGCTTAAAATTTACTTTTGTAATACTGCGTGGGTACAGTACTTCCTAAATTATTTGTTCTGATAGGTTTAAATTCAGACTTTGTCCTCTGCATGGTTGCAATACGTCTAAAATAATATATTTTGATATACTCTAAATAAGATCATTAATACGTCCTAAGTAAACTCCCTTGATACGCTTAAATACTCTGCTTCAATATGCCCTAAATAACTTCTTTTGATATTTTGCACTTAATATGCGCTAAGTTTCGCTGAAATTAGAATGTACGTTTTCTAAATGAAAACATACTAAACAATCCTAAAAATGACATGGGCGTCGCGTCCATTTTCTCCCTTATCATTAAATTACCATTAGCGCACTAAAATCTCAAACGAATGTTCAACGTTCTCAACAATTGTTTAAAATTCTATCTGTCTGTTTGTCTATGAGACCCCCCCCCCATTTCCCGTTATCAATGATCACTATGGAACCTCTTGTTTCTTCGGAATCGGGGAGAAAATGCTGCGATAGGAACTTCAGTTTCAGATTTACGACTATGTATTACGTCTTAAATACTCTGTCCCCGTGAAATACATCCTAAGTAAGCCTTATTCCTAATTTTGATACGCTTATAATTTACTTTTGTAATACTACATGGGTATAATACTTTCTAAATTATTTGCTCTGATAGTTTTAAATTCAGATTTTGCCCTCTGCATGGTTGTAATACGTCTTAAATAATCTCTTTTGATATGCCCTAAATAAGCTCTTTGATACGCTCTAAATAAACTCCCCTTGATACGCTTAAATACTCTGCTTCGATATGCCCTAAATAACTTCTTTTGATATTCTCTAAATATTCACTTATTTAGCTAAGTTTCGATGAAATTTAAAATGTATGTTTTCTAAATGAAAAACATACTCGCAATCCTAAAAATTCCATGGGCGTCATGTCCAGTTTGTTCTCTTATCATTAAATTACCATTAGAACACCAAAATCTCAAACGAACGTTAAATGCTCTCAAACACCTAATCCCCCACCCCCACCCCCTCGCCTTCCCGTTATCAATGATCATTATAGAACCTCTTGTTTCGTCGGAATCGGAAATAAAAGGCTGCGATCGGCACTTGACTTTTAGATCTTTGAAAATTTATGAGAAGTTTCACAATAATATTAAAAAAAAATATCAAAAACAGAGTCATGAAAACAAAATATTATTAATCGACGATATCACACAATTTTTATGCACAAATTTGGAATTGTGCGACGTTTTAAATTTTGGGTGTTACACTAAACAAACGCATGATTATACACTTTATAATCTTTGTGAACGCTAAGGAACTCGCTTGTGCGAAAATCGCTCAAGATGGCGCTTCAAAATTCAGTTACTAAAAGGTATATTTGAATTTGCAAATAATCTCGACGAAGTATTTTCTCTCAGGAGTCAAGTACCGCTATAACAATTTTCATGATCTCACAGCGCTTAGATCATTCACTACAGACAACACAAACAGATACACAAACATACATGTTCCCTTATTATAAACACTTTACAAAAAAGTTGAAAAGTGTTTATGACTTTGTTCATTCTGTCTGTCTGTATGTATGTATGTCTGTCCGTTAGCACGATAACTGCCGTAAAAATGATTATCAAAATGAAATTTTTGTATGTTGTTCAGACGGGGTATGGGACCTATGGGAATATAAATGTATAATATCACCCAATTAGTTTTGGATTGAATCCGGGTTGAAAAAATGAAGTACATTGAACCCTATGGGACATAATTTTTCAAACATTTTTAAGCAGATTTAAAATTTACAAATTGCTTCGAAAGAAAAAAAAATTCAGCGAAATATATTTAGTAGTTTTTAAAATTAAAATTAAAATATTAATTACACATGTAAGATGACGCGATCACGTTACCATTACACGAAGATATCACGTGACCCACTTCAAAATAAAACATGGCATTCATCTTGTGTCAAAATCGTGATTTTTAGAGCTCTTTCTTATTCATATTTAGTGTTAATATTCATTGATTTTACAAAGAGAAGGACGATTTTTTCGATGAAACTTTAGGCATATATTTTGATTACTTGTACCTCCATGGTCTTAAGTTTTTAAATAAAATAAATTATTATAGTATTGTGATGAATGAAATGAACTAAAAAATGTTTTTGAATGAAATGTTGCTCTTGTAGAGAGAGCCTGCCGTGCTATATTTCGGTGACTTCATTTTAATGAAGTTCATTAGATTTCGATGAAGTTTTCAAATATAATAAATGAATGTAGTATTATGATAATTTTAAAAATATTAACGAGGAATATATCGCATTTTAGAGATGTTTAAATAAAATTGTATTGAATTTGGAGAGTGTTTGAGATAATCAATGCTTTATGCATGATTGATCTTTCTTGTTCATGTTCGATTTCTTTATAAATGATTGTAAAAACTTCAAAGTCCAAACTTTAACTAAATTTAATAATATTTAATGCAAGTCAGTGATGAAATTAATTTCCAAAATATATGTAATTTCATATTTTATATAAGTTATACACAGATAGACATTTCATGTATTATTATATATCCAGAAAACATGCAATGTTTCTGAATCTATGCTGTTAATGTTTACTTCTGTAAATGGCTGTACATTTCGAAGCCCGTTTTTGAATTACATTCAAATTTATTTGAAGAAAATCCGCGGTAAAACAATTTTCTGAAATATTTATAATTTCATATTTTCATGTGTCTGTGACGGCTTAAATAGACTTTAATTTAGGTCAAATAGTTTCAGTTTGGTCGACATAGTTTTGCTCTTATTTGGGCGTTTAGGTCCAAACTTTTTTGAGAAATTAGTTGAAATAATTTCCTAAACGTACGCATAATAATTTATCTGCATTTACGATTTATTTCACGTTGTGAAACAGTTTATTATTAGTTATTTAGCTTTATACTTTCATAGTTATTTTATGAAAATATCATAAAAATTTTACAGTTATTCTTATTTTTAGCTTTATTACTTTCCTTACATACAATATTGTTGTATAAGGAAAGTATTGTGACGGGGTCGAAAATTCGAATTCGAGTTCCCGACGGGAGAGCATGTTTGAAGCATCCTTGATCACAAATCGAACATTTTGAGGTGATGTCCGCGTGTGTGTGTGTGTGTGTCACTGAGTCTGTGGAGACGATAACTGACGAACAAATGGACCGATTTGAACGAAATTTGGTACGAAAATTACAATTCGTGAATACTGGAAGCCTATTGTTTTTATACGCAATCGAATGTTCAGAACCTCCTTAAATTTATTTTGAAAAAATCATAAAAAAAATCAAAACATCTAATACAGTTTCGCAAATAGACATTTCTTATATAATTTTTCATCAAAAAACGAATAACATAAATTTTAGAACTCTAGTATGAACCGTTCTCGAGATATTCCCCATTCTTCAAAAAAATTATCAAAAAATTATATAAAATAAAAAAAAATATTTCCTATTAAGAAACATGTTCACTTTTCATATGTAATATTATGCAATAAATTGGGTGACATCATTCTCATGGATCTAACGCTTTCCATTCATGAAAAAAATACTTTGTGTAATACTTTTGTATTTGAACGCCAATAGTCATTTATCTGCTGTAAGAATAAATAATGTTTCCGTCCATAACGCTTGGCGAGATTTTGGCGACAAATTTTGCGGAATTTCGCCAACTTGGAGACTTTTTTAAATGTTACCAAATCAAAGAAAATGGATAAAAATGACGCTAATTCAATGAAAATAACGACTATATATCGAAAATTCAATATCTTGGAAAAAATCTACTAAAAGAAATCTACTATAAGTATCTACTATAGGAATAACCTATTTTGTTTTTACTGTAAAAGTAGTAAATTCATTGCATTATATAAGGAACGCCATGTGCTGCCCTCATCAGATTTTTTCTATTTGTATTAATAGTTCGAAAGCAAATTATTGTGTATATATGTAGCTAAAGGATAAATGTATTTGCTCCTTAAGTGCGTTGAAGCAATGACTTCCTTTTGAAGAGACCATTTCGACTGTAAAAGCTTGCATTTCCGTCCCAGTAGCTCATTTGGGAGAGAGAGTCGTCTTTGGAGGAAAGAGTCGTCTGCGGTTCGAGACCCAGCTTCAGCACCAAAGTTCTTCACACTTTCCTTAAAAGGAATATCCGCTCCGTTTTTCCACATAATACAGAACAAAACGAAAGATGAATAATTTGAAGAACAAACGGAATAGGAGAACTAAATTGAATTAAAACATAACAATCAGAGTGAAACGAAACTTACCATGATGCGATCGAACGGAACGGAAACAGCTAAGAGTGATACAGCTTCAAAGGTGGAACGTGTACCAACGGAGACGGTAATTTGGAATAAAGACGCAAAATGCGATCATGGATGTGGAGGGGAAAGTGTAACTCGTGGAAAAAGTTACAGAATATGAGGAAGTTTGTCAGGTACCAAAGAAGCGGAATAAGAAAAGACAGATAAATTGGGATGGCAAAGATGTGAAACGTGATGGAGTTGAACAGATTAACTTGTGGGATACAGTAATAGCGAAATTGCAAAATAAAGAGTAAAGCAAAATCTTATCAGAATACTCTAAAAATGGAGATGAAATGGGGCAGAGAAGTACAATGAGGATGGAATGCAACGAAAAAAAACACGTAAAATTAGAACTTCGCACCTTCAGATAAACCCTTCTTCCCTTTTCTAGCCTTGGGACTTATAATTCTTCACTATTCTCTCCTTTGGATAAATAGGAGCAAGAATCGAATCCGATTTTTTAAAGTCATGTGTATACATAATCTCATGGGATCGGTATTCGAATCAAACTAGTTATCCAGGCCAAAGTTGAACTCGTATGCATAAAAATAACAGTGAATCTCAAAGATAACTCAATACAGTCCAATACATGAGCTGCAATTATCGTCTGTAAAAAGATCCTTTTGTAAAATCATTTATTTAACAGGAAAATAGTCTGCTTCTTAAGTTGGAAGCGACAAGATGGCTTCAGCCAAGTTATTACTTTCCTTATATACATAATGTTTAAGGAAAGTATTGTGACGGGGTCGAAAATTCGAATTCCAGTTTTCGACGGGAGCGCACGTTTCAAGCATCCCTGATCACGAATCAAATATTTTTGAAGTGATATCTGTGTGTGTGTGTGCGTATGTGTGTGTGTGTGTGTAAAAGTATGTGTGTGTGTGTGTGTCAGTGAGCCTGTGGAGACGATAACTGACGAACGAATGGAACGATTCGAACGAAATTTGGTACAAAAATCACAATCTATAAATACTGGAAGTCTGTTGTTTTTCTACGCAATCGAATGTTCAGAACCCCCCTAAATTTTCGAGTGAAATTTTGAAATAATCGTCAAAAAATCAAAACCGCCAATAAAGTTACTCAAATAGACATTTCTTATGTAAATTTTCATTAGAAAACGATTGACATAAATTTTAGAACGTTAACATGAACCGTTCTCGAGATATTGCACATTTCTAAAAAAATTATCAAAAATTTATGTAAAATGAAAAAAAATAATATTTCCTATTGAGAACCATGTTCACTTTTCATATGTAATGCCATGCGATAAATTGGGTGACATCATTCTCGTGGATCTAGCTCGTTTCATTCATGAAAAATATACTTTGAGTAATACTTTTGTATTTGAGCGTCAATAGTCATGTATCTGCTGTTAGATAATTTCTCCGTCCATAACGCTTGGCTAGATTTTGGCGACGAATTTGGCGGAATGTCGCCAACTTGGCGACATAATTAATTGTTGCCAAATTAACAAAAATTTCGCCAAATTGATAAAAATGACGCTAAATCAATGAAAATGACGACTAATTGAAGAAAATTCAATATCTTGGAAAGAATATAAGTATCTACTATAAGAATGACATTTTTTTAAACTGTAAAAGTAGTAAATTCATTGCATTATAAAAGGAAAGTCATGTGTTTCTCACATCAGATTTTTTCTGCCTGAGACGGAAATGAAGCTAATCCGATAATTTTCTATGAGCCAGATGACATGTCGAATGGTCAAAGATAGTTTAAGTTTTAGACAAAACTGAATATGCCTGGAATTACGACTTGTCTCGAATCGTGCATTTCATATTGTTTGTGAAACCAGAAAAGCAGGCATGTGCATTCGTCACAACTTACCACTCTAGTTGTGTATTATTAAACATTATTTATTTGAAATTGAACTGCATGCAGATAAGCTTATTACGTTCGTTCAGATAAGACTTTCTTCATTTAATTTTCAGGTTAAGAATCATTTCAGAAATGATGCTATTGATAACTTATAGAATGAAGTTTCATTTTTTGACCATTGGGATGTATACAAATCTTACAAACTGAACTTTTCTCTTCCAAACATATCAAATATTAATATCCACTTCTTTATCATTCCACATGGTCGCAAAACGAATCAAATCATAAAAAATTGACTGGTCGGAAACAGACTAAAACAAAATAATTCGTCTCTGACGTTTTCATCCTGAGACAAGTCGCCGCTGTCAGTAACGTCTCTTCAGGTATGCGGCCAGGATTACTAAGGAACTGCATATATTTATTCTATAAGTCTATTCCGTAATTCCACTTTGTCCTCTTGACTATAAATTGACGTACTTAATGACATTATTAGTAAAACCTTATTTCCTAATCGGTTGCTAACATTTCAAAACGTAAAATTACAATAATGTTGAGTGTTTTGAATCTCTAGGATTTATATCTTTATCAACTGTTGTATATATTACGATAAATATTCCTTTTTTCCATAGAATTTCCAAGCTTCATATTTTCAAAAAATATTTTTTTTGCAATGTGAAAAATCACCGAATGGAAATTTATGGCATATCCTATTGTTTGTTCTAAATGTTCTATTTCGGTATGTCACTAGCAAACATTTGAATTGGAGAATTTTTTCACTACTTTGATTGCATTCGTTTAAGCAGCAGGCGACTAAATTATCATTGTCTGCTATAAGTAAGCTAGCAGGCGCATAATTGTGTTCATTTGCTTAAAAAATGCGATTGCGAAATGAAAAAAAGTGATTGCTAAACTAAGTGACACTAGCCTGCAGATAATATCCTGAAAATAATATGCTATCAAAAATGCAATAATCAAGTAAAATTAATTTTGAACAAATTAGGAATTTGTACTACCAAAAGGAAGAAAACAAATTAATCTATTAGAATACACAATTTAAGAAGATGCAGTTCAGCTATAGCATTTTTACTTTCCCTGCAATACATGGTAATGTATAGGGAAATTATTGGAATCATGCCGAAAATCGCAACTCGAGTTTTCGACGGATCTACACATGTCGAGACATACGAGAAAACTATTTTTTGCGTAACGTCTTTGTGTGCGTCTGAGTGCCTGTCTATGTGTCTGTGTGTCAGTGTGTCTGTGTATCTGTCTGTGCAGATTTTGTATCCACTCTAACTAAAATGTAATTGACCGAATTTCATAAAATTTGGTATGTAAGTCACTTGTGAGCGAATCTGGTGCTGATTAGTTTTGGGCACAATTCGAGATAAAAGAACCCGACTTTTTATGCGAAATGGCCCACTCTAGTTTGTTTCCTCTCAAGCTGAGAAACTAATGGACCGAATTCCTCAAAATTTGGTAGATAAATCACTTGTTGGACACCCTGGTGCTGATTAGATTTTGGTATGATTCGGAAAAAATAACCTGCCTTTTTTGCCAAATGGCCTGCAAAAATTTCCAAAATCTAAAATAAAAAAACTACGTATGCTCAAATATATCCATCAAATGCTTGTTTAATACGTAATTTTTAACGAAGAAAAGAATAAGACCAAACCCATTACACTAGGACTAGCCGTTCTCGAGATATTTTAGTTTTTTCGTATTTTCTGTACGCCACCTTTGAAAATAAGTCCAGTTAACAATAGAGAACAAAAATTGAATTAAAAGTGAATTAAATGCAATTAAAATAAAGAGAACGTGAATATAAGTCTGCAGGGAAAGTCATGTGCTGCCCACATCAGATTTTTGTTTTAATTATTGAGTAAAGCCACGAAGGGTGTTCCAAATTGAGATATATTTTGGATGGAGTTGCATTGTCTCTCTGTAATATATATTTGCTCCTAAATAAATAAACCCGACGCAAGAAAGTCTCTTTCTCAGAATGTATTGAGATATATTAGGATCGGAATTTTGCATTCAGTAGAAATTCTTCTCTGTCATGATTTTAATAATCTGTGATTATTTTAAGATGGCTTGGAAACGTCTAGTTCCATTATTTATAGTTTTTATTTGAAATATACTGCATAATATTTTTTTTTCAATTAATTTATGATTTTGATATTATATTTGTGCAAAATATATGTTTATAAGCTGATTGTGTGGGCGTCTATTTACTCATGAACTTCAGTAACTGTCAACTTGTCAGCTATCAACTGGAGTTTTTAAATTTGGGGCGGTAACGGCTGGGACGGACTGCTCAGCAAAATATAATACATTCAGAAGGGATATTTTTAAAATTAGCACAGTACTACAGTAATTTATTATACATGAAAACTTAAAACTTCGTCGAAATATAAATCGTCTGCTTCTCCTTGTGATATTAAATATTTCATTCATATCACTTATATTCCAGACTACAGACCTGAATAATTTTGCATGAAAAAAAGTCAGCAACTCTTATACAATTCATCTTACAATCGCTTGATTTCTATACATCCTGCATGCTATAGAAATTAGGCTTTGTTATAGGAATAATCAGAGTGTAGTGATTATCTAAAAATAAAGAAAATTATAATTGCGTAAGCACAGAATTTAAACACACGTGATAATAGGCAAATATAAGGCGATCTTATGACTAATGCAATACTAAAATTTGAATGTAACTTTAACTATAAATTTAAAAATTCCTTAAATATCACGATCGTTACATACGGATCACTGGCTACTTATCACGATCTTTACATCACGATCTTTACATACCAAATAATGAATGCCATTTTTTACCTTGCAACGAGTCACATGATCTCTTCATATATTGTGGGGGCAAATAGTATTAATTCAATTTTCATTTAAAAAACTACCTAATATATTTTGCTGAAAACTTTTTTTCAACATTTTTTATGATAAATTGAATATTTTCTAAAATTTTTGATTCAATTTGTTAATTTTGACTTCTGTTAAAAATGTTTGAAAAATCAGATGTCCCACAGACCGTTTCAATGACCACAGAATGACCAAATCCATAAACACTTTTCGACTATGTTAGAAAATGTTAAAAGGGTGTTTTTTAAGTTCCCTATTTTATTATTTGCATGTAATTTAATACATGACAGAGAACAACGTACCAAATTTAGACTTTCTAACTTAACTGGTTCTCGATTTAATCCCCAAAATGAATACACTGTTACGGCAGGGCTCTATGCGATCTGGCATAGTATAAGGTGAAAAATAAAAAAAACATTCTTCAAAAGGCAGCAATATATCAAATATGATTTTTTAAGTACTCCTGATCTTGAGTTATTCTCGGGAAACAATTACATTCCTATCGTGGGAACAGAACGGGGTAGCCCGATAAGATTTAAAATTGCAATAATTAAAGTATACCACTAAAACCAACGGCATCCCAAATTTGGGGCTGCTCCTTTTCTCGAATTATTTCCAAGAAAAATATATTTCTATCACGGCCTAAAATGGGCTAGTCGATAAGGTTTAAAATCCAAATAATTCACATATACTTCAAAAGACAGAGATGTACGAAATTTGAACAATCTAGCTGTTCTGATTCTCGAGAAAATTCCAAAAAACGAGTACATTTATTTTTCGGGCTCAGAACGGGCTTATTCGATAAGGTTGAAAGTCGATAAGATTAAAATAGATTCGATAAGAATTAAAATCTACTATACAATACAAAGACATATTAAATTCCATGCTACTGTGATAAATTCAACTTGGTTAGTTAGGGAACTAAATATTTGAAGACGGTTAGAATATGTCACCCTCGGTGGATAGAGACAAGAAATAGGATCTGTAATTTAGGCATGGAAATTTTATTAACTCAGTTTCACACAACAGTTTCTATGCTACTTTTGTATGTATATATAATATTGTATTTGTGTATAATTGTATTTATATATATGGATCAAATATATAATCACATGGGCATTAAAATTGTATAATAGATCAATTCATAAATTTAGCAGGCAGTCACAGACGACTCAGGGATATACACTCACACGCTCGCACCAAGTTGATGATTATGCGTCTATGCTGCGGCTGCCATTATATAATAACAACTTTAGGCATATACATATTACACATCTTGAACTATTAAGCATCCGATTCTGAACCCATTCCGAACCCAATCCCGACATATATGACATTTTCACTCGACATATCGCGGCATACTACATTTGATTTTCCAGCAGTGGGACTAGAAATGACTCTACGCAAATTCGCTAACCGAATTCGGTTTGCAGTTTGTCGTTAACCCAGTAACGATGTTTCACAAAAACTGAGACTAATCAATATCAGAGCTGCACATGAAGTTGTTGAGTATGTCCTAACTATCTAACATAGTAGCATGGCTTGTCGAGTATATCCTAGCAATCCTTCACTGGCTACCAAAACTAACCGAGCTATGACTAAACACCCGAAGCCTTTTTCAATGCTCTTATCAGAATTCATGAGGCTCTTATCAGAACTAGCATAGCTTTTATAAAGATAACACTAATTGCCGATTCAACAGCGTTAAACTACTACCCTAGTAATACCCCCTTCCGGCATGCAATTACAAGCTATGTGGTAATCCAAACTACTTCAGTGCAGCACGCGGAACTACAAGTTAGGGAAATCCTTAAAGCATTAGGTAAGTACCAGAAACGACAGTCGACCTGTGCAAAACTTGTGTCCAGGAACGTTTTATTTCTATGCCGGGCCACGGACAGATTGGCACTTTTAGCTTGAAATTCAAAAGGATTCAAATAGACCACAAGAAACAGCATCACACAAAATTTGATGTTACAATGATAAAAGGAACTTGATTAATTAGATTAGTTGATTGTGTGTTAGTTAGGTTTTGTGGCACAAAATTCAAACAGGATATGCTGCGCCAAACACATAGTAAAAAAAAAACAAATTATTTAAGAGTAAAATACAATAACAAGTGTATAATATAAAATATTCCAAAATGTACACAAAATAACATGACATTGTAAAATATAAAACCAGTTGATAGATGGGGTAAGGATGATACAAAGTGATGTAAAATATTATATATGATAAAAAAAATCCTGCATCCAACAAAAATGAAAACAGGTTAGGATGAGGAGTTTCTCTTTTCAAGTTAATTAATGTAATGCCAGAAGTCCTGAAGTGTTTAAGACGATGATGTCTGCAATTAGTGCGCTCGTTTAAAAAGTGTTTTACACTCACTGATGTTTGAAACCAGTACAAGAAGGTTCATTTTCACCAATAAGCAAATGCCTGTGGTTAAAACGTGTGTGACCCACGGTAATAACGCAAGCGAGTTAAGATAACATCAAGTTTCCTACACTGAAAACTAGTCCACTTTTGTACTAAGGACTTTATTTCTTGCAATTTATGTTGAGTTTGCTGATTCCATGAATGTTGCCATTTATCATATATTATTTTACTAATAGTTGATACATGGCTACAGTAGTAAACTAATATATGATAAATTAATTAGGATCTCAAAATTTGCATCACACTGACAATCAAGCAAGCAAACAAAGACCAGATCAAGTTAAACAAGCAAGATCAATTATGCGTAAAGCATTGATTATAAAACATTTTTCAACTGAAATGCAATTTTATTTAAACATCTCCAAAGTGCAATACTTTCAGCACTCCTATATTTAAAAATGTTAGTCTACAATAATTTACACTATCCGACATAGAAAAAACAACATCATGAAGCTTTGACCGTATAATTCTGCAAAATTGCGAGACAACGCATCTATCGATGTATGCAGATGATCTGAAATACAAGTAGGTCACGAGGTAGAGCGACATAAAATGGATGGAAACGACAATTGAGCCAACAGTTGTTAATGTCTGTCGTCTACGGAAACCTGTTTTTCGTTTCAGAAGACACCTGTTGTTAAAGAGATGCCTGGTCGACGATGCCGAAGTCCGTTTTAGCATTTGAACGATCCTGCGAGGGGATTCATTTTAGGCCTACGTACGGCTGGGTGGTCGTACCGGCGTGTCGCCGTTGAAACTCGGGTAAATGAGTCCACTGTGCAGAGGATTTGGAGAATATTGAAGAAGGGTATCTGAATCTTCGCAGTGATACAGGTCTATCCAAACATACGTCAGCAAGCGTTGATCGAGGTATTCGAAGGCATACGGTGGAGGCCCCACAAGCGGCGACTGTCGATATTCTGCAGAATTAACAGGGTGCATTGGATGTTCCAATATCAGGGATAAGAGTTTCTTGACGATTGGCTACCAGCGGCTTGCACTCAAACCGTTCTTTACAAAGACTATCATTGACGACAGGACACCGACGTGAGAGATTGAAATGGTGTCGGGGCCGAGCCTCATGGACAACAGAATGGGACAGGATAGTGTTCAGCGAAGAGTCTCGATTCTGTTTGTAGAATGACACTCACCGTGTAAGAGTCTGGAGGTGACGTGATGACAGATCCAATCCAGCTGAAACTGCTGAACGCCATACTGTTCGACAATGTGCATTATTAGGGTTGCCATCAGCTTCGATAGTCGGTTACCTCTGGTTCGTATCAGAGGCACAATGAAAGCACGATTATGTGGTTGACGTGCTGCGGTCAGTTTCATTGCTCTACCTTCAGCGTTTTCAAAATGCTGTTTTTCATCAGGATAATGTGCGATCTCACACGACAACTATCAGCAGACAAGCCTTGAAAGTTATCCAAATGCTTCCTTGGTCTCCGCTGTCTCCAGATCTCTTACCAATCAAGCATGTATGGGACGTGATTATCCGTCGTTTAATTGTCCTGCCCCCTTCTCAAACAGAAGACGACCTGTGGAAGACTGATCACATTGTCTATGTCATTATTTATTGCATCATCCTTCTGGAATTAACATCACTTAGTTTTATATGCCATCTCTGTCTGTGTGTCCTTTAGCATCACACTATAATCGCTGTTTTTCATCGCATCGCTCTCGCATTTTCTGTATCGGATATTGTATTATATTTAGAAACTTAAAACTTCATCAAAAGATCTAATGCTATAAATCATATGCTTCTCTATGTAAAATCACTGAATTTTTTATTCATATCACTTATTATCCAGAGTCCAGTGTTACAGAATTTTACGTGGAAAAAATTCAACAATTTTTATACAACTCATCTTACAATCGCTTGATTGGTTTACATTGTGCATACAATAGAAATTAGGCTTCATTGTACGCATAATCAAAGCTTTGTGATCCTTTTAAATAAAAAATATTATAATTGCGTCGTCACAGAATTTAGATGCACAAATAATGTGTAAAAATAAAGCCGTTTTATGACGGATGCAACACTGAATAAAAATTTAAGTGGTCATTAAACATCACGATTGTTACACAGGGAAATATGGATAACATATTTTATTTTGAAATGAGTCACGTGATCTCTTCATTTAATATGGATGTAATCATCACTTCAAATTTTATTCAAAAAACGACCTAACATACTTTGCTGAAAATTGTTTTTGCACACGTTACGTGATACTTGGAATATTTATTATAATTTTCGAAGTAATTTGTGAATTTTAACTTCACTTAACATATGTTTGCAAAATTATGTCTTATAGGCTTATTATATTATATTTCATTTCTTCATCCTGGGTAAAATCTGAAACTAATTGGGTAATTTTATTCATTTTTCTTCCCATATATCCAATAGACCTTCTCAACAACCTACTAAAATATAATTTTGATAAATCCATTTTTACGGCTGTTATCGTGCGCACATACAGACAGATAAACAAACAGAATGAACAATGTAATAAACATTTTGCAACTGTGTTGGAAAGTGCTAATTAAAGGCTGTAATTTTTAAAATATACTAAAAATAATAGACTAGTAAAATATGTTAACATCACCGTTCATATAGTAGCAAATGCATGATTATACTATTTTCTAAAACATCAAGTTTGTTATTGCAGTCAAATAATTTACTATGTGCTCTATATGGGAGATTTAAGATAACTATGTCGAATTGATAAAATCATTTGTTAGTCATTTATGTTTTGAGGAAAATGTTATGTTTTTCTATTATACTAATGACTGTTATTTTTTAATTCTCTGTTAACGTAAACGGATGATACACTTCAGTTGTAGACGAAAATTTTATGTTTCAGCATTACAATGAATTGAGCGTTTTCTCGCAAGATTAGAGCTTCTCTACTACAGGCTGACTTATCAAGCATATTGAAGCGCACCATAGCTGGAAGAGCAATCCATTAGCATTAGTTCTCTTCGTATTTTCACTTTATTAAGTATTATTGAAATAATTATGGGTGGTTGTTCTGCACCGAACTGCTCTAGTCATTCTAGAAAGGGTTTTGAGCTATTTCGCTTTCATAAAAACGAAAAAAGAAGAAAACAATGGCTAATAAATAGTCGGCGCGATAATTGGATAACCGGTACTGGAGCATACTTGTGCGAGATAAGTTTTACAATATTCTAATAGAAACTTCTATTTTTATATACAGTATTTATTTTAAACACTTATTTTATAATTTCTGTAACTGTAATATGGATTATTAATGATTTTTAGTTGTTATAGTCTTATCTGAGGGCACTTGGTTTGTAATGTAAACATCACCTTGAATGCATTATACAGTCTTCCAAACCTAGAAGGAAATAGCTTCAAATTTTACATATATATATTAAAGATTTATTCCTGTTACACCAATATCTTTCAAGTTTTATACACTTTGTTGTATTTTTAGATCATAATGAATCACAAAATTGGTGAATTCTACTATCAACAAACTGTCGCCAAGTGGAAAACTTGCCATGTTATAGTAATTATGCAAACATAAGCTAAAATGGTAAATAAATCGAAATGCGTTTATCATAAAAGGTTTTTTTAATAGCATGTATGAATGTTTGTCTCACATATTTGAAAGTTTGTTAACTACTTTGTATTTAAAGAGGAAAATACTAATAATAACCCTACTGAGCTCGGCTTTTTTTCATCAAAGATTTTCAAACAATAGTTGTTCATTAAGTAGCTATTATGATAAACGTATTTCGATTTATTTACCATTTTAGCTTATGTTTGCATAATTACTATAACATGGCAAGTTTCCCACTTGGCGACAGTTTGTTGATAGTAGGATTCACCAATTCTGTGATTCATTATGATCTAAAAATACAACAAAGTGTATAACACTTGAAAGAAATTGGTGTAACAGCAATAAATCTTTAATATATATATATAGCTTCAAATTATATATATATATAATTTGAAGCTATTTTCTTCTAGGTTTGGAAGACAGTATAATGCATTCAAGGTGATGTTTACATTACAAACCAAGTGTCCTAAGATAAGACTATAACAACTAAAAATTATTAATAACTCATATTACAGTTACAGAAATTATAAAATAAGTGTTTAAAATAAATAATTTATATAAAAAGAGAAGTTTCAACTAGAATATTGTAGAACTTACCTCGCATAAGTATGCTCCAGTATCGGGTATCCAATTATCGCGCCGATTATTTATTAGCCATTGTTTTCTTCTTTCTTCGTTTCTAGAAAAACGAAATAGCCTAAAATCATTTCTAGAATGGTTAGAGCAGTTCGGTGCAAAATAACCATCCATAATTATTTCAATAATACTTCCTAAAGTGGAAATACGAATGGAGCTAATGCTAATGGTTGCGTTTCCAGCTACGGTGGGCTTCAATATGCTTGATGAGTCAGCTCGTATATAGAGGAGCCTTACGCAAGATGAAGGTTGTAAAAGAGTTTCTTGACAGTGACTCTAAAACAAATTAGCCCTGCTCGTAAGGTACACAGAATCTCAGAGATTCTCAAACTACCAAGTTTATATTTCACCAAGGCATCTTTTATTCATGACATCTATTTTCAATTCACGAGTATTATGAGTAACACAATGCTATCTTATGTCAACAATAGCTTGAAATACCTCGTGAACATCACCCGTTTTTCCCCAGACTTTAAGGGATTTTTTTAAAGTATTTATCCGTCAAAATATTGAAATCGAAAGTATTACGGAAATCAATACTTCCTTTATACAATAGTTAATGAAATTCATAAAAATTAATACACTATGACCCAAAGGACCTAATGTAACTAATGAAATAACAGCACAATAGACCTCTGGTCGCTGTGCTAGTCTCTCTTTGAACCACTCACATCTAAGTCATGAATAATGAAATAATCTATTTTCATTAATTGTTGCTATAAGTTTCAAAAGTCAATATAAATGTTCTTCTTCTTCAGTTTGAAGTCTCTAAAATAGTTTTTGGCAGAAACCATTAAAATTACTGCTCTTACCTTGGCTCATTCCCTTTACATGCAGTGTAACTAAAAATTCAAGTTTGTTTAGGATATTATGTTTTGCCTATGAAAGAAAAGTAACTAATGAATTAGTTATTAATCCATCCCTCATGGGGTGAAGTGAGTATTAGCACTTGAAGTCAGGATTAGCATGTTCTTCGTATGCATAGCAGTGCAAGCTCAGGGGTAACTTCGTTCTGATTGATCACAGGAAGCTAAAAACTGCAATTTTAATATAAATACATGATGATACTGGCGATGGAGGAGGGGTCATTCCATACATTTTTATACACTTCATTTCAAAAATGACTTTAAAGTAAGAATCGTACTACTAGTGTACACAACATTCATGTTCTGGTTTTGAGCTTAGTATGTACTCATTAGTATGGAATACTCATGGTAAGACAAAATTGTCTGTATATATAAAAAGTAAATAATATTAAGTAATAAAAAGTAAATAATATTAAGTAATAAAAAGTAAATAATATTAAGTAATAAAAAGTAAATAATATTAAGTAATAAAAAGTAAATAATATTAAGTAATAAAAAGTAAATAATATTAAGTAATAAAAAGTAAATAATATTAAGTAATAAAAAGTAACATATATTATGCCATCGTTGGCATCAGCTATTTCACACTTACCTCAAAATAGACGCGGAACCAGTTCATAAATACTGTTATCTGCAATGACAACTCGATTCCGATCCTGGAAACGCCCACTTATTGGCAAGTTCTGCCAGTATTAACTTTAAACATTAGACTCCGATATTCATCCCATCTTTCTACTTATAATTTCATGAAAGATAAAGTTTAGGTGTTGAAAAACTCTCGGAGAAGGAGAAATATATATGAAGTACGTTTGAATAAACGATAAATTAAATTATATTCCAGAAGAATGGCAAGATCGATAGGGTGCGTGTAAACAAATTCAAAAGTGGGGATTTCTAATAATTGACTCCTTTTATTATTACCTCTTGCACAAATTACCCCGAATACATAATTTATGAATTATGCATAATGCAAATACAATACGCAACTTCAAGGATGAAATGGGGCAAATTTCGATGAATGTATTTTCTTATATTTGATATTTACTAATTTCCTCTCCGTTATTGAATCATCAGTGGTGTATATTTTGAGGTGTTAAAAAACGAAGTAAACTCATCTCGGTGGTAAGCTACGATTTGATATATAAAACATTCATCAAACTTCTGTCTGGAACGATTTTCAAATGTATATAATCCGTTCGATAAACAGCAGAAAAGAATGTTGATGGCAATAAACTTTAGGATTAAATAAGAGAGACAATAGCACCAAAGAAAGAGTCTGTCAATAAATAGTTATTTCATGTGACCCAAGATATAGTTGCGAAAAAATATAATTAGAAAATATGAAAAGAAAGAAATAGGAAAAGGAGTAAAAGTCATTGGGCGGATTCAAATAATTTTATAATGAATGAATCTATGAAAATATGTGCACAATTTTTGAAAATAGGATAGAATCGTTTTCAGAAAGTTTCGTGTCGTAATTCATGGATAATCGTGTTAAAAATCGGAAAATCGACTGTCATATAAACATCACCTGTGTAAAATATGATTTCACAGTAAAATACATAATATTATAAAAAAAGTATTACTATTGAATATATTGCATAATAATTGTTAAATTGTTTTATAATTGTCTTGAGTGTGATCACTAATTATTAGCTATGCTTCATACATAGGTGTAATAATGATGAGTTATTATTAAGTATACTAATTAAAATAGCGGAAATAGTAGTGTGAGAGTAACTCTCATGCGCGACCACTGCAGATGTATTTTGTCAGCATTAAATTTCATGAAATATTTTAAATAATATGTTTTATATTGTTAAAATTAGTAGATTACAGACATTTATATAAATTATATAAAAATATTTTTCTAATCTTAATCCGTTACTCGATAGCAAAACCGATTGACTGTGCATCAGCGAATCACAAAAGTTTGGCTCCAACTATATCCTTCTTTTTCGGCATTCCATGCCACCCCACACATAAATCCGAGATTGTGTATGTTATGATTTAGGCATAACCTAAATGCACTACGTATATGCGTAAATGAACAGTGTTACATCTTTTATCATATTTGACAGCAACTGTGTTGTTTTCCTTTACAAAGACATTAGTGTTAGATAACTTGTGTGAGGCATTCTTATCAAAATAGAGGGCGAAGTCTATAAAGCCAGATCGTGTTATTTGAAATTGATTCCTCTGCATTTTTAATATGAAGAAGTTTGTATTTTTTGAAAAATAATTTGCTTTTAACAAGCGTTTAAGTTTTTTTTGTATAATGCTTAAAGTTAAAAAGAAAAATATATTTCTCTAAAATATTTTGAACATTTTCTTCTTCGTGGGAAATACAGCCTAGAGCAGTTCTGCAGCGTCTCAAACAGTTTCGCAAGCGGCATGCATCAGATGCTTCAAGTCTCCATTTGGTGATTCCTAAAAGCTTGAGGTCATTCTCTACATTGCCAAGCCATCTGGTGGGGGGTTGACCTGTTTTACCAATGTCTGCTTGATTGTTAAAATTGAGCCTGAAAAAATTTCCAAGAAATCTATTACGGTACGTTTTAATAACTTTAACAAGGTTAGGATGTTTATATACAGTAATGTCCAAAAGTTAAACATAGTTGCTGTTTATGTAAAAAATTCAGGAAATTTACATCGGTATGTAAGGAAACGCTGTATGCGGGTGTAATAGGGTGATAGAAGAAGGAAACAATGCAAAACAAGTATAATATCGACTTTTATTATCTAAAGAAAAGGGTTGAAAGAAAAAGGGCCATAATACGGGTGTGAACCTCAGTGAAACAAAATGATTAAAATAATTGGATGCTGCAGTTTAATGCGGTGTGTGAGAACTTCGGATAGCCAAGATTTCTCATACTTTCGATGAGGGTTTGGATGAGTTGTTTTCTGAAAGATTTCCAAGTCTCACGGAGAGCAGTTTTCAATCCCGGAATGGAGGAAATACTCTGTTGGATTCAGATCAGGAAAGTTGGAAGGCCACTGCATGTGCTTGATACCTTCAGAATGAAAGGAGTCATCAGCCAAGGACGCACGGTGAGGAGGCGCGTTACAATCCATGAATATGAAATCAGGACCAACAGCACCTCGAAACAATCGAACGGTATGCTCAAAGACTTCGTCTCTGTATTTTAGACCGGTAACCGACCCCGTGTCGAATATGTGGAGTTCTGTGCGGCCGTTCATTATGATACCTGCCCAGACCATGATTTCCCCAAACGGCAATCGATGTTTTTCGTGATGTTTTCCGGGTGAAAACGCGTTCCACTTTCTCTCCCGATCATGATACGATGAGAATCAGTGTGCAGGCTAAACCTGACCACTTCACTGAACATGATGGCATCGCCCACTGTTGTCCACTCCACTGTCGATGTTTCAAACTTCTGGTCGTTTGGCTTAGAGACCAACGTGTCTGAGTCTCCTGTAAACAGTTTGTCTCGAAACAGAGGCTCCTATGGCGGCTGTCAGGGCTAAACCCAGTTGTCTGGCAGAACGGTTCCTCCGACGTCGCGCAGTTTTCACCAAATATCGGTCTTGCTGAGCGGTTGCTACCCATGACAGACATGGTGCTGGTGATCGGATAATATCTCCAGTGGGTAGGAACCTCTGCCACAGTCGGAAGATCACACACTGAGGCACATTCATAATTCGAGAAGCTTCGGTTTGGGATAGACCGGATTCCAGCATTCCAATAATTCGTCCCTCCAAAAACATGTTGGCATCTTTGTGACACATTTTGTCCTTTTTATTATTAAAAACTTTCCTTACCACAGCAATTGCGAAATTCTGCCTTAACTGGTTATGTTGCGAGGCTGTTTTATACTCGTTCCGATGTGCGCCGGTGCTTTGCCCATGTCGACGTCGACTGAACTGTTTTGAATATGCACAATGATTTATCTTCGTCCCATGATTCTTTGCAACTGATTGTGAACCACTGTATCCACATTAATTCCGAATTTTTCGCATTTTACGAATTACACTTAATTTTGGACATGAGTGTATATTATTTGGACATGAGTGTATAGGTTATAGTAACGAATATTTTCCATCATCAAGCAATCATTAATTCCAGTGTTGATCTTATTTTTAATGGTTACTGTCGTCCCAAGTTATTTGAACTGTATGACTGACACTCTTAAAAGTTTAACCATTCGCCTGCAGAGGTAGAATGTCAGTATTTCCCATCGTAATCTTTATTGCTCTGATTAACTTTCGTTAATAGTTAGTCCCATATCTCTAACTGTAGACTCAAAATGTTTTAAAGGACAATGACATATGATATATGACATATTGCCGGGATCAGCTAATAATGTCGAGATCTTCGGCATGGACTAAAATCTACAGGAATATCTGAAAAATTGTCCCTTGTATTGCAATACCTGCATCTCTGATGACATTTTCCAGGATGATGTTAAATAGTAGGTACGCAAAAGCATCACCCTGTATCAGGGGCGGCACGAGGGGGCGCGGTCGCGCCCTTTAATTTTTCCTGTTCGTCTATCGGCTTCTCCCTTTTCTTATCGACTGTCCACAAGTCAGTTTTCTCACGCCATGGAGCTTCAAAAGAGCCGACCTTCGCTGTGAAGCTTCTCTCTTCCGGCTGGAACGAATACTTTTCAACTTGAAAAGATTGGGGGAATGTCATCCTTTTCACTTGAAAGTTTCAAGTATCCGATTAAATTTATGTGTAGTTAGTGCATGCTCATTCATTCCTTCTGCTAGAAATGTATTTCAGCAACTCAATGCATTAAATTTTTTCACCGAAACATCCTATAAAAGGCATGCTATTTTAGAAAAGATTCGCTCATCATATTAGAAATGATTCGCTCACAAATACTTTTTCTGGAGTCTCTTCAACTCTGTTTTTGCTAATCTCCCATCTGGTCTGACGGAGTCAGATCAGATCAGTAAAACCGTTGACTTTAATAAAATCCGATACCAAAAGGGGAGAACCATAAATGTCCTCCCTGTCCAGCCCGAGACAGTCCAAAATATGTTCTGGCGAAGCCTGGACTTGCCGGCACTTAGTGCAAATGGGAAAAGTTTTTTGGCCTCCAGAATACAACAGGCCTTTCAAGTGTCCACTGGCTAGCCGGGTTAGATAAGTGTTGAATTGCCTGTCACAAGGAAGAGACAGAAAAAGTCCTGGTCTATTTCCCCTATACCAGCAGAGAGAGGGAGGCAGAAGCCATTTTTCCTTGTTTTGGGCCTTTTACCTCGAGAATATAGTTCCAGGTAAGTAAGCTCTTCGGCAGCAGGAACAGGAAGATCCAGTCCCTCCCTAGCAAGGGAATCCGCCAGTTCGTTTGCGTGAATATCCACATGGGACGGGATCCACTGAAAGTGTATTTCATGCTGGAGGGGAGATGATTTTTACTTTCTGAAGATAGATAAGCTGGTTTTATCTCCAATGTGGGTCTAGTTTTTAAGGTGTTGAATAGAGCTACGGCTATCAGATAGTATACAAATACCTCCATAGTTGCCCGCACGCATTATAATCTCAAGTCCCATATTGATTGCAAGTAATTCGCTTCGGAAAACCGAGCAATAGTCGGGGTTTCGTTGTTTTATCGAGTATTCATTTGTAGGTGTTTTAATAAATCTCCACATCCTGCCTTTTCGTCCATTCTACTACCATCTGAGTAGATAGCTATATCATTTGGAGGGATTTTGGCAATAATCTCCAGGGCCCTCTTCAACTCTACAATCACTAAGTGATAAGAGGTGGTTTTCCAAATTTAAACCATAAAAGCACTACTTGATAATTTTGATGTGGTGATTCTAACATTGGAAAAATTATTTGAAATCGATTTTCTCAATGGCGGAAGAGCCAAAAAACTTTTGACATGCATGACATCGTTCGAATTTTTGTTCACTTTGTATTGCCCAGTGTTTTTGATCAATGCAATACTCTCTCAAAGCATCTTCAGACATCTGATCTTAATTTTCAGACTGTGCAGGATTTGGCTACTATTGAAACTGTTAGTTCTTTTCGCACTGATGCATAGTTCAATCAAATGTGGAGTTTTGTGACAGAACTTTGCGAAAAAAATTATTATTCTGGACTAAAACTGAAAAGGCGTAAAAAAATTCCAAGCGAATTCGGAGGTGGTGAAAAAAATCCCCATGATGATGTTAAATCATATCACAAAATCAATATTCAATATGAAATTATAGATTAAGTATCTACTGAAATTAAGACAAGATTTAATGAGAACAATATATCTTTTTTATTTGCCCTTAGTTCAGTATTATCAGGATCAGATGTCGAAAAATGAATGTTTCAAACATATGAAAAGTAAATAACTTCCAGAAGGAAGAATTGTTATGTGAATTGCAACTGTTTTATTTAATGGTGAAAAATGAAAACATAGACCATCCCAATTTTAAAAGTCGCCTGTATTATTTTAAAGAACGAATTTAAAAAATGTGTTTCCTGTTATAACATTATTAGTTAAATTGTTTTTGAGTGTGCCAATCAGCTCAGACAGTTGGGAAAAGTATTTTTCGTATTTCAGAAGGCTAAAAATTTATTTTCGCAGTACAATGGGACAAGAAAGACCTTCATCTTTAGCTGATTTAGCTATAGAACAAGATACACCACTGGATTATGCTGATATTGTAACAAAATGTTCTCTTCTTTGCCGTTCTGTTTCGCTGGTTCTCTGACTCTAAGAACCGGCGTTTAAAACTTCAATAAAAGGTAAATAAATATAAATATTTGTACACAGAAACAGCATGTTAACAACAATTACGTTAACATCCCCCCCCCCCCTGTTCACAAACATTTTATTTATTCCATATTGTGGATTTTCCTGCATACAAATCTCGCACCCCCAAATGAAATGCTGAAATGCCGCCACTGCCCTGTATCAAACTTCTATCCGTATAGAAGGCAATGAATAAAAGGAATGGAATAAAATTAAATGAAAGAAATATTTACATATTTTATATAGAGATCCAGGCGATTTACATTTCAATGACATCATTTGAATAAAGTTCATAAGTTTAGATAATTTAATACAGTTTTAAGTTTTCAAATGTAATAAATTATTGTAGTTTTGTGATAATTTTAATATTACTGCTGAATGTATCGCATTTTAGAGATGTTTAAACCAGGCGAAAATATATTTGAATGACTTCATTTGAATGAAGTCCATTTTTTTCAATGGCGTTTTAAATTTTCAAATATAATAAATCAATGTAGTATTGTGATAATCATAAAACTCTTATCGCTGAATGTATCGCATTTTAGAGATGTTTAAATAAAATCGCATTGCAGTAGGAACGTGTTTCATAATCAATGCTTTATGTATGATTGATAGTTCATGTTACGTCATTTAATCAGATGCAATTCTGTTGCACAAACAAATCTACGGAATATAAAGACCATGTAAACAATTTCGGGAGGGAGGTATCCATTTATTTTGGAAATCCAAGTGAATTTAATATAATACCGCCATTGTCTGCAGTGAAAAACATTTTTTCTGCTATATTTGTTTGCAATTTTTATCTCCATTTTCCCTTTTTCTCTTTTACATAGCTTTACACAAATTCAAGGCTATCTTGGATATTGTGCTTTTTGAAAACTTCTTATTCAATGTTATGAATTATTATAGGTAAGTAAAAGGTATACCTATGGGGGGAGGCTGCTCCTCGATGATGGCAGATCTATACCTCCATCACTATGAAAAAGGCACACATATATTAAACGAATTGCCGTATTTCCGTTTTGTGGATGATATACTTGTGGCACATCAGAAAACCAATATTAAATTTAACTTCGACTTTTACCCTGCACAATTGGATTTAATCGAAACTCCTGCAGATTCTGCCGATGAAATTAATTACTTGGATATTATCATTCACTTCGCTGAAGATGAACCCTTGTATACGATACTTTATGATAAAAGACGACATTTCAAGATTAAAGTGAATTATATTATCAATTGGAGGTCTAATTTAAGTCAGAAAGTTTTTCGTAATATCGTAATGAATCACTTTATACGGAACTTTATACGCTTGCATACTTATAAAAAAGACCGTATAAAAAGTGATGTTATATTTATCAAGGAGGCTATAAAACAAGACTATCCCCTTGGATTCCTCAGACATATTTATAATACCTATCATAATAAAACAGTCAACGCATTTGAAAATGATTTTGGCAAACGTTTAGTTTTGGGTTATAAATGGCAACGATGGTGTTAGTCCTATACACTCTACTCCCTTCTCTCTTTTGACTGAGGGATTTCAGTTGGACGTTTTACTTTTCTTGTGTGTTGTCACTCTGGATTCTGACTTTGTATGTATATCCTTGCTTTTACAGATTCGTAATGGAGTCCATTTGTTCCTTGTTCGGACTGTTTTGTGCGTCTTTTGCTTTGACGTTTGTACGGAGATTGGCCTCAGGTATTTTTCGGCTCCGGGAGTGTTTCCTTTGGAATAAAAGTCGAATTTTAACCGGGGAACTAGGGGTCACCACCCCCCTAGGCCTTTTCAAATTTCCCTGTTGGCTTTTCTCCACCCCCCCCTTTTTTGAGATTTCTTTGTAGAATTTTTCTCTTTTATATATATATATATATATATATATATATATAATATAAATATATAGAAATTGATAAATCGGAAATAAAAATGTTATAGTAACTTTTGCGCAAGGCAGCATGAGGGTACCAAACACTATATATATAGATAGAAAAATAAAAAGTGAAAAAAAATGGAAAAAAGGAAGGAAGGCTAGGCAAAAAGCTTACATTATGGCGGTAAGGGGTTGTGACCTTACTCCCCAGTTCAACGAGCTCGTCAGAAATACCGCGGCCTTTCACTCCATATATATATACATATATATATATATATATATATATATATATATATATATATATATATATATATATATATATATATATATATATATATATACATATATATATATATATATATATATATATATATATATTTAATTTAATACTAGTAATCGATATTGTGCTCGTTTAATTTTCAGACGCTTTTCTGCAGGTGCATTATTTGAAAATAAATGGAATGATATACATTTATTGTCAAAGCAGCTTAGTGGTCATTGTTGTAACATACTATTATTTATAAAGTTTAAATGTAATTTTACAAGCAAAATTATTAAATGTTTAACTTCCGGAATTTTTTAAACATACCTCACAAATGATATAAAATTCCAGACCATCAAAATATATTTGGACCAAAGTCTAGTGTTATATCTCATAATGGGGCTAAGGGTGTAGAGTTATTTACATCCTGCATTATAGTTATAACCCAAGCCATCGCTGTGTTATACTTGTAATGTTGTGGCATTATATGTCATATAAGGAAACATAGCAAACAGCATTGATGTTGCGCAGCCGCCTGGAAATATTGCACAGCGATAGTGCCAAAAAGGCTCATCGACATGTTTAGCGATAAGAAGGTTATAAGAACGCAGCATTGGACTTAGGACCGGGTCTGAAACCTGAATCGCCTTTGGTTGGGCCACGGTCCGATCAAGGAGCTCGAGGAAGGTGGAAGGGCTTCTAAAATTTTATTTTAAGATATCTATTATCTAACTGGATCAAATGATATGACGTCATCCGAAATGTTAAATTTTTCACTGTCTGATAAAATATTCCTATAATTTGATGTGAAACTGAAACATCTTAGGACGCGCGGTAGAGTAAATTTTGAAAGAAATGTGACTTAGTGAAATATAAAGGAAAGTATGTTTCGAAAGTGACATCATCTTGTCACAAATCAAGTAAGATGATTTGTATAAAAATTGCTGAATTTTTATCACTGACGATTGTTTAGCTCTGGAGACTGGTGCAAATAATATGAATGATTTTTTATAGATTAGCAAACAATTTATAGCATTTATAGCATTTTTTGATGTGAAGTTTTAAGTTTCCAAGTATAATAAATTATTGTAGTACAATTTTAATTAAAAAAAATATGAGTGTTGAATGAATTGCATTTCAGAGATCTTTAAATAAAATCGCATTGCCGTTGGACAGTTCTTCATAATCAATGCTTTATGCATGATTATGAAACACTTTCCAAAATATTTTCAACTTCCTTTTAATGCAAAAACGAAACTGTTTCTTGTTTATTTTTGCATTAAAGTCTCTGACCACCATCTTAGTATCGTTGCGTGGGCAATCATCATAGGTCAACTCAATAGGACATTAAATTTGTCATTATCATGTTCAGATGTATTCTTTGCAGGGACATGGGTGCAGATAAGACGTATTTTACAAATTCCCTCGCTGACAGATTTGAAATCAATTACCTTGTTCTTGGATCTCTTAGTGACGACAGTAAGTCAGTAGTAGTTTGGCAGCCTTGTTAGTAAGGCAGTACCAAAAAGGTTATAATTAATCTTGACGGCTGTAATAGACATCTCAGTTTTCTCCAAAATACCTTGGCCTATCCATCTACTATCTTGTATAGCCAAAATGTCAGCACAATATGTGTCTCAAAAACAATCGACAGATTTCTGATGTCTGCACTCATGTAGAGTGCGCGAATGTTCCATATTCCAATTCTCAATTCCAAATTCGCGCCATTACGTCAGGTTAAATTCAGTTCTGTTTTTACATATTAGGATTTTTTAACTGGAATGAGTTTACGGAGTGAAGTATCCAGCCCGACGACAAACTCCCATTCTGGAGAGCCCAAAATATCTTTACTCTGGGGTATCGCAGTTGGCCTGTCTGGCTGGGGTGACCCTGACAGTAGTTACGTTACCGTCAACATAGCTCGACTAATCTTAAACTCAAACAAGCCCACTCACCACGACAAAGCAGTAACACCGAAGCCAGTAGGTTAGAATATTTTAACAATATTATTTTTTTACATCGTAATACATCGGCGAACTCAAAAATGTTTCTTCAAATATATCCATTTTTTCTATATTCTATACAACCCCATACATAATAATTCCAAGATTGTGAGTCCTATGAATTATGCATAACCTAGATGCGCTATATATATGCATGAATAAAATGTGATACATCTTTCATCATATCTTAATTGTAGTATGTTTTTCCGCTTTATTAAAACATTAGTGGTAGATAACTTGTTTAAGATAAAGATATCAAAATTTGAAGGATAAATCGTATAATGTAAGATAACGTTATGTAAATTTGGTTCTGATGTGTAGGTAATGTTAAGTACAAATGTAATATTTTAATATATACAATTTGCATTTTAAAAATCACTCCAATAGTTACATTTTATACTATAAAGTTATTAGTAAAAATATATTTTTCTAAAATATTTTCATATACTTTAGAAATATGATTCTTTTACTTATTAGCAAAATCAATTGAGAATGCATCAGAAAACCCGAAAGTTTAGCTTCAAATATTTCCTTCTTTTTCCGTTTGCAATGCCTCCCCACCCATATTTCCGAGATTGTACATGCTATAAATTATGCATAACCTAAATGCAGTACATAAATTCGTGAATAAACATTGATGTATCTTTTATCATATTTTAATGGTACTGCGTTGTTCCCCTTTACTAAGACTTTTGTAGTGGATAGCTTGTCTGAGTTGATATGAAAATGGAGGATGAAGTGGTATAAAGCTTGATCACATTATTTGAATGTGATTCTGCTGCGTTTTTTTAATTTATGAAAGATTTTGTATTATTTTAAAACAAATGATTTTTATTTTAAAAACCATTTTAACTGTTATATTCTGCACGACAACATTAATGATCGATTGTGCAGATAAAATCCAGAAGTGCTGCTGGTTGAAAGGTTCAATTTTCTTGTAAAGTGCAATAAAAACTTTCACATTATATTATCTTTAATTTGTAACAGAAAATATATTATATATGACGGCAGCTAATTATACTATCCTCCTATGCTTCACCCTTTGACACATAGTGTGACCCTGTGACACATTTCACCGGCGTTCCTTCTGTATTTTATTTTTAATAGGCTTTAGTTTTAATTAAAACTTTTTTCAAAGGATGTTATTATTATACAAGTTGGTTTAATAATAACTCACAATTTTTAAACTGATTTTTGGAAATTATTTATATTTTAAAATGTTTTCTGAATATGGCAGTTATAATTTATTTTTATCTTAAAATTTGAAAATGCAAATTTTAGAAAAATATTTTTGTTAGAAATTTTTTAAATTATTTATTGTTTTCCAAGCATGAAATAAAAGTTATTTCATTGAAAGAAAGAAAAATATATTTAGTAAATCTGTGGTACTGGTGGTATATACCGCTAGGGACATATGTGCCCCAATCTGCTTAAGATACTTATATATAAAGAGTAAGTAGAGTGAGTTTCTTCTGCAATTCAGTACTGTGGAAATAACTGGTATGTTGTCATATGGAATAATACTAAATACCTATTATAGGGTTTCTATCTAGAAAAAGGTTGACCAAAAATATTCCAATGCTATCAGCATTTTGATGTTTCGCACTAAAGGAAAATGACAACCACCATAGTTGTGCCAGTGTTGTCGAAACATTGTGAGTCTGATAGCGATGTAAATGATATGTGTGGTTCACTAATAGAAATAAAAGAACTTAAATTATGATTAACATTATTCATCATTGCGTTGTGCGTTGTGTTTGAAATAACCCTCCAATTATTTATCATTAACATATCTTTCTTTATCTCTTAACATGGCCGTAAATTCATACATAGTGTATTTATTAACTAAATCGTACATTGCTTTATTGTGCCGCTATAAACCCTCCAATTATTTAACCTCTGTGTGAGTCCTGTAATGGAATTATTAATTAATATTGTACCAAAAATATTGCAACCAATTTAACTTTAACAAAACATTTATTAAAAACATAAAATACTTATTAAACTTAATTGCGATAATTACATACTTATTAATCATTTAGGAAGATAGCATGTGAGACCCTAAACCATATACCTAACGTATTTAATAACCTGTGGATATTTGAGGAAGACAAACCTTCAATTTGGGCCTTTGCAATAGACCATAATGCTTGCAAGTACTTGGATGCACTGAACACATCCTAGATGTCCCTTATTTGGGAACCTCTATGCAATATTCTGCTTCTTTAGTATTGGCGTTCTATCATAATGGCAGGCAAGCCTCCACATAAGTCATAACGTCGCAGTCGTTGCACACATCTACTCAAGTCATGATTTCAGTTATCTGTTTCAGTCATATTGTACAATTATATCGTTCGTCGTTCTCGGGTCACAGGTTGTGGTTCCCACTTTTTCGGGGGTGTCATTACCCCCTTATTTTTATTAAGTGAGAAATCAATACAATAAAATGTATTTTTAATTCAGAGCAATATTTTAATAAGGTAAAGGAGATTTAACTCGAAATTTATCAAATCATTTCTTTTGCGCAGATTTGTATTAGCAAACGTAAATTCTAATGAGGCTTGATTATAAAGAACAAAGGTTTAATGTTACTTAAGTTTAAAAAATTGAATAGATCGCCTTCTGTAGCACTTTTGTCCTACAAATAATTATAAGGAATATTTTACTTCATACGGAATTTAAACTAATAATTTACTTCAATACTTCTATTGTGGGAGGGAGGGAGTTAAACTGAAATTTTGGCTCCCAAAATGGTCGTTTTGAAACTGAAATGGACCCCTTTCTGTGAAAGGAAGAGGGGGTATTTACATATTTTGCCTAATATCCTAAAATTCCTAGTTACTGCCCTGCTTGAAAGGAGATGGAATAAAATCAATTACCTTATATATTTTAGAATGATAGAGAAGAAAGTATCCTTTCCGAAACAGTAGCGAGTCTGATAAGATGCGTGCAAGTGAAACCGAAAGTTGGCTTCTTTTTCGGAATATTTTCCGCTCCCTGCATTACTCCGAATATGTGTTCTGAATTATGCATATCCTAAATGCACTGCGTAAAAGCATGGGAGAACAGTGATACATTTTTGTCATGTTTGACAGGTTACTGCATTTCCCTCCTGAGTCATCTGTGACGCCTTGAGGTGCAGTTTTTAAAATTGTAACAAATGTGTTGTAAAATCGCTTTTGTGCAACTTGCATTGAACTCTATTGATTGTTAGTTGATCAATGTGTTAGTACACAGAGGAGTCCATAGAGTTTCGTCCAGAACAGAGCACCAGGCGCGAAGCGCCTTTAATCTCCAATCTCTAGGTGTGGTTTTTATCTTCATACTGTGACATTATTTCATGCACACAGAGGATAATATATATTATTTTTTAATTGTAGTATTCGCAATAGTATGTACACAACGTTAGTATGCACTTATGTGTCCATATTAATATTTTGTTTATTACTTCCCTTACAATGCATGGTAATGTATAAAGTACTTGAGTCATATCGAAAATGGCAACAATAGTTGCCATTTTATATTGTTTTGAGTTTTCTGAAACATGGAATATGCATTTCCGCGTGGTGTATGTATATCTTTCCGTCTCTGTGGCTGTGCAATGTATGTACGTCTAGCTCAACTACCCAACAAAATTCCACACAATTTGTTAAGCACATCACTTATGGGTTATCCTGGTGCTGATTAAATTTTGTTAATATTCCAAAAAGTAATATCTTGCTAAAAGGCCAGAAAAAATCGTCAGAATCTGCAATACAAAACTAAATATGCTTATTCATATTGATTCAACGGTTGTTTCGTGCTCAATTTCTGATGGCAGAAAGAATAAATCCACGCTTATTTCTCTAGAACCAAATGTTTTCGAGATATTTAAATGTTTTTATAATGCTTGCAGTCTGGTGATGTTTTATTATGCGACAGGTTGCCGGATAAATAAGAAAATGTTTGAAATATGTGCATTGAATATAATTTCAAATTAATATTCGTGTTATTTTGTGCATTTAAACTCAATTTGATGGATGACGAGTAAAGTGAAGAAAAATTGAATTTGAGCCTGTAGGTAAAGTTATGTGTTGCCTACATCACATTTATGGGGGTTTTTTTGGCTTCTTTAGTAGTTTTTTTTTTAAATAATTTTGAAAATGAAACGATATCATTTATAAGTTGATTAACTCGAACAATTTATGGAATAGGTGGCTGCATGTTGAAGGAATAGGAGGTCATCAGTTCAGAAATTTAACTTCTAACTGATATCTGAAGGAACTTCTTCAGATCTAGTGAACATAATTTCTCAACATCGTACTGGCATATCGTACTCAATATCGTAAATCAACGTCTGGACAGCCGAAGATCGCTGATTTGATTCGCTGCTGGTGCATACTTTTACAACCTCTATTGTAATTTACGTATTAAAATTCTCCATGTAGGTTATCAATAACAAAACACAAATTCACTTATTCGAAAGCTTTTACCGGAATTTTTACAATCATCGTTCTATTTTATGTTTCTTCACATCGAAATAAAACGACAGAGATCATTCTAAATTGAGCTTTTCTCCTATGCAATATACCTCTGTAAGATATCTGTCTACAAATAAATTAATGGGAGACAAGAAAATATCTCCTTTGAGATGTATTGTGATGTAGAGATTGCAATTTTTCATTCAGACAAAATTTCTCCCTGTCTCAAGCTATTTTATTAATATCTATGTTTATGCAGAATTCACTGAATCTTTGAAGAAGCTTTATATAGTTTTTATGCAAAGAAGTCGAATTTTATACACGCAATTATATTTTCATGATATTTATGCCTCTTTATTTCACAAGAATATTTTTGATAGCTACATAAATATCCATATATGTTTTAAAAGGTTCCAGGATCGCTAACGCTGAGTCAGCACAATTGATGCTAGAATAGTGGAAATATGACTCCGAAGATCTAAATGGCTTTGTATTTATTGATATTTAAATAAGTTCTTTCCGAAAAAACTGAAAACTTGATAGAAATGAAAAGTTAATTGCATAAATATGTCACAAGAAACATGTTCCATAAACACCAAAAACAAACGCAAAATCTTACAATTCCTAGGTAATGCAGCAACTAAACTATAGTAGCTGTAACAAACATCGGAATACCACCACATATTAACCAAATTTTTTTCCAACTGATTTTGTTATATCGCCCTTAAAGATGCTTTTTTTTAATTAGCGGTTTATTATATTTTTCATTAATGAGAAAATAATAGCGCGCATTATTGTTAACTTGGCGACATTTACCAAAAGTCACCAAATTGGCGATGTTTCTTTAAATTTTTCGCTGAGTTCACCTAAGTGACATCATACAAAGCGCGACAGCAACAGATATAGACTATTCTTATGTACTATACGATATAACATTAAGTCCACAGGATCTGTCTTCGTCCTGGTCCTTGTGATATACATAAGAAGACTTCGATCGCTTCGACTAATTCAAATTGCTGTTTTAAGAGTTTTATTTTAACCTTTTTCTTACGGGTGGGACAGCGTCCATCTCAAATGAAGAACCTCCTAAAAAGACAGGATTTGGCATACTTATCACAAACAGTTCGATCCACCTTTGCGAACATTGGCATCCAGGACGTCGATGGGAGGTTCTTCGTTTGGGATGGACGCTGTCCCACCCGTAAGCAAAAGGTTAACATTGGCATCAAGTCTTTGAGGTTTACGGATACGGTTTACATTTGCAGTTAAGTTGTTATTTTGTAAATTGGGTTAAGATTTTAAGACTTTCGTTTAACTTTAAGTCTATGAGAAACGATCATCTTCCGGATCTAGTAGACTTCACATACACGATTGATAGGTGACTTTTAAACGGGAACATCCTTTCTGAACCAGGATTAATATATAACCTCGGCGTTCATAATTGGTTCATAGGTCTACGAGAAGTTAGGAGAGTACAAATGGTTTAGATTGACGGTAAAGAAGGCTTCGTTTGATTCGCTATTTTGCCTAAAAGTAACCAAGTTAGTTGCATTATATCAAGTTTGAATACAATTTTCAAAATATTTATTTGAAAGGAGTTACTGAAATTCTCAAAAAACTGACACAGCTGCTAAAATTCAGTAACCTTATACAGGGTTTTTTACATGTTATAGAAAGTTTAATGTATTTGTTGCTTCCAGAACGTTTTAACCATAATTAAAGATAACAAGTAGATGATATTTCACCAATTTTTTGGCATATCTTTACAATTTCGTCTCCAATTAATTATCTGCATATACGTTAAATATGCACTTCATTGAATATATATGATTAAATACCGATAACTTGTAGACTATGCTATTAGACGTCAGACTTCCCAAGCCTGTGCGATATCTAAAACATTACTAAGTACACTGCCCAAGTCTAAATGTTCAGCTTTCATAAGCTATCTTTTACCAACAATGCCTTGCTATCTTTTAAACAATGCCTTGTTATGCTACATACCTTAATTGCAATATATTTAGCTGCATTAACTCTGTGGCTGCACGAGTTGTGCTGTGAGAAAAATCAACAGTCCTATAATGATACGAACAGTCCTATAATAATATGACCTTTAAGGTCTGTGTGTCTGACAGTTAACAAAATCTAAAAATAATAACTTTATTTTTCGCTGCAGAGGGACCCAGGATAAATAGATATCAGTAACAAAATCTAATTTGCACAATATGTATGAAAACAACTCCCTAAAGATTGAGTTTCTAGATAAAATTTCCCACATGAATTGATACATCCACTTTTCTTGAACATTTTAACAAAAATGGTATTTTGTAAATGTATTAAAGCATTCTATCTTCTTCGATTAAACGTGAAATAGATTTACATTTGCATTACTATAGTATTTGATTACATGATCCCAAAACTAGGAAAACATCTATGTCAAATTTACTTATTACGACATTCCATTTCTTTATATTCAGGCGAAAATTACGACAGATATATGTAATTGAGTTCCTTCTTGTATGGTAGACAAACATTTCTATGTAATGCATCCCCTTAACAATAAATAGATGCGACATAATGAAATATGTCTAATAGATTATATAGACATATAATATGATTATGCTTTTATACTTCAAAATATACTAAGGATTACTCGGGATTTAAAGCAGGAATAAATTTAATTTTTCCATTATGTTTTCAAAAGAAATAGATGCCCACAGTGCAAGCAAGTGTCCCCCGTGCTTGGAGAGTCGCGTCGGCTGTCCCCGCATGTTAAGCGGCGACAATAAGTCCTAAATAAAAGCTTAAATACTCTTTAGCCCATTTCGCAAGCTAGCAATATGCCTTGATCCTACGCTGGGCACATCGAGTGATATGCCCTAACACGACTATGTATTACGTCTTAAATAGTCTGCCCCGTATAATACATCCTGAATAAGCCTAAGTCCTAATTTTGATACGCTTAAAATTTACTTTTGTAATACTGCGTGGGTACAGTACTTCCTAAATTATTTGTTCTGATAGATTTAAATTCAGACTTTGTCCTCTGCATGGTTGCAATACGTCTAAGATAATATATTTTGATATACTCTAAATAAGATCATTGATACGTCCTAAGTAAACTCCCTTGATACGCTTAAATACTCTGCTTCAATATGCCCTAAATAACTTCTTTTGATATTTTGCACTTAATATGCGCTAAGTTTCGCTGAAATTAGAATGTACGTTTTCTAAATGAAAACATACTAAACAATCCTAAAAATGACATGGGCGTCGCGTCCATTTTACTCCCTTATCATTAAATTACCATTAGCGCACCAAAATCTCAAACGAATGTTAAACGTTCTCAACAATTGTTTACAATTCTGCCCGTCTGTTCGTCTATGACCCCCCCCCCCCTTTCCCGTTATCAATGATCACTGTGGAACCTCTTGTTTCTTCGGAATCGGGGAGAAAATGCTGCGATCGGAACTTCAGTTTCAGATTTACGACTATGTATTACGTCTTAAATACTCTGTCCCCTTTTAATACATCCTACATAAGCCTTAGTCCTAATTTTGATACGCTTATAATTTACTTTTGTAGTACTACGTGGGTATTATACTTCCTAAATTATTTGCTCTGATAGTTTTAAATTCAGATTTTGCCCTCTGCATGGTTGTAATACGTCTTAAATAATCTCTTTTGATATGCCCTAAATAAGCTCTCTGATACGCTCTAAATAAACCCCCTTTGATATGCTTAAATACTCTGCTTCGATATGCCCTAAATAACTTCATTTGGTATTCTCTAAATATTCCCTTATTTAGCTAAGTTTCGATGAAATTTAAAATGTGTGTTTTCTAAATGAAAAACATACTCGCAATCCTAAAAAATCCATGGGCGTCATGTCCAGCTTGTTCTCTTGTCATTAAATTACCATTAGCGCACCAAAATCTCAAACAAACGTTAAATGCTCTCAAACATTGTTTTAGATTATGTCCGTCTGTTCGACTAACCCCCCACACACACACCTCCGCCTTCTTGTTATCAATGATCATTATAGAACCTCTTGTTTCGTTGGAATCGGAAATAAAAAGGCTGCGATCGGCACTTGACTTTTAGATCTTTGAAAATTTATAAGAAGTTTAACAATAATATTAAAAAAAAATTATCAAAAACAGAGTCATGAAAACAAAATATTATTAATCGACGATATCACACAATTTTTATGCACAAATTTGGAATTGTGAGACGTTTTAATTTTTGGGTGTTACAATAAACAAATGTAATATTATACACTTTATAATCTTTGTGAACGCTAAGGAACTCGCTTGTGCGAAAATCGCTCAAGATGGCGCTTCAAAATTCAGTTACTAAAATGCATATTTGAATTTGAAAATAATATCGACGAAGTATTTTCTCTCAGGAGTCAAGTACCGCTATAACAAATTTCATGATCGCACAGAGCTTAGATTATTCACTTCAGAAGACACAATCAGATACACAAACATACATGTTTCTTTATTATAAACACTTTACAAAAAAGTTCAAAAGTGTTTATGACTTTGCTCATTCTGTCTGTCTCTATGTATGTCTGCATGTCCGTTAGCACGATAACTGCCGTAAAAATGATTATCAAAATGAAATTTTAGTATATTGTCCAGACGGTGTGTGGGACCTATGGGAATATAAATGTATAGTATCTCTCAATTAGTTTTGGATTGAATCCGGGTTGAAAAAATGAAGTACATTGAACCCTATGGGACACAATTTTTCAAACATTTTTAAGCAGAATTAAAATTTACAAATTGCTTCGAAAGTTTTATAAAATATTCAAATGATCACATAACATATCTAAAAAGATTTCAGCGAAATATAATTAGTAGTTTTTTAAATTAAAATTAAAATATTAATTACACATGTTATATGATGCGATCACGTTACCATTACACGAAGATATCACGTGACCCACTTCAAAATAAAACATGGCATTCATCTTGTGTCAAAATCGTAATTTTTAAAGTTCTTTCTAATTCATATTTAGTGTTAATATTCATTGATTTTACAAAGAGAAGGACGATTTTTTCGATGAAGTTTTAAGCATATATTTTTATTACTTGTACCTCCATGGTCTTAAGATTTTAAATAAAATACATTATTATAGTATTGTGATAAATGAAATGAACTAAAAAATGCTTTTGAATGAAATGCTGCTCTTATAGAGAGAGCCAGCCGTGCTATATTTCGGTGACTTCATTTTAATAAAGTTCATCAGTTTTCGATGAAGTTTTCAAATATAATAAATTAATGTAGTATTATGATAATTTTAAAATCTTACCAAGGAATATATCGCATTTTAGAGATGTTTAAATAAAATTGTATTGAAGTTGGAGGCGTAACTGAAAAGGCGTAAAAAAATTCCAAGCGTATTCGGAGGTGGTGAAAAAAATCCCCATGATGATGTTAAATCATATCACAAAATCAATATTCAATATGAAATTATAGATTAAGCATCTACTGAAATTAAGACAAGATTTAATGAGAAAAATATATCTTTTTTATTTGCTCTTAGTTCAGTATTATCAGGATCAGATGTCGAAAAATAAATGTTTCAAACATATGGAAAGTAAATAACTTCCAGAAGGAAGAATTGTTATGTGAATTGCAACTATTTTATTTAATGGTGAAAAATGAAAACATAGACCATCCCAATTTTAAAAGTCGCCTGTATTATTTTAAAGAGCGAATTTAAAAAATGTGTTTCCTGTTATAACATTATTAGTTAAATTGTTTTTGAGTGTGCCAATCAGCTCAGACAGTTGGGAAAGGTATTTTTCGTATTTAAGGAGGCTGAAAATTTATTTTCGCAGTACAATGGGACAAGAAAGACCTTCATTTTTAGCTGATTTAGCTATAGAACAAGATACACCACTGGATTATGCTGATATTGTAGCAAAATGTTCTCTTCTTCAAGTCTCTATGAACCGGCGTTTAAAACTTCAATTAAAAGTAAATAAATATAAATATTTGTACATAGAAACAGCATGTTAACAACAATTATGTTAATACCCCCCCCCCCCTGTTCACAAACATTTTATTTATTCCATATTGTGGATTTTCATGCATACAAATCTCGCACCCCCAAATGAAATGCTGAAATGCCGCCACTGCTCTGTATCAAATTTCTATCCGTATAGAAGGCAATGAATAAAAGGAATGGAATAAAATTAAATGAATGAAATATTTACATATTTTATATAGAGAGCCAGGTGATTTACATTTCAATGACATCATTTGAATAAAGTTCATTAGTTTCGATAATTTAATACAGTTTTAAGTTTTCAAATGTAATAAATTATTGTACTTTTGTGATAATTTTAAAAATATTACTGCTGAATGTATCGCATTTTAGAGATGTTTAAACCAGGCGAAAATATATTTGAATGACTTCATTTGAATGAAGTCCATTTTTTTCAATGGCGTTTTAAATTTTCAAATATAATAAATTAATGTAGTATTGTGATAATCATAAAACTATTATCGCTGAATGTATCGCATTTTAGAGATGTTTAAATAAAATTGCATTGCAGTAGGAACGTGTTTCATAATCAATGCTTTATGTATGATTGATAGTTCAGGTTACGTCATTTAATCAGATGCAATTCTGTTGCACAAATAAATCTACGGAATATAAATTTCATGTAAACAATTTCGGGAGGGGGGGGGTATCGATTTATTTTGGGAATCGAAGTGAATTTAATATAATGCCGCCTTTGTGTGCAGTAAAAAACATTTTTTCTGCTATATTTTTTTGCAATTTTTATCTCCATTTTCCCTTTTCCTCACGATTTTGGAATACAATTGCTTGTATTTAAAAACTTATATATATATATATATATATATATATATATATGTATATATATTAAATATTTAACTTCCGGAATTTTTTAAACATTCCTCACAAATGATATAAATAGCTAGACCATCAAAATATATTTGGACCAAAGTCTAGTGTTATATCTCATAATGGGGCTAAGGGTGTAGAGTTATTTACATTCTGCATTATAGTTATAACCCAAGCCATCGCTGTGTTATACTTGTAATGTTGTGGCATTATATGTCACGTAAGGAAACATAGCAAACAGCATTGATGTTGCGCAGCCGCCTGGAATTATTGCACAGCGATAGTGCCAAAAAGGCGCATCGACATGTTTAGCGATAAGAAGGTTATAAGAACGCAGCATTGGACTTAGGACCGGGTCTAAAACCTGAATCGCATTTGGTTGGGCTACGGTCCGATCATGGAGCTCGAGGAAGGTGGAAGGGCTTCTAAAATTTTATTTTAAGATATCTATTATCCATCGGAATCAAATGATATGACGTCATCCGAAATGTTAAATTTTTCACTGTCTGATAAAAATATTCCTGTAATTTGATGTGAAACTGAAACATCTTAGGACGCGCGGTAGAGTAAATATTGAAAGAAATGTGACTTAGTGAAATATAAAGGGAAGAATGTTACGAAAGTGACATTATCTTGTCACAAATCAAGTAAGATGATTTGTATAAAAATTGCTGAATTTTTATCACTGACGATTGTTTAGCTCTGGAGTCAGGTGCAAATGATATGAATGATTTTTTATAGATAAGCAAACAATTTATAGCATTTATAGCCTTTTTTGATGTGAAGTTAGAAGTTTCCAAGTATAATAAATTATTGTAGTAAAATTATAATTAAAAATAATATGAGTGATGAATGAATTGCATTTCAGAGATCTTTAAATAAAATTGCATTAATGTTGCAAAATGTTTCATAATCAATGCTTTATGCATGATTATGAAACACTTTCCAAAGCACTTTCCACTTCTTTTAATGCAAAAACGAAACTGTTTCTTGTTTATTTTTGCATTAAAGTCTCTGACCACCTTCTTAGTATCGTTGCGTGGGTAATCATCATAGGTCAACTCAATAGGACATAAAATTTGTCATTATCATGTTCAGATGTATGCTTTGCAAGTACATGGGTACAGATAAGACGTATTTTGCAAATTCTCTCGCTGACAGATTTGAAATCATTTACCTTGTTCTTGGATCTCTTAGTAACGACAGTAAGTCAGTAGTAGTTTGGCAGCCTTGTTGGTAAGGCAGTACCAAAACGGTTATCTTGACGGCTGTAATAGACATTTCAGTTTTCACCAAAATACCTTGGCCTATCCATCTACTATCTTGTATAGCCAAAATGTCAGCACAATATGTGTCTCAAAAACATTCGACAGATTTCTGAGGTCTGCACTCATGTAGAGTGCGCGAATGTTCCAAATTCCAATTCTCAATTCCAAATTCGTGCCATGACGTCTGGTTAAATTCAGTTCTGTTTTTACATATTATGATTTTTTATCTGGAATGTGTTTACGGAGTGAAGTATCCAGCCCGACGACAAACTCCCATTCTGGAGAGCCGAAATATCTTTACTCTGGGGTATCGCAGTTGGCCTGTCTGGCTGGGGTGACCCTGACAGTAGTTATGTTACCGCCAACATAGCTCGACTAATCTTACACTCAAACAAGCCCACTCACCACGACAAAGCAATAACACCGAAGCCAGTAGGTTAGAATATTTTAACAATATTATATTTTTACATCGTAATACATCGGCGAACTCTTTTCTGAACATGGCAGTTATAATTTATTTTTTTCTTCCAATTTGAAAGTGTAAATTTTAGAAAAATATTTTTGTTAGAAAGTTTTTAAATTATTTATTGTTTTCCAAGCATGAAATAAAAGTTATTTCATTGAAAAAAAGAAAAATATAGTTAGTAAATCTGTGGTACTGGTAGTATCTACCGCTAGGGACATATGTGCCCCAATCTGCTTCAGATACTTATATATAAAGAGTAAGTAGAGTGAGTTTTGTCTGCTATTCAGTACTGTGGAAAGAACTGGTATGTTGTCATATGGAATAATACTAAAGACCTATTGTAGGGCTTCTATCTAGAAAAAGGTTGACCAAAAATATTCCATTGCTATCAGCACTTTGATGTTTTGCACTAAAGGAAAATGACAACCACCATAGTTGTGCCAGTGTTGTCGAAATATTGTGAGTCTGATTGCGATGTAAATGATATGTGTGGTTCACTAATAGAAATAAAAGAACTTGAATAATGATTAACATTATTTATCATTACGTTGTGCGTTGTGTTTGAAATAACCCTCCAATTATTTATCATTAACATATCTATCTTTATCTCTTAACATGACCTTAAATTCATACATAGTGTATTTATTAACTGAATCGTACATTGCTCTATTGTGCCGCTATAAACCCTCCAATTATTTAACCTCTGTGTGAGTCCTGTAATGGAATTATTAATTAATATTTTACCAAAAAGATTGCAACCAATTTAACTTTAACAAAACATTTATTAAAAACATAAAATACTTATTAAACTTAATTGCGATAATTACATACTTATTAATCATTTAGGAAGTTGGCATGTGAGACCCTAAACCATATATGTATTTAATAACCTGTGGATATTTGAGGAACACATACCTTCAATTTGGGCCTTTGCAATAGACCATAATGCTTGCAAGTATTTGGATGCACTGAACCCATCCTAGATCTCCCTTATTGGGGAACCTGTACGCAATATTCTTCTTCTTTAGTATTGTCGTTCTATCATAATGGCAGGCAAGCCTCCACATAAGTCATAACGTCGCAGTCGTTGCACACATCTACTCAAGTCATGATTTCAGTTATCTGTTTCAGTCATATTGTACAATTATATCGTTTGTCGTTCTCGGGTCACAGGCTGTGGTTCCCACTTTTTCGGGGGTGTCATTACCCCCTTACTTTTATTTGCCGCATTCAGTGGGACGCCACAAGCTCATTTTTTCATTGGTTACTTATTTAACCAATGGAACCATTCCACATCCTCGTAAGGGTCAGCTCGGCCCCTCTGTCATGGCACCCTTAAATTTATGGCTTTCTGACCTTTAGGTTCACGGGTTATAAAACTCGGTGCCATCCAGACTACACGTATTGTTCGATGTTTCGTACACAATAAATATTCTCATAAAACTGTCTCATCAAATTGTGAGATCAATTTCTGGTCTCACAATATGCTATAGAAATGACAGATAAAAGCAGATTGAAAGAACACTAGATCCAATTAATGTAATATTTCTTTCAGAAATTGGTGATAGTATATGTGGGAAGTTAGATGTGGAAGATGAAGCCTTTCTAGAACAATGTTTGAAAACTGAATAGAAAAATTATTGTCATTATTGACGAAAAAATGGTAAATATAATATAAAATGACGAATGTGTGAAAAACATCAGTAATACTGATGAATCCAGACTACACGTATTGTTCGATGTTTCGTACACAATAAATATTCTCATAAAACTGTCTCATCAAATTGTGAGATCAATTTCTGGTCTCACAATATGCTATAGAAATGACAGATAAAAGCAGATTGAACGAACACTAGATCCAATTAATGCAACATTTCTTTCAGAAATTGGTGATAGTATATGTGGGAAGTTAGATGTGGAAGATGAAGCTTTTCTAGAACAATGTTTGAATACTGAATAGAAAAATTACTGTCATTATTGACGAAAAAATGGTAAGTATAATATAAAATGACGAATGTGTGAAAATCATCAGTAATACTGATAAATATAGGAGTCCTGAACTAAACAATTTATCGAAAAGAGCCTACTTGTTTCATTTAGCCGATAGAAAAATGAAGACTAAAAATCAAACACGATATTGAAAGAAAATTAAAGAAAACAGGAAAGGTAGATAGGTGAAATAAAATACACAATGCTGTTTTACCAGATGCTGGTATTAAATTTAAATGGAATAAAGCTGTTCGCTGAAAAATCTGCAAAAGATGGCTTATTTTATGTGTCTAATTTTAAAAGTTTAGTTAAAGATACCATTTTTCCACAAACTGATTTATATGCTCAATAGAAGAGTGAAGTATTTGAGGTATCTATAGAGAGGAGGTATCTGAGGCATATACTTTGTTACGAATACCATATTCTTATACGTTTAGGAAATTTCTGGGCGACTGATGGTGTTTTGAGAATAAACTTGATTGCAATCACTGACTTATAAAAAATGTGTTGATATTTTAAGAAATTTACACTTCAACGATATTGACAAAGATATGCCACGACATGATAAGAGTCGAGAGCTAAAATTTTGACTAAAATTGAAAATTTTAATAAAGTTATTTCAGTTGCTGTTGCGCCAGAAGTGCATCAGTTAAAGAAAGAGAAAGAAGTGCAAAACCTGATCGGACCAAAAAAAATGTAAAACGGTACCAATATCTTCTGCATAATGTGTGTGCGCAATTTTTATCTAGCAAACAACAGAAATTGCTTCAAAGAGTATCATGTATCCAAATAGTACATATATCCAATGATAAGTTCATTTATTTAATCATGAAACTCAGAATGTTTCATTCTGTTAACACCAAAATTTTATCTAAAAGGCAGAATAGGATAACGGTATCCCTTATATCAATTTTGTCATTAAGGTAAATTTGATTTGGGGGTCTCGGTCCATATTTTAAAATTCTACATATTTAAAATTGAAATTTCAACTAATTCTAGTTATTTGCGGCTAAATTAATTGAAATTGACAAAAAATATAAACAATCATATTTAATAAATATCTGCTTCAAAGGGCTAACTGCCTTCATATTTAATATGTTTTCTGGTAATTGTATTTTTTTTTTGGTAATTGATGCAAATTTGTAATATATATGTTGATTACAAATCCAATTTGCATGTTTATTTTGCGTATGTTGTCAAGTGAGAAATCAATACAATAAAATGTACTTTTAATTCAGAGCAATATTTTAATAAGGTAAAGGATATTTAACTCGAAATTTATCAAATCATTTCTTATGCGCAGATTTGCATTAGCAAACGTAAATTCTAATGAGGCTTGATTATAAAGAACAAACGTTCAATGTTACTTACGTTTCAAAAATTTACCAGATCGCCTTCTGTAACACTTTTGTCCTAAAAATAATTATAAGGAATATTTTACTTCATACGGTATTTAAACTAATAATTTACTTCAATACTTCTATTGTGGGGGGGAGGGAGTTAAACTGAAATTTTGGCTCCCAAAATGGTCGTTTTGAAACTAAAATGGACCCCTTTCTGTGAAGGGAAGAGGGGATATTTACAAATTTTGCCTAATATCCTAAAATTCCTAGTTGCTGCCCTGCTTGAAAGGAGATGGAATAAAATCAATTACCTTATATATTTTAGAATGATAGAGAAGAAATAATCCTTTCCGAAACAGTAGCGAGTCTGATAAGATGCGTGCAAGTGAAACCGAAAGTTGGCTTCTTTTTCGGAATATTTTCCGCTCCCTGCATTACTCCGAATATGTGTTCTGAATTATGCATATCCTAAATGCACTTCGTAAAAGCGGGGGAGAACAGTGATACATTTTTGTCATGTTTGACAGGTTACTGCATTTCCCTCCTGAGTCATCTGTGACGCCTTGAGGTGCAGTGTTTAAAATTGTAACAAATGTGTTGTAAAATCGCTTTTGTGCAACTTGCATTGAACTCTATTGATTGTTAGTTGATCAATGTGTTAGTACACAGAGGATAATATATATTATTTTTTAATTGTAGTATTCGCAATAGTATGTACCACTTATGTATCCATATTAATATTTTGTTTATTACTTCCCTTACAATACATGGTAATGTATAAAGTACTCGAGTCATATCGAAAATGGCAACATTAGTTGCCATTTTATATTGTTTTGAGTTTTCTAAAACATGAAACATGCATTTCAGCGTGGTGTATGTATATCTTTCCGTCTCTGTGGCTGTGCAATGTATGTACGTCTAGCTCAACTACCCAACAAAATTCCACACAATTTGTTAGGTACATCACTTATGGGTTATCCTGGTGCTGATTAAATTTTGATACTATTCCAAAAAGTAATATCTTGCTAAAAGACCAGCAAAAATCGTCAAAATCTGCAATACAAAACTAAATATGCTTAGTCGTATTGATTCAACGGTTGTTTCGCGCTCAATTTCTGAAGGCAGAAAGAATAAATCCACGCTTATTTCTCTAGAACCAAATGTTTTCGAGATATTTAAATGTTTTTATAATGCTTGCAGTCTGGTGACGTTTAGTTATGCGACAGGTTGCCGGATGAATAAGAAAATGTTTGAAATCTGTGTATTGAATATGATTTCAAATTAATATTTGTGTTATTTTGTGCATTTAAACTCAATTTGATTGATGACGAGTAATGTGAAGAAAAAGTGAATTTGAGCCTGTAGGTGATGTTATGTGTTGCCCACATCACATTAGAGGGTTTTTTCCGGCTTCTTTAGTAGTTGTTTTCTGAATAATTTTGAAAATGAAACGATATCATTTATAAGTTGATTAAATCGAACAATTTATGGAATAGGTGGCTGCATGTTGAAGGAATGAGAGGTCATCAGTTCAGAAATTTAACTTCTAACTGATATCTGAAGGAACTTCTTCAGATCTAGTGAATATAATTTCTCAACATCGTACTGGCATATCGTACTCAATATCGTAAATCAACCTCTGGGCAGCCGAAGATCGCAGATTTGATTCGCTGCTGGTGCATACTTTTACAAACTCTATTGTAATTTACGTATTAAAATTCTCCATGTAGGTTATCAATAACAAAACAAAAATTCACTTATTCGAAAGCTTATACCGGAATTTTATACAATCATCGTTCTATTTTATGTTTCTTCATTTCGAAATAAAACGACAGAGGTCATTCTAAATTCAGCTTTTCTCCTATGCAATATATCTCTGTAAGATATCTGTCTACAAATAAATAAATGGGAGACAAGAAAATATCTCCTTTGAGATGTATGGTGATGTAGAGATTGCAATTTTTCATTCAGACAAAATTTCTCCCTGTCTCAAGCTATTTTATTAATATCTATGTTTATTCAGAATTCACTGAATCTTTGAAGAAGCTTTATATAGTTTTTATGCAAAGAAGTCGAATTTTATACAGAGAATAATATTTTCATGATATTTATGCCGCTTTAATTCACAAGAATATTTTTGATAGCTACATTAATATCCATATATGTTTTAAAAGGTTCCAGGATCGCAGACGCTGAGTCAGCATAATTGATGCTAGAATAGTGGAAATATGACTCCGAAGATCTAAATGGCTTTGTATTTATTGATACTTAAATAAGTTCTTTCAGGAAAAACTGAAATCTTGATAGAAATGAAAAGTTAATTGCATAAATATGTCACTAGAAACATGTTCCATAAACACCAAAAACAAACGCAAAATCTTTAGCGGTTTATAATATTTTTCATTAATGAGAAAATAATAGCGCGCATTATTGTTAACTTGGCGACATTTACCAAAAGTCACCAAATTGGCGATGTGTCTTTAAATTTTTCGCTGAGTTCACCTAAGTGACATCATACAAAGCGCGACAGCAACAGATATAGGCTATTCTTATGTGCTACACGATGTAACTTTAAGTCCACAGGGTCTGTCTTCGTCCTGGTCCTTGTGATATACATAAGAAGACTTCGATCGCTTCGACTAATTCAAATTGCTGTTTTAAGAGTTTTATTTTAACCTTTTTCTTACGGGTGGGACAGCGTCCATCTCAAATGAAGAACCTCCTAAAAAGACAGGACTTTGCCATACTTATCCCAAACAGTTCGATCCACCTTTGCGAACATTGGCATCAAGTCTTTGAGGTTTACGGATACGGTTTACATTTGCAGAAAAGTTGTGATTTTGTAAATTGGTTTAAGATTTTAAGACTTTCGTTTAACGATAAGTGTATGAGAAACGATCATCTTCCGGATCTAGTAGACTTCACATACACGATTGATAGGTGACTTTTAAACGGGAACATCCTTTCTGAACCATGATTAATATATTGCCTCGGAGTTCATAATTGGTTCATAGGTCTACGAGAAGTTAGGAGAGTACAAATGGTTTAGATTGACGGTAAAGAAGGCTTCGTTTGATTCGCTATTTTGCCTAAAAGTAACCAAGTTAGTTGCATTATATCAAGTTTGAATACAATTATCAAAATATTTATTTGAAAGGAGTTACTGAAATTCTCACAAAACTGACACAGCTGCTAAAATTCAGTAACCTTATACAGGGTTTTTAACATGTTATAGAAAGTTTAATGTATTTGTTGTTTCTAGAATGTTTGAAACCATAATTAAAGATAACAAGTAGATGATATTTCACCAATTATTTGGCATATCTTTACAATTTCGTCTCCAATTAATTTTTTGATCATACGTTAAATTTGCACTTCATTGAATATATATGATTAAATACCGATAATTTGTAGACCATGCTATTAGACGTCAGGCTTCCCAAGCCTGTGCGACATCTAAAGCATTACTAAGTACACTGCCTAAGTCTAAATGTTCAGCTTTCATAAATTATCTTTTACCAACAATGCCTTGCCATCTTTTAAACAATGCCTTGTTATGCTACATACCTTAATTGCAATGTATTTAGCTGCATTAACTCTGTGGCTGCACGAGTTGTGCTGTTAGAAAAATCAACAGTCCTATGATGATACGAACAGACCTATAATAATATGACCTTTAAGGTCTGTGTGTCTGACAGTGAACAAAATCTAAAAATAAAAACTATATTTTTCGCTGCAGAGGGACCCAGGATAAATAGATCTCAGTAACGAAATCTAATTTGCACAATATGTATGAAAACAACTCCCTAAAGATTGAGTTTCTAGATAAAATTTCCCACATGAATTGAAACATCCACTTTTCTTGAACATTTTATCAAAAATGTTATTTTGTAAATGTATTAAAGCATTCTATCTTCTTCGATTAAACGTGAAACACATTTACATTTGCATTACTATAGTATTTGATTACATGTCCCAATACTAGGAAAACATCTATGTCAAATTTACTTATTACGACATTCCATTTCTTTATATTCAGACGAAAATTACGACAGATATATGTAATTGAGTTCCTTCTTGTATGGTAGACAAACATTTCTATGTAATATGTCCCCTTAAGAATAAATAGATGCGACATAATGAAATATGTCTAATATATTATATAGAAATATAATATGATTATGCTTTTATACTTCAAAATGTACTAAGGATTACTCGGGATTTAAAGCAGGAATAAATTTAATTTTTTCATTATGTTTACAAAAGAAATAGATGCCCACAGTGCAAGCAAGTGTCCCCCGTGCGTAGACTGTCGCGTAGCCTGACCCCGCACGTTAAGCGGGGACAGACGAAAATAAGTCCCACATAATAAGTCCCAATTAAAAGCTTAACACTCTTTAGCCCATTTCGCAAGCGAGCAATATGCCTTGATCCCATTCTGGGCACATCGAGCGATATGCCCTAGCACGACTATGTATTACGTCTTAAATACTCTCTGCCCCCGTTGTTGTTGAGACCCAGACCGTCCGACCTACCAGAAAGGTGTAAGGTAACTGTATGGACGGCCGGGAAGTGCCACCCAATTTAGACCGGAACCCAGTGGGGGAGGCATCCACAGGGACCGTACCCTCCTTCCCTACCACCAACCTCTCGGAAGGACTTACGGACCCACATGTTTAACGTGATCGTACTCCGCATGAACACGGCGGCATTTGTGGCAGCGTGCAAATCTAGCGCGCAAAACCACGGGGATACCGCACCCGAGATGGCCAACAGCACGCGGCGTTCCGAGGTGGTCACCCACCAAGTACTAACCGCGCCCGATGCTGCTTCACTTCGGTGATCTAACGAGAACCGGTGTTTTCAGCACGGTACGGCCGTTGGCCCACTCTCTGCCCCCGTGTAATACATCCTAAATAAGCCTAAGTCCTAATTTTGATACGCTTAAAATTTACTTTTGTAATACTGCGTGGGTATAATACTTCCTAAATTATTTGTTCTGATAGTTTTAAATTCAGATTTTGTCCTCTGCATGGTTGTAATACGTCTTAAAAATATCTTTTGATATGGCCTAAATAAGCTCATTGATACGTCCTAAATAAACTCCCTTGATACGCTTAAATACGCCCTAAATAACTGCTTTTGATATTTTGCACTTAATATGCGCTAAGTTTCGCAGAAATTAGAATGTACGTTTTCTAAATGAAAACATACTCGCAATCCTAAAAATGACATGGGCGTCGCGTCCATTTTACTCCCTTATCATTAAATTACCATTAGCGCACCAAAATCTCAAACGAATGTTAAACGTTCTCAACAATTGTTTAAAATTCTGTCCGTCTGTCCGTCTATGAGACCGCCCCCCCCCCCTTTCCCGTTATCAATGATCACTGTGGAACCTCTTGTTTCTTCGGAATCGGGGAGAAAATGCTGCAATCGGAACTTCAGTTTCAGATTTACGACTATGTATTATGTCTTAAATACTCTGTCCCCGTGTAATACATCCTAAGTAAGCCATATTCCTAATTTTGATACGTTTATAATTTACTTTTGTAATACTACATGGGTATAATACTTCCTAAATTATTTGCTCTGAGAGTTTTAAATTCAGATTTTGCCCTCTGCATGGTTGTAATACGTCTTAAATAATATCTTTTGATATGCCCTAAATAAGCTCTTTGATACGCTCTGAATAAACTCCCTTTGATACGCTTAAATACTCTGCTTCGATATGCCCTAAATAACTTCTTTTGGTATTCTCTAAATATTCACTTATTTAGCTAAGTTTCGTTGAAATTTAAAATGCATGTTTTCTAAATGAAAAACATACTCGCAATCCTAAAAATTCCATGGGCGTCATGTCCAGTTTGTTTTCTTATCATTAAATTACCATTAGCGCACCAAAATCTCAAACGAACGTTAAATGCTCTCAAACATTGTTTTAGATTCTGTCCGTCTGTTCGCCTAACCCCCCACCCCCCACACCTCCGCCTTCCCGTTATCAATGATCATTATAGAACCTCTTGTTTCGTCGGAATCGGAAATAAAAGGCTGCGATCGGCACTTGACTTTTAGATCATTGAAAATTTATGAGATGTTTCACAATAATATAAAAAAAAAAATATCAAAAACAGAGTCATGAAAGCAAAATATTATTAATCGACGATATCACACAATTTTTATGCACAAATTTGGAATTGTGCGACGTTTTAATTTTTGGGTGTTGCAATAAACAAATGCGATATTATACACTTTATAATCTTTGTGAACGCTAAGGAACTCGCTTGTGCGAAAATCGCTCAAGATGGCGCTTCAAAATTCAGTTACTAAAATGTATATTTGAATTTGAAAATAATCTCGACGGAGTATTTTCTCTCAGGAGTCAAGTACCGCTATAACAAATTTCATGATCGCACAGAGCATAGATTATTCACTTCAGAAGACACAATCAGATACACAAACATACATGTTCCTTTATTATAAACACTTTACAAAAAAGTTGAAAAGTGTTTATTACTTTGTTCATTCTGTCTGTCTGTATGTATGGCTGTCTGTCCGTTAGCACGATAACTGTCGTAAAAATGATTATCAAAATGAAATTTTAGTATGCTGTTCAGACGATGTGTGGGACCTATGGGAATATAAATGTATAATATCACCCAATTAGTTTTGGATTGAATCCGGGTTGAAAAATGAAGTACATTGAACCCTATGGGACATAATTTTTCAAACATTTTTAAGCAGATTTAAAATTTACAAATTCCTTCGAAAGTTTTATAAAATATTCAAATGATCACATAACATATCTAAAAAAAATTCATTTTTCATTTTATAAGTTCATATTTTCATGTGTCTGTGACGGCTTAAATAGACTTTAATTTAGGTCAAATAGTTTCAGTTGGGTCGACATAGTTTTCCGCTTATTTGCGCGTTTAGGTCCAAACTTTTTGAGAAATGAATTCAAATGATTTCCGAAACGTACGCATAATAATTTATCTACATTTGCGATTTATTTCACGTTGTGAAACAGCTTATTATTAGTTATTTAACTTTATACTTTCATTGTTATTTTATGAAATTATCATAAAAATTTTACAGTTATTCTTATTTTTAGCTTTATTACTTTCCTTACATACAATATTGTATAAGAAAAGTATTGTGACGGGGTCGAAAATTCGAATTCGAGTTTCCGACGGGAAAGCATGTTTGAAGCATCCTTGATCACAAATCGAACATTTTGAGGTGATGTCTGTGTGTGTGTGTGTGTGTGTGTGTGTGTGTGTGTGTGTGTGTGTCACTGAATCTGTGGAGACGATAACTGACGAACAAATGGACCGATTTGAACGAAATTTGGTACAAAAATTACAATTCGTGAATACTGGAAGCCTATTGTTTTTATACGCAATCGAATGTTCAGAACCTCCCTAAATTTATTTTGAAAAAATCATAAAAAAATCAAAACATCTAATACAGTTTCGCAAATAGACATTTCTTATATAATTTTTCATCAGAAAACGAATAACATAAATTTTAGAACACGTGATTATTATTAAAATGATTAATATATGATAATAATAGTAAATATATAATTATTATTAATTTATGAACCGTTCTCGAGATATTCCCCATTTTTCAAAAAAATTATTAAAAAATTATATAAAATAAAAAAATGTATTTCCTATTATGAAACATGTTCACTTTTCTTACGTAATATCATGCGATAAATTGGGTGACATCATTCTCATGGATCTAACGCTTTCCATTCATGAAAAAAAATACTTTGTGTAATACTTTTGTGATTGAACGCCAATAGTCATTTATCTGCTGTAAGAATAAATAATGTTTTCGTCCATAACGCTTGGCGAGATTTTTTCGACAAATTTTGCGGAATTTCGCCAACTTGGAGACTTTTTTAAATGTTACCAAATCAAAGAAAATGGATAAAAATGACGCTAATTCAATGAAAATAACGACTATTTATCGAAAATTCAATATATTGGAAAAAATTTACTATAAGAAATCTACTATAAGTATCTACTATAAAAATAACCTATTTTGTTTTAACTGTAAAAGTAGTAAATACATTGCATTATATAAGGAGCGTCATGTGCTGCCCACATTAGAATTTTTTATTTGTATTAATAGTTCGAAAGCAAATTATTGTGTATATATGTAGCTAAAGGATAAATGTATTTGCGCCTTAAGTGCGTTGAAGCAATGACTTCCTTTTGAAGAGACCATTTCGACTGTAAAAGCTTGCATTTCCGTCCCAGTAGCTCATTTGGGAGAGAGAGTCGTCTTTGGAGGAAAGAGTCGTCTGCGGTTCGAGCCCCAGCTTCAACACCAAAGTTCTTCACACTTTCCTTAAAAGGAATATCCGCTCCGTTTTTCCACATAATACAGAAAAAAACGATAGATGAATAATTTGAAGAACAAACGGAATAGGAGAACTAAATCGAATAAAAACATAGCAATCAGAGTGAAACGAAACGTACCATGATGCGATCGAACGGAGCGGAAACAGCTAAGAGTGATGCAGCTTCAAAGGTGGAACGTGTGGAACCAACGGAGACGGTAATTTGGAATAAAGACGCAAAATGCGATCATGGATGTGGAGGGGAAAGTGGAACTCGTGGAAAAATTTATAGAATATGAGGAAGTTTGTCAGGTACCAAAGAAGCGGAACAAGACAAGACAGACAAATTGGGATGACAAAGGTGTGAAACGTGATGGGGCAGAACAGACTGACAGGTGGGATACAGTATTAGCAAAATCGCAAGAAAAAGAGTAAAGCAAAATCATATCAGAATACTCGGAAAATGGAGATGAAACGTGGCAGAAAAGTACAATGTTGCCTGAGGATAGAATGCAACGAATAAAAACACGTAAAATTCGAACTTCAGACCTTCAAATAAACCCTTCTTCCCTTTTTTAGCTTTGGGACATACAATTCTTCACTATTATTTCCTTTGAATGAATAGGAGCTAAAATCGAATCAGATTTTTTGAAGTCCTGTGTATCCATAAATTCTCTCATGGGATTGGTGTCCGAATCAAACTAGTTCTCCAGGCCAAAGTTGGACTCGTATGCATAAATATAACAGTGAATCACAAAGATAACTCAATACAGTCCAATACATGAGGTGCAATTATCGTCTGTAAAAAGATCCTTTTGTGAAATCATTTATTTAACAGGAAAATAGTCTTCTTCTTAAGTTGGAAGCGACAAGATGGCTTCAGCCAAGTTATTACTTTCCTTATATACATAATGTATAAGGAAAGTATTGTGACGGGGTCGAAAATTCGAATTCCAGTTTTCGACGGGAGCGCACGTTTCAAGCATCCCTGATCACGAATCAAATATTTTTGAAGTGATATCTGTGTGTGTGTGTGTGTCAGTGAGCCTGTGGAGACGATAACTGACGAACGAATGGAACGATTCGAACGAAATTTGGTACAAAAATCACAATCTATAAATACTGGAAGTCTGTTGTTTTTCTACGCAATCGAATGTTCAGAACCCCCTAAATTTTCGAGTGAAATTTTGAAATAATCGTCAAAAAATCAAAACCGCCAATAAAGTTACTCAAATAGACATTTCTTATGTAAATTTTCATTAGAAAACGATTGACATAAATTTTAGAACGTTAACATGAACCGTTCTCGAGATATTGCACATTTCTAAAAAAATTATCCAAAATTTATGTAAAATGAAAAAAAATAATATTTCCTATTGAGAACCATGTTCACTTTTCATATGTAATACCATGCGATAAATTGGGTGACATCATTCTCGTGGATCTAGCTCGTTTCATTCATGAAAAATATACTTTGAGTAATACTTTTGTATTTGAGCGTCAATAGTCATGTATCTGCTGTTAGATAATTTCTCCGTCCATAACGCTTGGCTAGATTTTGGCGACGAATTTGGCGGAATGTCGCCAACTTGGCGACATAATTAATTGTTGCCAAATTAACAAAAATTTCGCCAAATTGATAAAAATGACGCTAAATCAATGAAAATGACGACTAATTGAAGAAAATTCAATATCTTGGAAAGAATATAAGTATCTACTATAAGAATGACATTTTTTTAAACTGTAAAAGTAGTAAATTCATTGCATTATAAAAGGAAAGTCATGTGTTTCTCACATCAGATTTTTTCTGCCTGAGACGGAAATGAAGCTAATCCGATAATTTTCTATGAGCCAGATGACATGTCGAATGGTCAAAGATAGTTTAAGTTTTAGACAAAACTGAATATGCCTGGAATTACGACTTGTCTCGAATCGTGCATTTCATATTGTTTGTGAAACCAGAAAAGCAGGCATGTGCATTCGTCACAACTTACCACTCTAGTTGTGTATTATTAAACATTATTTATTTGAAATTGAACTGCATGCAGATAAGCTTATTACGTTCGTTCAGATAAGACTTTCTTCATTTAATTTTCAGGTTAAGAATCATTTCAGAAATGATGCTATTGATAACTTATAGAATGAAGTTTCATTTTTTGACCATTGGGATGTATACAAATCTTACAAACTGAACTTTTCTCTTCCAAACATATCAAATATTAATATCCACTTCTTTATCATTCCACATGGTCGCAAAACGAATCAAATCATAAAAAATTGACTGGTCGGAAACAGACTAAAACAAAATAATTCGTCTCTGACGTTTTCATCCTGAGACAAGTCGCCGCTGTCAGTAACGTCTCTTCAGGTATGCGGCCAGGATTACTAAGGAACTGCATATATTTATTCTATAAGTCTATTCCGTAATTCCACTTTGTCCTCTTGACTATAAATTGACGTACTTAATGACATTATTAGTAAAACCTTATTTCCTAATCGGTTGCTAACATTTCAAAACGTAAAATTACAATAATGTTGAGTGTTTTGAATCTCTAGGATTTATATCTTTATCAACTGTTGTATATATTACGATAAATATTCCTTTTTTCCATAGAATATCCAAGCTTCATATTTTCAAAAAATATTTTTTTTGCAATGTGAAAAATCACCGAATGGAAATTTATGGCATATCCTATTGTTTGTTCTAAATGTTCTATTTCGGTATGTCACTAGCAAACATTTGAATTGGAGAATTTTTTCACTACTTTGATTGCATTCGTTTAAGCAGCAGGCGACTAAATTATCATTGCCTGCTATAAGTAAGCTAGCAGGCGCATAATTGTGTTCATTTGCTTAAAAAATGCGATTGCGAAATGAAAAAAAGTGATTGCTAAACTAAGTGACACTAGCCTGCAGATAATATCCTGAAAATAATATGCTATCAAAAATGCAATAATCAAGTAAAATTAATTTTGAACAAATTAGGAATTTGTACTACCAAAAGGAAGAAAAGAAATTAATCTATTAGAATACACAATTTAAGAAGATGCAGTTCAGCTATAGCATTTTTACTTTCCCTGCAATACATGGTAATGTATAGGGAAATTATTGGAATCATGCCGAAAATCGCAACTCGAGTTTTCGACGGATCTACACATGTCGAGACATACGAGAAAACTATTTTTTGCGTAACGTCTTTGTGTGCGTCTGAGTGCCTGTCTATGTGTCTGTGTGTCAGTGTGTCTGTGTATCTGTCTGTGCAGATTTTGTATCCACTCTAACTAAAATGTAATTGACCGAATTTCATAAAATTTGGTATGTAAGTCACTTGTGAGCGAATCTGGTGCTGATTAGTTTTGGGCACAATTCGAGATAAAAGAACCCGACTTTTTATGCGAAATGGCCCACTCTAGTTTGTTTCCTCTCAAGCTGAGAAACTAATGGACCGAATTCCTCAAAATTTGGTAGATAAATCACTTGTAGGACACCCTGGTGCTGATTAGATTTTGGTATGATTCGGAAAAAATAACCTGCCTTTTTTGCAAAATGGCCTGCAAAAATTTCCAAAATCTAAAATAAAAAAACTACGTATGCTCAAATATATCCATCAAATGCTTGTTTAGTACGTAATTTTTAACGAAGAAAAGAATAAGACCAAACCCATTACACTAGGACTAGCCGTTCTCGAGATATTTTAGTTTTTTCGTATTTTCTGTACGCCACCTTTGAAAATAAGTCCAGTTAACAATAGAGAACAAAAATTGAATTAAAAGTGAATTAAATGCAATTAAAATAAAGAGAACGTGAATATAAGTCTGCAGGGAAAGTCATGTGCTGCCCACATCAGATTTTTGTTTTAATTATTGAGTAAAGCCACGAAGGGTGTTCCAAATTGAGATATATTTTGGATGGAGTTGCATTGTCTCTCTGTAATATATATTTGCTCCTAAATAAATAAACCCGACGCAAGAAAGTCTCTTTCTCAGAATGTATTGAGATATATTAGGATCGGAATTTTGCATTCAGTAGAAATTCTTCTCTGTCATGATTTTAATAATCTGTGATTATTTTAAGATGGCTTGGAAACGTCTAGTTCCATTATTTATAGTTTTTATTTGAAATATACAGCATAATATTTTTTTTTCAATTAATTTATGATTCTGATATTATATTTGTGCAAAATATATGTTTATAAGCTGATTGTGTGAGCGTCTATTTACTCATGAACTTCAGTAACTGTCAACTTGTCAGCTATCAACTGGAGTTTTTAAATTTGGGGCGGTAACGGCTGGGACGGACTGCTCAGCAAAATATAATACATTCAGAAGGGATATTTTTAAAATTAGCACAGTACTACAGTAATTTATTATACATGAAAACTTAAAACTTCGTCGAAATATAAATCGTCTGCTTCTCCTTGTGATATTAAATATTTCATTCATATCACTTATATTCCAGACTACAGACCTGAATAATTTTGCATGAAAAAAAGTCAGCAACTCTTATACAATTCATCTTACAATCGCTTGATTTCTATACATCCTGCATGCTATAGAAATTAGGCTTTGTTATAGGAATAATCAGAGTGTAGTGATTATCTAAAAATAAAGAAAATTATAATTGCGTAAGCACAGAATTTAAACACACGTGATAATAGGCAAATATAAGGCGATCTTATGACTAATGCAATACTAAAATTTGAATGTAACTTTAACTATAAATTTAAAAATTCCTTAAATATCACGAACGTTACATACGGATCACTGGCTACTTATCACGATCTTTACATCACGATCTTTACATACCAAATAATGAATGCCATTTTTTACCTTGCAACGAGTCACATGATCTCTTCATATATTGTGGGGGCAAATAGTATTAATTCAATTTTCATTTAAAAAACTACCTAATATATTTTGCTGAAAACTTTTTTTCAACATTTTTTATGATAAATTGAATATTTTCTAAAATTTTTGATTCAATTTGTTAATTTTGACTTCTGTTAAAAATGTTTGAAAAATCAGATGTCCCACAGACCGTTTCAACAATATACTAACATCTCATTTTGATAAAGTTATTTTTATGGCAGGACATGCAGACAGACAGAATGACCAAATCCATAAACACTTTTCAACTCTGTTAGAAAATGTTAAAAGGGTGTTTTTTAAGTTCCCTATTTTATTATTTGCATGTAATTTAATACATGACAGAGAACAACGTACCAAATTTAGACTTTCTAACTTAACTGGTTCTCGATTTAATCCCCAAAATGAATACACTGTTACGGCAGGGCTCTATGCGATCTGGCATAGTATAAGGGGAAAAATAAAAAAAACATTCTTCAAAAGGCAGCAATATATCAAATATGATTTTTTAAGTACTCCTGATCTTGAGTTATTCTCGGGAAACAATTACATTCCTATCGTGGGAACAGAACGGGGTAGCCCGATAAGATTTAAAATTGCAATAATTAAAGTATACCACTAAAACCAACGGCATCCCAAATTTGGGGCTGCTCCTTTTCTCGAATTATTTCCAAGAAAAATATATTTCTATCACGGCCTAAAATGGGCTAGTCGATAAGGTTTAAAATCCAAATAATTCACATATACTTCAAAAGACAGAGATGTACGAAATTTGAACAATCTAGCTGTTCTGATTCTCGAGAAAATTCCAAAAAACGAGTACATTTATTTTTCGGGCTCAGAACGGGCTTATTCGATAAGGTTGAAAGTCGATAAGATTAAAATAGATTCGATAAGAATTAAAATCTACTATACAATACAAAGACATATTAAATTCCATGCTACTGTGATAAATTCAACTTGGTTAGTTAGGGAACTAAATATTTGAAGACGGTTAGAATATGTCACCCTCGGTGGATAGAGACAAGAAATAGGATCTGTAATTTAGGGATGGAAATTTTATTAACTCAGTTTCACACAACAGTTTCTATGCTACTTTTGTATGTATATATAATATTGTATTTGTGTATAATTGTATTTATATATATGGATCAAATATATAATCACATGGGGATTAAAATTGTATAATAGATCAATTCATAAATTTAGCAGGCAGTCACAGACGACTCAGGGATATACACTCACACGCTCGCACCAAGTTGCTGATTATGCGTCTATGCTGCGGCTGCCATTATATAATAACAACTTTAGGCATATACATATTACACATCTTGAACTATTAAGCATCCGATTCTGAACCCATTCCGAACCCAATCCCGACATATATGACATTTTCACTCGACATATCGCGGCATACTACATTTGATTTTCCAGCAGTGGGACTAGAAATGACTCTACGCAAATTCGCTAACCGAATTCGGTTTGCAGTTTGTCGTTAACCCAGTAACGATGTTTCACAAAAACTGAGACTAATCAATATCAGAGCTGCACATGAAGTTGTTGAGTATGTCCTAACTATCTAACATAGTAGCATGGCTTGTCGAGTATATCCTAGCAATCCTTCACTGGCTACCAAAACTAACCGAGCTATGACTAAACACCCGAAGCCTTTTTCAATGCTCTTATCAGAATTCATGAGGCTCTTATCAGAACTAGCATAGCTTTTATAAAGATAACACTAATTGCCGATTCAACAGCGTTAAACTACTACCCTAGTAATACCCCCTTCCGGCATGCAATTACAAGCTATGTGGTAATCCAAACTACTTCAGTGCAGCACGCGGAACTACAAGTTAGGGAAATCCTTAAAGCATTAGGTTAGTACGAGAAACGAAAGTCGACCTGTGCAAAACTTGTGTCCAGGAACGTTTTATTTCTATGCCGGGCCACGGACAGATTGGCCCTTTTAGCTTGAAATTCAAAAGGATTCAAATAGACCACAAGAAACAGCATCACACAAAATTTGATGTTACAATGATAAAAGGAACTTGATTAATTAGATTAGTTGATTGTGTGTTAGTTAGGTTTTGTGGCACAAAATTCAAACAGGATATGCTGCGCCAAACACATAGTAAAAAAAAACAAATTATTTAAGAGTAAAATACAATAACAAGTGTATAATATAAAATATTCCAAAATGTACACAAAATAACATGACATTGTAAAATATAAAACCAGTTGATAGATGGGGTAAGGATGATACAAAGTGAGGTAAAATATTATATATGATAAAAAAAATCCTGCATCCAACAAAAATGAAAACAGGTTAGGATGAGGAGTTTCTCTTTTCAAGTTAATTAATGTAATGCCAGAAGTCCTGAAGTGTTTAAGACGATGATGTCTGCAATTAGTGCGCTCGTTTAAAAAGTGTTTTACACTCACTGATGTTTGAAACCAGTACAAGAAGGTTCATTTTCACCAATAAGCAAATGCCTGTGGTTAAAACGTGTGTGACCCACGGTAATAACGCAAGCGAGTTAAGATAACATCAAGTTTCCTACACTGAAAACTAGTCCACTTTTGTACTAAGGACTTTATTTCTTGCAATTTATGTTGAGTTTGCTGATTCCATGAATGTTGCCATTTATCATATATTATTTTACTAATAGTTGATACATGGCTACAGTAGTAAACTAATATATGATAAATTAATTAGGATCTCAAAATTTGCATCACACTGACAATCAAGCAAGCAAACAAAGACCAGATCAAGTTAAACAAGCAAGATCAATTATGCGTAAAGCATTGATTATAAAACATTTTTCAACTGAAATGCAATTTTATTTAAACATCTCCAAAGTGCAATACTTTCAGCACTCCTATATTTAAAAATGTTAGTCTACAATAATTTACACTATCCGACATAGAAAAAACAACATCATGAAGCTTTGACCGTATAATTCTGCAAAATTGCGAGACAACGCATCTATCGATGTATGCAGATGATCTGAAATACAAGTAGGTCACGAGGTAGAGCGACATAAAATGGATGGAAACGACAATTGAGCCAACAGTTGTTAATGTCTGTCGTCTACGGAAACCTGTTTTTCGTTTCAGAAGACACCTGTTGTTAAAGAGATGCCTGGTCGACGATGCCGAAGTCCGTTTTAGCATTTGAACGATCCTGCGAGGGGATTCATTTTAGGCCTACGTACGGCTGGGTGGTCGTACCGGCGTGTCGCCGTTGAAACTCGGGTAAATGAGTCCACTGTGCAGAGGATTTGGAGAATATTGAAGAAGGGTATCTGAATCTTCGCAGTGATACAGGTCTATCCAAACATACGTCAGCAAGCGTTGATCGAGGTATTCGAAGGCATACGGTGGAGGCCCCACAAGCGGCGACTGTCGATATTCTGCAGAATTAACAGGGTGCATTGGATGTTCCAATATCAGGGATAAGAGTTTCTTGACGATTGGCTACCAGCGGCTTGCACTCAAACCGTTCTTTACAAAGACTATCATTGACGACAGGACACCGACGTGAGAGATTGAAATGGTGTCGGGGCCGAGCCTCATGGACAACAGAATGGGACAGGATAGTGTTCAGCGAAGAGTCTCGATTCTGTTTGTAGAATGACACTCACCGTGTAAGAGTCTGGAGGTGACGTGATGACAGATCCAATCCAGCTGAAACTGCTGAACGTCATACTGTTCGACAATGTGCATTATTAGGGTTGCCATCAGCTTCGATAGTCGGTTACCTCTGGTTCGTATCAGAGGCACAATGAAAGCACGACTATATGTGGTTGACGTGCTGCTGTCAGTTTCATTGCTCTACCTTCAGCGTTTTCAAAATGCTGTTTTTCATCAGGATAATGTGCGATCTCACACGACAACTATCAGCAGACAAGCCTTGAAAGTTATCCAAATGCTTCCTTGGTCTCCGCTGTCTCCAGATCTCTTACCAATCGAGCATGTATGGGACGTGATTATCCGTCGTTTAATTGTCCTGCCCCCTTCTCAAACAGAAGACGACCTGTGGAAGACTGATCACATTGTCTATGTCATTATTTATTGCATCATCCTTCTGGAATTAACATCACTTAGTTTTATATGCCATCTCTGTCTGTGTGTCCTTTAGCATCACACTATAATCGCTGTTTTTCATCGCATCGCTCTCGCATTTTCTGTATCGGATAGTGTATTATATTTAGAAACTTAAAACTTCATCAAAAGATCTAATGCTATAAATCATATGCTTCTCTATGTAAAATCACTGAATTTTTTATTCATATCACTTATTATCCAGAGTCCAGTGTTACAGAATTTTACATGGAAAAAATTCAACAATTTTTATACAACTCATCTTACAATCGCTTGATTGGTTTACATTGTGCATACAATAGAAATTAGGCTTCATTGTACGCATAATCAAAGCTTTGTGATCCTTTTAAATAAAAAATATTATAATTGCGTCGTCACAGAATTTAGATGCACAAATAATGTGTAAAAATAAAGCCGTTTTATGACGGATGCAACACTGAATAAAAATTTAAGTGGTCATTAAACATCACGATTGTTACACAGGGAAATATGGATAACATATTTTATTTTGAAATGAGTCACGTGATCTCTTCATTTAATATGGATGTAATCATCACTTCAAATTTTATTCAAAAAACGACCTAACATACTTTGCTGAAAATTGTTTTTGCACACGCTACGTGATACTTGGAATATTTATTATAATTTTCGAAGTAATTTGTGAATTTTAACTTCACTTAACATATGTTTGCAAAATTATGTCTTATAGGCTTCAATGTATTTCATTTCTTCATCCTGGGTAAAATCTGAAACTAATTGGGTAATTTTATTCATTTTTCTTCCCATATATCCAATAGACCTTCTCAACAACCTACTAAAATATAATTTTGATAAATCCATTTTTACGGATGTTATCGTGCGCACATACAGACAGATAAACAAACAGAATGAACAATGTAATAAACATTTTGCAACTGTGTTGGAAAGTGCTAATTAAAGGCTGTAATTTTTAAAATATACTAAAAATAATAGACTAGTAAAATATGTTAACATCACCGTTCATATAGTAGCAAATGCATGATTATACTATTTTCTAAAACATCAAGTTTGTTATTGCAGTCAAATAATTTACTATTTGCTCTATATGGGAGATTTAAGATAACTATGTCGAATTGATAAAATCATTTGTTAGTCATTTATGTTTTGAGGAAAATGTTATGTTTTTCTATTATACTAATGACTGTTATTTTTTAATTCTCTGTTAACGTAAACGGATGATACACTTCAGTTGTAGACGAAAATTTTATGTTTCAGCATTACAATGAATTGAGCGTTTTCTCGCAAGATTAGAGCTCCTCTACTACAGGCTGACTTATCAAGCATATTGAAGCGCACCATAGCTGGAAGAGCAATCCATTAGCATTAGTTCTCTTCGTATTTTCACTTTATTAAGTATTATTGAAATAATTATGGGTGGTTGTTCTGTACCGAACTGCTCTAGTCATTCTAGAAAGGGTTTTGAGCTATTACGCTTTCATAAAAACGAAAAAAGAAGAAAACAATGGCTAATAAATAGTCGGCGCGATAATTGGATAACCGGTACTGGAGCATACTTGTGCGAGATAAGTTTTACAATATTCTAATAGAAACTTCTATTTTTATATACAGTATTTATTTTAAACACTTATTTTATAATTTCTGTAACTGTAATATGGATTATTAATGATTTTTAGTTGTTATAGTCTTATCTGAGGGCACTTGGTTTGTAATGTAAACATCACCTTGAATGCATTATACAGTCTTCCAAACCTAGAAGGAAATAGCTTCAAATTTTACATATATATATTAAAGATTTATTCCTGTTACACTAATATCTTTCAAGTGTTATACACTTTGTTGTATTTTTAGATCATAATGAATCACAAAATTGGTGAATTCTACTATCAACAAACTGTCGCCAAGTGGAAAACTTGCCATGTTATAGTAATTATGCAAACATAAGCTAAAATGGTAAATAAATCGAAATGCGTTTATCATAAAAGGTTTTTTTAATAGCATGTATGAATGTTTGTCTCACATATTTGAAAGTTTGTTAACTACTTTGTATTTAAAGAGGAAAATACTAATAATAACCCTACTGAGCTCGGCTTTTTTTCATCAAAGATTTTCAAACAATAGTTGTTCATTAAGTAGCTATTATGATAAACGTATTTCGATTTATTTACCATTTTAGCTTATGTTTGCATAATTACTATAACATGGCAAGTTTCCCACTTGGCGACAGTTTGTTGATAGTAGGATTCACCAATTCTGTGATTCATTATGATCTAAAAATACAACAAAGTGTATAACACTTGAAAGAAATTGGTGTAACAGCAATAAATCTTTAATATATATATATAGCTTCAAATTATATATATATATATAATTTGAAGCTATTTTCTTCTAGGTTTGGAAGACAGTATAATGCATTCAAGGTGATGTTTACATTACAAACCAAGTGTCCTAAGATAAGACTATAACAACTAAAAATTATTAATAACTCATATTACAGTTACAGAAATTATAAAATAAGTGTTTAAAATAAATAATTTATATAAAAAGAGAAGTTTCAACTAGAATATTGTAGAACTTACCTCGCATAAGTATGCTCCAGTATCGGGTATCCAATTATCGCGCCGATTATTTATTAGCCATTGTTTTCTTCTTTCTTCGTTTCTAGAAAAACGAAATAGCCTAAAATCATTTCTAGAATGGTTAGAGCAGTTCGGTGCAAAATAACCATCCATAATAATTTCAATAATACTTCCTAAAGTGGAAATACGAATGGAGCTAATGCTAATGGTTGCGTTTCCAGCTAATGCTAATGGTTGCGTTGTAAAAGAGTTTCTTGACAGTGACTCTAAAACAAATTAGCCCTGCTCGTAAGGTACACAGAATCTCAGAGATTCTCAAACTACCAAGTTTATATTTCACCAAGGCATCTTTTATTCATGACATCTATTTTCAATTCACGAGTATTATGAGTAACACAATGCTATCTTATGTCAACAATAGCTTGAAATACCTCGTGAACATCACCCGTTTTTCCCCAGACTTTAAGGGATTTTTTTAAAGTATTTATCCGTCAAAATATTGAAATCGAAAGTATTACGGAAATCAATACTTCCTTTATACAATAGTTAATGAAATTCATAAAAATTAATACACTATGACCCAAAGGACCTAATGTAACTAATGAAATAACAGCACAATAGACCTCTGGTCGCTGTGCTAGTCTCTCTTTGAACCACTCACATCTAAGTCATGAATAATGAAATAATCTATTTTCATTAATTGTTGCTATAAGTTTCAAAAGTCAATATAAATGTTCTTCTTCTTCAGTTTGAAGTCTCTAAAATAGTTTTTGGCAGAAACCATTAAAATTACTGCTCTTACCTTGGCTCATTCCCTTTACATGCAGTGCAACTAAAAATTCAAGTTTGTTTAGGATATTATGTTTTGCCTATGAAAGAAAAGTAACTAATGAATTAGTTATTAATCCATCCCTCATGGGGTGAAGTGAGTATTAGCACTTGAAGTCAGGATTAGCATGTTCTTCGTATGCATAGCAGTGCAAGCTCAGGGGTTACTTCGTTCTGATTGATCACAGGAAGCTAAAAACTGCAATTTTAATATAAATACATGATGATACTGGCGATGGAGGAGGGGTCATTCCATACATTTTTATACACTTCATTTCAAAAATGACTTTAAAGTAAGAATCGTACTACTAGTGTACACAACATTCATGTTCTGGTTTTGAGCTTAGTATGTACTCATTAGTATGGAATACTCATGGTAAGACAAAATTGTCTGTATATATAAAAAGTAAATAATATTAAGTAATAAAAAGTAAATAATATTAAGTAATAAAAAGTAACATATATTATGCCATCGTTGGCATCAGCTATTTCACACTTACCTCAAAATAGACGCGGAACCAGTTCATAAATACTGTTATCTGCAATGACAACTCGATTCCGATCCTGGAAACGCCCACTTATTGGCAAGTTCTGCCAGTATTAACTTTAAACATTAGACTCCGATATTCATCCCATCTTTCTACTTATAATTTCATGAAAGATAAAGTTTAGGTGTTGAAAAACTCTCGGAGAAGGAGAAATATATATGAAGTACGTTTGAATAAACGATAAATTAAATTATATTCTAGAAGAATGGCAAGATCGATAGGGTGCGTGTAAACAAATTCAAAAGTGGGGATTTCTAATAATTGACTTCTTTTATTATTACCTCTTGCACAAATTACCCCGAATACATAATTTATGAATTATGCATAATGCAAATACAATACGCAACTTCAAGGAAGAAATGGGGCAAATTTCGATGAATGTATTTTCTTATATTTGATATTTACTAATTTCCTCTCCGTTATTGAATCATCAGTGGTGTATATTTTGAGGTGTTAAAAAACGAAGTAAACTCATCTCGGTGGTAAGCTACGATTTGATATATAAAACATTCATCAAACTTCTGTCTGGAACGATTTTCAAATGTATATAATCCGTTCGATAAACAGCAGAAAAGAATGTTGATGGCAATAAACTTTAGGATTAAATAAGAGAGACAATAGCACCAAAGAAAGAGTCTGTCAATAAATAGTTATTTCATGTGACCCAAGATATAGTTGCGAAAAAATATAATTAGAAAATATGAAAAGAAAGAACTAGGAAAAGGAGTAAAAGTCATTGGGCGGATTCAAATAATTTTATAATGAATGAATCTATGAAAATATGTGCACAATTTTTGAAAATAGGATAGAATCGTTTTCAGAAAGTTTCGTGTCGTAATTCATGACTCAAATTCAAACCAAATTCATATGAAATTCAGGCAAATTAATTCGAACGATATTCAGCCAAACTAATTAAAAAAATACTAAAAAGAAAAATAGGAAATTGTAAAATTAAGTAAGATATGACACACAACTACAAAATGTAGCAAACAGTTTCGGAAACAATACGAGCTCACCTCATGATCTACATTCAAATTACTTTCGATTAAACTTCCCTGCAGTACATGGTACGTATAAGGAAAACATGGATAATCGTGTTAAAAATTGGAAAATCGACTGTCATATAAACATCACCTGTGTAAAATATGATTTCACAGTAAAATACATAATATTATAAAAAAAGTATTACTATTGAATATATTGCATAATAATTGTTAAATTGTTTTATAATTGTCTTGAGTGTGATCACTAATTATTAGCTATGCTTCATACATAGGTGTAATAATGATGAGTTATTATTAAGTATACTAATTAAAATAGCGGAAATAGTAGTGTGAGAGTAACTCTCATGCGCGACCACTGCAGATGTATTTTGTCAGCATTAAATTTCATGAAATATTTTAAATAATATGTTTTATATTGTTAAAATTAGTATATTACAGACATTTCTATAAATTATATAAAAATATTTTTCTAATCTTAATCCGTTACTCGATAGCAAAACCGATTGACTGTGCATCAGCGAATCACAAAAGTTTGGCTCCAACTATATCCTTCTTTTTCGGCATTCCATGCCACCCCACACATAAATCCGAGATTGTGTATGTTATGATTTAGGCATAACCTAAATGCACTACGTATATGCGTAAATGAACAGTGTTACATCTTTTATCATATTTGACAGCAACTGTGTTGCTTTCCTTTACAAAGACATTAGTGTTAGATAACTTGTGTGAGGCATTCTTATCAAAATAGAGGGCGAAGTCTATAAAGCCAGATCGTGTTATTTGAAATTGATTCCTCTGCATTTTTAATATGAAGAAGTTTGTATTTTTTGAAAAATAATTTGCTTTTAACAATCGTTTAAGTTTTTTTTGTATAATGCTTAAAGTTAAAAAGAAAAATATATTTCTCTAAAATATTTTGAACATTTTCTTCTTCGAGGGAAATACAGCCTAGAGCAGTTCTGCAGCGTCTCAAACAGTTTCGCAAGCGGCATGCATCAGATGCTTCAAGTCTCCATTTGGTGATTCCTAAAAGCTTGAGGTCATTCTCTACATTGCCAAGCCATCTGGTGGGGGGTTGACCTGTTTTACCAATGTCTGCTTGATTGTTAAAATTGAGCCTGAAAAAATTTCCAAGAAATCTATTACGGTACGTTTTAATAACTTTAACAAGGTTAGGATGTTTATATACAGTAATGTCCAAAAGTTAAACATAGTTGCTGTTTATGTAAAAAATTCAGGAAATTTACATCGGTATGTAAGGAAACGCTGTATGCGGGTGTAATAGGGTGATAGAAGAAGGAAACAATGCAAAACAAGTATAATATCGACTTTTATTATCTAAAGAAAAGGGTTGAAAGAAAAAGGGCCATAATACGGGTGTGAAACTCAGTGAAACAAAATGATTAAAATAATTGGATGCTGCAGTTTAATGCGGTGTGTGAGAACTTCGGATAGCCAAGATTTCTCATACTTTCGATGAGGGTTTGGATGAGTTGTTTTCTGAAAGATTTCCAAGTCTCACGGAGAGCAGTTTTCAATCCCGGAATGGAGGAAATACTCTGTTGGATTCAGATCAGGAAAGTTGGAAGGCCACTGCATGTGCTTGATACCTTCAGAATGAAAGGAGTCATCAGCCAAGGACGCACGGTGAGGAGGCGCGTTACAATCCATGAATATGAAATAAGGACCAACAGCACCTCGAAACAATCGAACGGTATGCTCAAAGACTTCGTCTCTGTATTTTAGACCGGTAACCGACCCCGTGTCGAATATGTGGAGTTCTGTGCGGCCGTTCATTATGATACCTGCCCAGACCATGATTTCCCCAAACGGCAATCGATGTTTTTCGTGATGTTTTCCGGGTGAAAACGCGTTCCACTTTCTCTCCCGATCATGATACGATGAGAATCAGTGTGCAGGCTAAACCTGACCACTTCACTGAACATGATGGCATCGCCCACTGCTGTCCACTCCACTGTCGATGTTTCAAACTTCTGGTCGTTTGGCTTAGAGACCAACGTGTCTGAGTCTCCTGTAAACAGTTTGTCTCGAAACAGAGGCTCCTATGGCGGCTGTCAGGGCTAAACCCAGTTGTCTGGCAGAACGGTTCCTCCGACGTCGCGCAGTTATCACCAAATATCGGTCTTGCTGAGCGGTTGCTACCCATGACAGACATGGTACTGGTGATCGGGTAACATCTCCAGTGGGTAGGAACCTCTGCCACAGTCGGAAGATCACACACTGAGGCACATTTATAATTCGAGAAGCTTCGGTTTGGGATAGACCGGATTCCAGCATTCCAATAATTCGTCCCTCCAAAAACATGTTGGCATCTTTGTGACACATTTTGTCCTTTTTATTATTAAAAACTTTCCTTACCACAGCAATTGCGAAATTCTGCCTTAACTGGTTATGTTGCGAGGCTGTTTTATACTCGTTCCGATGTGCGCCGGTGCTTTGCCCATGTCGACGTCGACTGAACTGTTTTTAATATGCACAATGATTTATCTTCGTCCCATGATTCTTTGCAACTGATTGTGAACCACTGTATCCACATTAATTCCGAATTTTTCGCATTTTACGAATTACACTTAATTTTGGACATGAGTGTATATTATTTGGACATGAGTGTATAGGTTATAGTAACGAATATTTTCCATCATCAAGCAATCATTAATTCCAGTGTTGATCTTATTTTTAATGGTTACTGTCGTCCCAAGTTATTTGAACTGTATGACTGACACTCTTAAAAGTTTAACCATTCGCCTGCAGAGGTAGAATGTCAGTATTTCCCATCGTAATCTTTATTGCTCTGATTAACTTTCGTTAATAGTTAGTCCCATATCTCTAACTGTAGACTCAAAATGTTTTAAAGGACAATGACATATGATATATGACATATTGCCGGGATCAGCTAATAATGTCGAGATCTTCGGCATGGACTAAAATCTACAGGAATATCTGAAAAATTGTCCCTTGTATTGCAATACCTGCATCTCTGATGACATTTTCCAGGATGATGTTAAATAGTAGGTACGCAAAAGCATCACCCTGTATCAGGGGCGGCAAATAGGGGGCACGAGGGGCGCGGTCGCGCCATTTAATTTTTCATGTTCGTCTATCGGCTTCTCCCTTTTCTTATCGACTGTCCACAAGTCAGTTTTCTCACGCCATGGAGCTTCAAAAGAGCCGACCTTCGCTGTGAAGCTTCTCTCTTCCGCCTGGAACGAATACTTTTCAACTTGAAAAGATTGGGGGAGTGTCATCCTTTTCACTTGAAAGTTTCAAGTATCCGATTAAATTTATGTGTAGTTAGTGCATGCTCATTCATTCCTTCTGCTAGAAATGTATTTCAGCAACTCAATGCATTAAATTTTTTCACCGAAACATCCTATAAAAGGCATGCTATTTTAGAAAAGATTCGCTCATCATATTAGAAATGATTCGCTCACAAATACTTTTTCTGGAGTCTCTTCAACTCTGTTTTTGCTAATCTCCCATCTGGTCTGACGGAGTCAGATCAGATCAGTAAAACTGTTGACTTTAATAAAATCCGATACCAAAAGGGGAGAACCATAAATGTCCTCCCTGTCCAGCCCGAGACAGTCCAAAATATGTTCTGGCGAAGCCTGGACTTGCCGGCACTTAGTGCAAATGGGAAAAGTTTTTTGGCCTCCAGAATACAACAGGCCTTTCAAGTGTCCACTGGCTAGCCGGGTTAGATAAGTGTTGAATTGCCTGTCACAAGGAAGAGACAGAAAAAGTCCTGGTCTATTTCCCCTATACCAGCAGAGAGAGGGAGGCAGAAGCCATTTTTCCTTGTTTTGGGCCTTTTACCTCGAGAATATAGTTCCAGGTAAGTAAGCTCTTCGGCAGCAGGAACAGGAAGATCCAGTCCCTCCCTAGCAAGGGAATCCGCCAGTTCGTTTCCGTGAATATCCACATGGGACGGGATCCACTGAAAGTGTATTTCATGCTGGAGGGGAGATGATTTTTACTTTCTGAAGATAGATAAGCTGGTTTTATCTCCAATGTGGGTCTAGTTTTTAAGGTGTTGAATAGAGCTACGGCTATCAGATAGTATACAGATACCTCCATAGTTGCCCGCACGCATTATAATCTCAAGTCCCATATTGATTGCAAGTAATTCGCTTCGGAAAACCGAGCAATAGTCGGGGTTTCGTTGTTTTATCGAGTATTCATTTGTAGGTGTTTTAATAAATCTCCACATCCTGCCTTTTCGTCCATTCTACTACCATCTGAGTAGATAGCTATATCATTTGGAGGGATTTTGGCAATAATCTCCAGGGCCCTCTTCAACTCTACAATCACTAAGTGATAAGAGGTGGTTTTCCAAAATTAAAACCATAAAAGCACTACTTGATAATTTTGATGTGGTGATTCTAACATTGGAAAAATTATTTGAAATCGATTTTCTCAATGGCGGAAGAGCCAAAAAACTTTTGACATGCATGACATCGTTCGAATTTTTGTTCAATTTGTATTGCCCAGTGTTTTTGATCAATGCAATACTCTCTCAAAGCATCTTCAGACATCTGATCTTAATTTTCAGACTGTGCAGGATTTGGCTACTAATGAAACTGTTAGTTCTTTTCGCACTGATGCATATTTCAATCAAGTGTGGAGTTTTGTGACAGAACTTTGCGAAAAAAATTATTATTCTGGACTAAAACTGAAAAGGCGTAAAAAAATTCCAAGCGAATTCGGAGGTGGTGAAAAAAATCCCCATGATGATGTTAAATCATATCACAAAATCAATATTCAATATGAAATTATAGATTAAGTATCTACTGAAATTAAGACAAGATTTAATGAGAACAATATATCTTTTTTATTTGCCCTTAGTTCAGTATTATCAGGATCAGATGTCGAAAAATGAATGTTTCAAACATATGAACAGTAAATAACTTCCAGAAGGAAGAATTGTTATGTGAATTGCAACTGTTTTATTTAATGGTGAAAAATGAAAACATAGACCATCCCAATTTTAAAAGTCGCCTGTATTATTTTAAAGAACGAATTTAAAAAATGTGTTTCCTGTTATAACATTATTAGTTAAATTGTTTTTGAGTGTGCCAATCAGCTCAGACAGTTGGGAAAAGTATTTTTCGTATTTCAGAAGGCTAAAAATTTATTTTCGCAGTACAATGGGACAAGAAAGACCTTCATCTTTAGCTGATTTAGCTATAGAACAAGATACACCACTGGATTATGCTGATATTGTAACAAAATGTTCTCTTCTTTGCCGTTCTGTTTCGCCGGTTCTCTGACTCTAAGAACCGGCGTTTAAAACTTCAATAAAAGGTAAATAAATATAAATATTTGTACACAGAAACAGCATGTTAACAACAATTACGTTAACATCCCCCCCCCCTGTTCACAAACATTTTATTTATTCCATATTGTGGATTTTCATGCATACAAATCTCGCACCCCCAAATGAAATGCTGAAATGCCGCCACTGCCCTGTATCAAACTTCTATCCGTATAGAAGGCAATGAATAAAAGGAATGGAATAAAATTAAATGAAAGAAATATTTACATATTTTATATAGAGATCCAGGCGATTTACATTTCAATGACATCATTTGAATAAAGTTCATAAGTTTAGATAATTTAATACAGTTTTAAGTTTTCAAATGTAATAAATTATTGTAGTTTTGTGATAATTTTAATATTACTGCTGAATGTATCGCATTTTAGAGATGTTTAAACCAGGCGAAAATATATTTGAATGACTTCATTTGAATGAAGTCCATTTTTTTCAATGGCGTTTTAAATTTTCAAATATAATAAATCAATGTAGTATTGTGATAATCATAAAACTATTATCGCTGAATGTATCGCATTTTAGAGATGTTTAAATAAAATCGCATTGCAGTAGGAACGTGTTTCATAATCAATGCTTTATGTATGATTGATAGTTCATGTTACGTCATTTAATCAGATGCAATTCTGTTGCACAAACAAATCTACGGAATATAAAGACCATGTAAACAATTTCGGGAGGGAGGTATCCATTTATTTTGGAAATCCAAGTGAATTTAATATAATACCGCCATTGTCTGCAGTGAAAAACATTTTTTCTGCTATATTTGTTTGCAATTTTTATCTCGATTTTCCCTTTTTCTCTTTTACATAGCTTTACACAAATTCAAGGCTATCTTGGATATTGTGCTTTTTGAAAACGTCTTATTCAATGGTATGAATTATTATAGGCAAGTAAAAGGTATACCTATGGGGGGAGGCTGCTCCTCGATGATGGCAGATCTATACCTCCATCACTATGAAAAAGGCACACATATATTAAACGAATTGCCGTATTTCCGTTTTGTGGATGATATACTTGTGGCACATCAGAAAACCAATATTAAATTTAACTTCGACTTTTACCCTGCACAATTGGATTTAATCGAAACTCCTGCAGATTCTGCCGATGAAATTAATTACTTGGATATTATCATTCACTTCGCTGAAGATGAACCCTTGTATACGATACTTTATGATAAAAGACGACATTTCAAGATTAAAGTGAATTATATTATCAATTGGAGGTCTAATTTAAGTCAGAAAGTTTTTCGTAATATCGTAATGAATCACTTTATACGGAACGCCCGCTTGCATACTTATAAAAAAGACCGTATAAAAAGTGATGTTATATTTATCAAGGAGGCTATAAAACAAGACTATCCCCTTGGATTCCTCAGACATATTTATAATACCTATCATAATAAAACAGTCAACGCATTTGAAAATGATTTTGGCAAACGTTTAGTTTTGGGTTATAAATGGCAACGATGGTGTTAGTCCTATACACTCTACTCCCTTCTCTCTTTTGACTGAGGGATTTCAGTTGGACGTTTTACTTTTCTTGTGTGTTGTCACTCTGGATTCTGACTTTGTATGTATATCCTTGCTTTTACAGATTCGTAATGGAGTCCATTTGTTCCTTGTTCGGACTGTTTTGTGCGTCTTTTGCTTTGACGTTTGTACGGAGATTGGCCTCAGGTATTTTTCGGCTCCGGGAGTGTTTCCTTTGGAATAAAAGTCGAATTTTAACCGGGGAACTAGGGGTCACCACCCCCCTAGGCCTTTTCAAATTTCCCTGTTGGCTTTTCTCCACCCCCCCCCCCTTTTTTGAGATTTCTTTGTAGAATTTTTCTCTTTTATATATATATATATATATATATATATATATATATATATATATATATATATATAATATAAATATATAGAAATTGATAAATCGGAAATAAAAATGTTATAGTAACTTTTGCGCAAGGCAGCATGAGGGTACCAAACACTATATATATAGATAGAAAAATAAAAAGTGAAAAAACATGGAAAAAAGGAAGGAAGGCTAGGCAAAAAGCTTACATTATGGCGGTAAGGGGTTGTGACCTTACTCCCCAGTTCAACGAGCTCGTCAGAAATGCCGCGGCCTTTCACTCCTTTCACTCCATATATATATATATATATATATATATATATATATATATATATATATATATATATATATATATATATATATATATATATATATATATATATATATATATATATATATATATACATATATATATATATATATATATATATATATATATATATATATATATATATATATATATATACATATATATATATATATATATATATATATATATTTAATTTAATACTAGTAATCGATATTGTGCTCGTTTAATTTTCAGACGCTTTTCTGCAGGTGCATTATTTGAAAATAAATGGAATGATATACATTTATTGTCAAAGCAGCTTAGTGGTCATTGTTGTAACATACTATTATTTATAAAGTTTAAATGTAATTTTACAAGCAAAATTATTAAATATTTAACTTCCGGAATTTTTTAAACATACCTCACAAATGATATAAAATGCCAGACCATCAAAATATATTTGGACCAAAGTCTAGTGTTATATCTCATAATGGGGCTAAGGGTGTAGAGTTATTTACATCCTGCATTATAGTTATAACCCAAGCCATCGCTGTGTTATACTTGTAATGTTGTGGCATTATATGTCATATAAGGAAACATAGCAAACAGCATTGATGTTGCGCAGCCGCCTGGAAATATTGCACAGCGATAGTGCCAAAAAGGCTCATCGACATGTTTAGCGATAAGAAGGTTATAAGAACGCAGCATTGGACTTAGGACCGGGTCTGAAACCTGAATCGCCTTTGGTTGGGCCACGGTCCGATCAAGGAGCTCGAGGAAGGTGGAAGGGCTTCTAAAATTTTATTTTAAGATATCTATTATCTAACTGGATCAAATGATATGACGTCATCCGAAATGTTAAATTTTTCACTGTCTGATAAAAATATTCCTATAATTTGATGTGAAACTGAAACATCTTAGGACGCGCGGTAGAGTAAATTTTGAAAGAAATGTGACTTAGTGAAATATAAAGGAAAGTATGTTTTGAAAGTGACATCATCTTGTCACAAATCAAGTAAGATGATTTGTATAAAAATTGCTGAATTTTTATCACTGACGATTGTTTAGCTCTGGAGACTGGTGCAAATAATATGAATGATTTTTTATAGATTAGCAAACAATTTATAGCATTTATAGCATTTTTTGATGTGAAGTTTTAAGTTTCCAAATATAATAAATTATTGTAGTACAATTTTAATTAAAAAAAATATGAGTGTTGAATGAATTGCATTTCAGAGATCTTTAAATAAAATCGCATTGCCGTTGGACAGTTCTTCATAATCAATGCTTTATGCATGATTATGAAACACTTTCCAAAATATTTTCAACTTCCTTTTAATGCAAAAACGAAACTGTTTCTTGTTTATTTTTGCATTAAAGTCTCTGACCACCATCTTAGTATCGTTGCGTGGGCAATTATCATAGGTCAACTCAATAGGACATTAAATTTGTCATTATCATGTTCAGATGTATTCTTTGCAGGGACATGGGTGCAGATAAGACGTATTTTACTAATTCCCTCGCTGACAGATTTGAAATCAATTACCTTGTTCTTGGATCTCTTAGTGACGACAGTAAGTCAGTAGTAGTTTGGCAGCCTTGTTAGTAAGGCAGTACCAAAAAGGTTATAATTAATCTTGACGGCTGTAATAGACATCTCAGTTTTCTCCAAAATACCTTGGCCTATCCATCTACTATCTTGTATAGCCAAAATGTCAGCACAATATGTGTCTCAAAAACAATCGACAGATTTCTGATGTCTGCACTCATGTAGAGTGCGCGAATGTTCCATATTCCAATTCTCAATTCCAAATTCGCGCCATTACGTCAGGTTAAATTCAGTTCTGTTTTTACATATTAGGATTTTTTAACTGGAATGAGTTTACGGAGTGAAGTATCCAGCCCGACGACAAACTCCCATTCTGGAGAGCCCAAAATATCTTTACTCTGGGGTATCGCAGTTGGCCTGTCTGGCTGGGGTGACCCTGACAGTAGTTACGTTACCGTCAACATAGCTCGACTAATCTTAAACTCAAACAAGCCCACTCACCACGACAAAGCAGTAACACCGAAGCCAGTAGGTTAGAATATTTTATCAATATTATTTTTTTACATTGTAATACATCGGCGAACTCAAAAATGTTTCTTCAAATATATCCATTTTTTCTACATTCTATACAACCCCATACATAATAATTCCAAGATTGTGAGTCCTATAAATTATGCATAACCTAGATGCGCTATATATATGCATGAATAAAATGTGATACATCTTTCATCATATCTTAATTGTAGTATGTTTTTCCGCTTTATTAAAACATTAGTGGTAGATAACTTGTTTGAGATAAAGATATCAAATTTTGAAGGATAAATCGTATAATGTAAGATAACGTTATGTAAATTTGGTTCTGATGTGTAGGTAATGTTAAGTACAAATGTAATATTTTAATATATACAATTTGCATTTTAAAAATCACTCCAATTGTTACATTTTATACTATAAAGTTATTAGTAAAAATATATTTTTCTAAAATATTTTCATATACTTTAGAAATATGATTCTTTTACTTATTAGCAAAATCAATTGAGAATGCATCAGAAAACCCGAAAGTTTAGCTTCAAATATTTCCTTCTTTTTCCGTTTGCAATGCCTCCCCACCCATATTTCCGAGATTGTACATGCTATAAATTATGCATAACCTAAATGCAGTACATAAATTCGTGAATAAACATTGATGTATCTTTTATCATATTTTAATGGTACTGCGTTGTTCCCCTTTACTAAGACTTTTGTAGTGGATAGCTTGTCTGAGTTGATATGAAAATGGAGGATGAAGTGGTATAAAGCTTGATCACATTATTTGAATGTGATTCTGCTGCGTTTTTTTAATTTATGAAAGATTTTGTATTATTTTAAAACAAATGATTTTTATTTTAAAAACCATTTTAACTGTTATATTCTGCACGACAACATTAATGATCGATTGTACAGATAAAATCCAGAAGTGCTGCTGGTTGAAAGGTTCAATTTTCTTGTAAAGTGCAATAAAAACTTTTACATTATATTATCTTTAATTTGTAACAGGAAATATATTATATATGACGGCAGCTAATTATACTATCCTCCTATGCTTCACCCTTTGACACATAGTGTGACCCTGTGACACATTTCACCGGCGTTCCTTCTGTATTTTATTTTTAATAGGCTTTAGTTTTAATTAAAAATTTTTTCAAAGGATGTTATTATTATACAAGTTGGTTTAATAATAACTCACAATTTTTAAACTGATTTTTGGAAATTATTTATATTTTAAAATGTTTTCTGAATATGGCAGTTATAATTTATTTTTATCTTCCAATTTGAAAATGCAAATTTTAGAAAAATATTTTTGTTAGAAATTTTTTAAATTATTTATTGTTTTCCAAGCATGAAATAAAAGTTATTTCATTGAAAGAAAGAAAAATATATTTAGTAAATCTGTGGTACTGGTGGTATATACCGCTAGGGACATATGTGCCCCAATCTGCTTAAGATACTTATATATAAAGAGTAAGTAGAGTGAGTTTCTTCTGCAATTCAGTACTGTGGAAATAACTGGTATGTTGTCATATGGAATAATACTAAATACCTATTATAGGGTTTCTATCTAGAAAAAGGTTGACCAAAAATATTCCAATGCTATCAGCATTTTGATGTTTCGCACTAAAGGAAAATGACAACCACCATAGTTGCGCCAGTGTTGTCGAAATATTGTGAGTCTGATAGCGATGTAAATGATATGTGTGGTTCACTAATAGAAATAAAAGAACTTAAATTATGATTAACATTATTCATCATTGCGTTGTGCGTTGTGTTTGAAATAACCCTCCAATTATTTATCATTAACATATCTTTCTTTATCTCTTAACATGGCCGTAAATTCATACATAGTGTATTTATTAACTAAATCGTACATTGCTTTATTGTGCCGCTATAAACCCTCCAATTATTTAACCTCTGTGTGAGTCCTGTAATGGAATTATTAATTAATATTGTACCAAAAATATTGCAACCAATTTAACTTTAACAAAACATTTATTAAAAACATAAAATACTTATTAAACTTAATTGCGATAATTACATACTTATTAATCATTTAGGAAGATAGCATGTGAGACCCTAAACCATATACCTAACGTATTTAATAACCTGTGGATATTTGAGGAAGACAAACCTTCAATTTGGGCCTTTGCAATAGACCATAATGCTTGCAAGTACTTGGATGCACTGAACACATCCTAGATGTCCCTTATTTGGGAACCTCTATGCAATATTCTGCTTCTTTAGTATTGGCGTTCTATCATAATGGCAGGCAAGCCTCCACATAAGTCATAACGTCGCAGTCGTTGCACACATCTACTCAAGTCATGATTTCAGTTATCTGTTTCAGTCATATTGTACAATTATATCGTTCGTCGTTCTCGGGTCACAGGTTGTGGTTCCCACTTTTTCGGGGGTGTCATTACCCCCTTATTTTTATTAAGTGAGAAATCAATACAATAAAATGTATTTTTAATTCAGAGCAATATTTTAATAAGGTAAAGGAGATTTAACTCGAAATTTATCAAATCATTTCTTTTGCGCAGATTTGTATTAGCAAACGTAAATTCTAATGAGGCTTGATTATAAAGAACAAAGGTTTAATGTTACTTAAGTTTAAAAAATTGAATAGATCGCCTTCTGTAGCACTTTTGTCCTACAAATAATTATAAGGAATATTTTACTTCATACGGAATTTAAACTAATAATTTACTTCAATACTTCTATTGTGGGAGGGAGGGAGTTAAACTGAAATTTTGGCTCCCAAAATGGTCGTTTTGAAACTGAAATGGACCCCTTTCTGTGAAAGGAAGAGGGGGTATTTACATATTTTGCCTAATATCCTAAAATTCCTAGTTACTGCCCTGCTTGAAAGGAGATGGAATAAAATCAATTACCTTATATATTTTAGAATGATAGAGAAGAAAGTATCCTTTCCGAAACAGTAGCGAGTCTGATAAGATGCGTGCAAGTGAAACCGAAAGTTGGCTTCTTTTTCGGAATATTTTCCGCTCCCTGCATTACTCCGAATATGTGTTCTGAATTATGCATATCCTAAATGCACTGCGTAAAAGCATGGGAGAACAGTGATACATTTTTGTCATGTTTGACAGGTTACTGCATTTCCCTCCTGAGTCATCTGTGACGCCTTGAGGTGCAGTTTTTAAAATTGTAACAAATGTGTTGTAAAATCGCTTTTGTGCAACTTGCATTGAACTCTATTGATTGTTAGTTGATCAATGTGTTAGTACACAGAGGATAATATATATTATTTTTTAATTGTAGTATTCGCAATAGTATGTACACAACGTTAGTATGCACTTATGTGTCCATATTAATATTTTGTTTATTACTTCCCTTACAATACATGGTAATGTATAAAGTACTGGAGTCATATCGAAAATGGCAACATTAGTTGCCATTTTATATTGTTTTGAGTTTTCTGAAACATGGAATATGCATTTCCGCGTGGTGTATGTATATCTTTCCGTCTCTGTGGCTGTGCAATGTATGTACGTCTAGCTCAACTACCCAACAAAATTCCACACAATTTGTTAAGCACATCACTTATGGGTTATCCTGGTGCTGATTAAATTTTGTTAATATTCCAAAAAGTAATATCTTGCTAAAAGGCCAGAAAAAATCGTCAGAATCTGCAATACAAAACTAAATATGCTTATTCATATTGATTCAACGGTTGTTTCGTGCTCAATTTCTGATGGCAGAAAGAATAAATCCACGCTTATTTCTCTAGAACCAAATGTTTTCGAGATATTTAAATGTTTTTATAATGCTTGCAGTCTGGTGATGTTTTATTATGCGACAGGTTGCCGGATAAATAAGAAAATGTTTGAAATCTGTGCATTGAATATAATTTCAAATTAATATTCGTGTTATTTTGTGCATTTAAACTCAATTTGATGGATGATGAGTAAAGTGAAGAAAAATTGAATTTGAGCCTGTAGGTAAAGTTATGTGTTGCCTACATCACATTTGAAGGGTTTTTTTTGGCTTCTTTAGTAGTTTTTTTTTAAATAATTTTGAAAATGAAACGATATCATTTATAAGTTGATTAACTCGAACAATTTATGGAATAGGTGGCTGCATGTTGAAGGAATAGGAGGTCATCAGTTCAGAAATTTAACTTCTAACTGATATCTGAAGGAACTTCTTCAGATCTAGTGAACATAATTTCTCAACATCGTACTGGCATATCGTACTCAATATCGTAAATCAACGTCTGGGCAGCCGAAGATCGCTGATTTGATTCGCTGCTGGTGCATACTTTTACAACCTCTATTGTAATTTACGTATTAAAATTCTCCATGTAGGTTATCAATAACAAAACACAAATTCACTTATTCGAAAGCTTATACCGGAATTTTTACAATCATCGTTCTATTTTATGTTTCTTCACATCGAAATAAAACGACAGAGATCATTCTAAATTGAGCTTTTCTCCTATGCAATATATCTCTGTAAGATATCTGTCTACAAATAAATTAATGGGAGACAAGAAAATATCTCCTTTGAGATGTATTGTGATGTAGAGATTGCAATTTTTCATTCAGACAAAATTTCTCCCTGTCTCAAGCTATTTTATTAATATCTATGTTTATTCAGAATTCACTGAATCTTTGAAGAAGCTTTATATAGTTTTTATGCAAAGAAGTCGAATTTTATACACGCAATAATATTTTCATGATATTTATGCCTCTTTATTTAAGAATATTTTTGATAGCTACATAAATATCCATATATGTTTTAAAAGGTTCCAGGATCGCTAACGCTGAGTCAGCACAATTGATGCTAGAATAGTGGAAATATGACTCCGAAGATCTAAATGGCTTTGTATTTATTAATATTTAAATAAGTTCTTTCAGAAAAAACTGAAAACTTGATAGAAATGAAAAGTTAATTGCATAAATATGTCACAAGAAACATGTTCCATAAACACCAAAAACAAACGCAAAATCTTACAATTCCTAGGTAATGCCGCAACTAAACTATAGTAGCTGTAACAAACATCGGAATACCACCACATATTAACCAAATTTTTTTCCAACTGATTTTGTTATATCGCCCTTAAAGATGCTTTTTTCTAATTAGCGGTTTATTATATTTTTCATTAATGAGAAAATAATAGCGCGCATTATTGTTAACTTGGCGACATTTACCAAAAGTCACCAAATTGGAGATGTTTCTTTAAATTTTTCGCTGAGTTCACCTAAGTGACATCATACAAAGCGCGACAGCAACAGATATAGACTATTCTTATGTGCTATACGATATAACTTTAAGTCCACAGGATCTGTCTTCGTCCTGGTCCTTGTGATATACATAAGAAGACTTCGATCGCTTCGACTAATTCAAATTGCTGTTTTAAGAGTTTTATTTTAACCTTTTTCTTACGGGTGGGACAGCGTCCATCTCAAATGAAGAACCTCCTAAAAAGACAGGATTTGGCATACTTATCACAAACAGTTCGATCCACCTTTGCGAACATTGGCATCCAGGACGTCGATGGGAGGTTCTTCGTTTGGGATGGACGCTGTCCCGCCTGTAAGCAAAAGGTTAACATTGGCATCAAGTCTTTGAGGTTTACGGATACGGTTTACATTTGCAGTTAAGTTGTTATTTTGTAAATTGGGTTAAGATTTTAAGACTTTCGTTTAACTTTAAGTCTATGAGAAACGATCATCTTCCGGATCTAGTAGACTTCACATACACGATTGATAGGTGACTTTTAAACGGGAACATCCTTTCTGAACCAGGATTAATATATAACCTCGGCGTTCATAATTGGTTCATAGGTCTACGAGAAGTTAGGAGAGTACAAATGGTTTAGATTGACGGTAAAGAAGGCTTCGTTTGATTCGCTATTTTGCCTAAAAGTAACCAAGTTAGTTGCATTATATCAAGTTTGAATACAATTATCAAAATATTTATTTGAAAGGAGTTACTGAAATTCTCACAAAATTGACACAGCTGCTAAAATTCAGTAACCTTATACAGGGTTTTTTACATGTTATAGAAAGTTTAATGTATTTGTTGCTTCCAGAACGTTTTAACCATAATTAAAGATAACAAGTAGATGATATTTCACCAATTTTTTGGCATATCTTTACAATTTCGTCTCCAATTAATTATCTGCATATACGTTAAATTTGCACTTCATTGAATATATATGATTAAATACCGATAATTTGTAGACTATGCTATTAGACGTCAGACTTCCCAAGCCTGTGCGATATCTAAAACGTTACTAAGTACACTGCCCAAGTCTAAATGTTCAGCTTTCATAAGCTATCTTTTACCAACAATGCCTTGCTATGTTTTAAACAATGCCTTGTTATGCTACATACCTTAATTGCAATATATTTAGCTGCATTAACTCTGTGGCTGCACGAGTTGTGCTGTGAGAAAAATCAACAGTCCTATAATGATACGAACAGTCCTATAATAATATGACCTTTAAGGTCTGTGTGTCTGACAGTTAACAAAATCTAAAAATAATAACTTTATTTTTCGCTGCAGAGGGACCCAGGATAAATAGATATCAGTAACAAAATCTAATTTGCACAATATGTATGAAAACAACTCCCTAAAGATTGAGTTTCTAGATAAAATTTCCCACATGAATTGAAACATCCACTTTTCTTGAACATTTTATCAAAAATGGTATTTTGTAAATGTATTAAAGCATTCTATCTTCTTCGATTAAACGTGAAATAGATTTACATTTGCATTACTATAGTATTTGATTACATGATCCCAAAACTAGGAAAACATCTATGTCAAATTTACTTATTACGACATTCCATTTCTTTATATTCAGGCGAAAATTACGACAGATATATGTAATTGAGTTCCTTCTTGTATGGTAGACAAACATTTCTATGTAATGCATCCCCTTAACAATAAATAGATGCGACATAATGAAATATGTCTAATAGATTATATAGACATATTATGCTTTTATACTTCAAAATGTACTAAGGATTACTCGGGATTTAAAGCAGGAATAAATTTAATTTTTCCATTATGTTTACAAAAGAAATAGATGCCCACAGTGCAAGCAAGTGTCCCCCGTGCTTGGAGAGTCGCGTCGGCTGTCCCCGCATGTTAAGCGGCGACAATAAGTCCTAAATAAAAGCTTAAATACTCTTTAGCCCATTTCGCAAGCTAGCAATATGCCTTGATCCTACGCTGGGCACATCGAGTGATATGCCCTAACACGACTATGTATTACGTCTTAAATAGTCTGCCCCGTATAATACATCCTGAATAAGCCTAAGTCCTAATTTTGATACGCTTAAAATTTACTTTTGTAATACTGCGTGGGTACAGTACTTCCTAAATTATTTGTTCTGATAGTTTTAAATTCAGATTTTGCCCTCTGCATGGTTGTAATACGTCTTAAATAATCTCTTTTGATATGCCCTAAATAAGCTCTCTGATACGCTCTAAATAAACCCCTTTGATATTCTTAAATACTCTGCTTCGATATGCCCTAAATAACTTCATTTGGTATTCTCTAAATATTCCCTTATTTAGCTAAGTTTCGATGAAATTTAAAATGTGTGTTTTCTAAATGAAAAACATACTCGCAATCCTAAAAAATCCATGGGCGTCATGTCCAGCTTGTTCTCTTGTCATTAAATTACCATTAGCGCACCAAAATCTCAAACAAACGTTAAATGCTCTCAAACATTGTTTTAGATTCTGTCCGTCTGTTCGCCTAACCCCCCCCCCCCACACACACACACCTCCGCCTTCCCGTTATCAATGATCATTATAGAACCTCTTGTTTCGTCGGAATCGGAAATAAAAGGCTGCGATCGGCACTTGACTTTTAGATCTTTGAAAATTTATAAGAAGTTTAACAATATTATTAAAAAAAAATTATCAAAAACAGAGTCATGAAAACAAAATATTATTAATCGACGATATCACACAATTTTTATGCACAAATTTGGAATTGTGAGACGTTTTAATTTTTGGGTGTTACAATAAACAAATGTAATATTATACACTTTATAATCTTTGTGAACGCTAAGGAACTCGCTTGTGCGAAAATCGCTCAAGATGGCGCTTCAAAATTCAGTTACTAAAATGTATATTTGAATTTGAAAATAATATCGACGAAGTATTTTCTCTCAGGAGTCAAGTACCGCTATAACAAATTTCATGATCGCACAGAGCTTAGATTATTCACTTCAGAAGACACAATCAGATACACAAACATACATGTTTCTTTATTATAAACACTTTACAAAAAAGTTCAAAAGTGTTTATGACTTTGCTCATTCTGTCTGTCTCTATGTATGTCTGCATGTCCGTTAGCACGATAACTGCCGTAAAAATGATTATCAAAATGAAATTTTAGTATATTGTTCAGACGGTGTGTGGGACCTATGGGAATATAAATGTATAGTATCTCTCAATTAGTTTTGGATTGAATCCGGGTTGAAAAAATGAAGTACATTGAACCCTATGGGACACAATTTTTCAAACATTTTTAAGCAGATTTAAAATTTACAAATTGCTTCGAAAGTTTTATAAAATATTCAAATGATCACATAACATATCTAAAAAGATTTCAGCGAAATATAATTAGTAGTTTTTTAAATTAAAATTAAAATATTAATTACACATGTTATATGACGCGATCACGTTACCATTACACGAAGATATCACGTGACCCACTTCAAAATAAAACATGGCATTCATCTTGTGTCAAAATCGTAATTTTTAAAGTTCTTTCTAATTCATATTTAGTGTTAATATTCATTGATTTTACAAAGAGAAGGACGATTTTTTCGATGAAGTTTTAAGCATATATTTTTATTACTTGTACCTGCATGGTCTTAAGATTTTAAATAAAATAAATTATTATAGTATTGTGATAAATGAAATGAACTAAAAAATGCTTTTGAATGAAATGCTGCTCTTATAGAGAGAGCCAGCCGTGCTATATTTCGGTGACTTCATTTTAATAAAGTTCATTAGTTTTCGATGAAGTTTTCAAATATAATAAATTAATGTAGTATTATGATAATTTTAAAATCTTACCAAGGAATATATCGCATTTTAGAGATGTTTAAATAAAATTGTATTGAAGTTGGAGGCGTAACTGAAAAGGCGTAAAAAAATTCCAAGCGTATTCGGAGGTGGTGAAAAAAATCCCCATGATGATGTTAAATCATATCACAAAATCAATATTCAATATGAAATTATAGATTAAGCATCTACTGAAATTAAGACAAGATTTAATGAGAAAAATATATCTTTTTTATTTGCTCTTAGTTCAGTATTATCAGGATCAGATGTCGAAAAATAAATGTTTCAAACATATGGAAAGTAAATAACTTCCAGAAGGAAGAATTGCTATGTGAATTGCAACTGTTTTATTTAATGGTGAGAAATGAAAACATAGACCATCCCAATTTTAAAAGTCGCCTGTATTATTTTAAAGAGCGAATTTAAAAAATGTGTTTCCTGTTATAACATTATTAGTTAAATTGTTTTTGAGTGTGCCAATCAGCTCAGACAGTTGGGAAAGGTATTTTTCGTATTTAAGGAGGCTGAAAATTTATTTTCGCAGTACAATGGGACAAGAAAGACCTTCATTTTTAGCTGATTTAGCTATAGAACAAGATACACCACTGGATTATGCTGATATTGTAGCAAAATGTTCTCTTCTTCAAGTCTCTATGAACCGGCGTTTAAAACTTCAATTAAAAGTAAATAAATATAAATATTTGTACATAGAAACAGCATGTTAACAACAATTATGTTAATACCCCCCCCCCCCCCTGTTCACAAACATTTTATTTATTCCATATTGTGGATTTTCATGCATACAAATCTCGCACCCCCAAATGAAATGCTGAAATGCCGCCACTGCTCTGTATCAAATTTCTATCCGTATAGAAGGCAATGAATAAAAGGAATGGAATAAAATTAAATGAATGAAATATTTACATATTTTTTATAGAGAGCCAGGTGATTTACATTTCAATGACATCATTTGAATAAAGTTCATTAGTTTCGATAATTTAATACAGTTTTAAGTTTTCAAATGTAATAAATTATTGTAGTTTTGTGATAATTTTAAAAATATTACTGCTGAATGTATCGCATTTTAGAGATGTTTAAACCAGGCGAAAATATATTTGAATGACTTCATTTGAATGAAGTCCATTTTTTTCAATGGCGTTTTAAATTTTCAAATATAATAAATTAATGTAGTATTGTGATAATCATAAAACTATTATCGCTGAATGTATCGCATTTTAGAGATGTTTAAATAAAATTGCATTGCAGTAGGAACGTGTTTCATAATCAATGCTTTATGTATGATTGATAGTTCAGGTTACGTCATTTAATCAGATGCAATTCTGTTGCACAAATAAATATACGGAATATAAATTTCATGTAAACAATTTCGGGAGGGGGGGGGGTATCGATTTATATTGGGAATTGAAGTGAATTTAATATAATGCCGCCTTTGTGTGCAGTAAAAAACATTTTTTCTGCTATATTTTTTTGCAATTTTTATCTCCATTTTCCCTTTTCCTCACGATTTTGGAATACAATTGCTTGTATTTAAAAACTTATATATATATATATATATATATATATATATATTAAATATTTAACTTCCGGAATTTTTTAAACATTCCTCACAAATGATATAAATAGCTAGACCATCAAAATATATTTGGACCAAAGTCTAGTGTTATATCTCATAATGGGGCTAATTATAATTAAAAATAATATGAGTGATGAATGAATTGCATTTCAGAGATCTTTAAATAAAATTGCATTAATGTTGCAAAATGTTTCATAATCAATGCTTTATGCATGATTATGAAACACTTTCCACTTCTTTTAATGCAAAAACGAAACTGTTTCTTGTTTATTTTTGCATTAAAGTCTCTGACCACCTTCTTAGTATCGTTGCGTGGGTAATCATCATAGGTCAACTCAATAGGACATAAAATTTGTCATTATCATGTTCAGATGTATGCTTTGCAAGTACATGGGTACAGATAAGACGTATTTTGCAAATTCTCTCGCTGACAGATTTGAAATCATTTACCTTGTTCTTGGATCTCTTAGTAACGACAGTAAGTCAGTAGTAGTTTGGCAGCCTTGTTGGTAAGGCAGTACCAAAACGGTTATCTTGACGGCTGTAATAGACATTTCAGTTTTCACCAAAATACCTTGGCCTATCCATCTACTATCTTGTATAGCCAAAATGTCAGCACAATATGTGTCTCAAAAACATTCGACAGATTTCTGAGGTCTGCACTCATGTAGAGTGCGCGAATGTTCCAAATTCCAATTCTCAATTCCAAATTCGTGCCATGACGTCTGGTTAAATTCAGTTCTGTTTTTACATATTATGATTTTTTATCTGGAATGTGTTTACGGAGTGAAGTATCCAGCCCGACGACAAACTCCCATTCTGGAGAGCCGAAATATCTTTACTCTGGGGTATCGCAGTTGGCCTGTCTGGCTGGGGTGACCCTGACAGTAGTTATGTTACCGCCAACATAGCTCGACTAATCTTACACTCAAACAAGCCCACTCACCACGACAAAGCAATAACACCGAAGCCAGTAGGTTAGAATATTTTAACAATATTATATTTTTACATCGTAATACATCGGCGAACTCTTTTCTGAACATGGCAGTTATAATTTATTTTTATCTTCCAATTTGAAAGTGTAAATTTTAGAAAAATATTTTTGTTAGAAAGTTTTTAAATTATTTATTGTTTTCCAAGCATGAAATAAAATTTATTTCATTGAAAAAAAGAAAAATATAGTTAGTAAATCTGTGGTACTGGTGGTATCTACCGCTAGGGACATATGTGCCCCAATCTGCTTCAGATACTTATATATAAAGAGTAAGTAGAGTGAGTTTTGTCTGCTATTCAGTACTGTGGAAAGAACTGGTATGTTGTCATATGGAATAATACTAAAGACCTATTGTAGGGTTTCTATCTAGAAAAAGGTTGACCAAAAATATTCCATTGCTATCAGCACTTTGATGTTTTGCACTAAAGGAAAATGACAACCACCATAGTTGTGCCAGTGTTGTGGAAATATTGTGAGTCTGATTGCGATGTAAATGATATGTGTGGTTCACTAATAGAAATAAAAGAACTTAAATAATGATTAACATTATTTATCATTACGTTGTGCGTTGTGTTTGAAATAACCCTCCAATTATTTATCATTAACATATCTATCTTTATCTCTTAACATGACCTTAAATTCATACATAGTGTATTTATTAACTGAATCGTACATTGCTCTATTGTGCCGCTATAAACCCTCCAATTATTTAACCTCTGTGTGAGTCCTGTAATGGAATTATTAATTAATATTTTACCAAAAAGATTGCAACCAATTTAACTTTAACAAAACATTTATTAAAAACATAAAATACTTATTAAACTTAATTGCGATAATTACATACTTATTAATCATTTAGGAAGTTCGCATGTGAGACCCTAAACCATATATGTATTTAATAACCTGTGGATATTTGAGGAACACATACCTTCAATTTGGGCCTTTGCAATAGACCATAATGCTTGCAAGTATTTGGATGCACTGAACCCATCCTAGATCTCCCTTATTTGGGAACCTCTACGCAATATTCTTCTTCTTTAGTATTGTCGTTCTATCATAATGGCAGGCAAGCCTCCACATAAGTCATAACGTCGCAGTCGTTGCACACATCTACTCAAGTCATGATTTCAGTTATCTGTTTCAGTCATATTGTACAATTATATCGTTTGTCGTTCTCGGGTCACAGGCTGTGGTTCCCACTTTTTCGGGGGTGTCATTACCCCCTTACTTTTATTTGCCGCATTCAGTGGGACGCCACAAGCTCATTTTTTCATTGGTTACTTATTTAACCAATGGAACCATTCCACATCCTCGTAAGGGTCAGCTCGGCCCCTCTGTCATGGCACCCTTAAATTTATGGCTTTCTGACCTTTAGGTTCACGGGTTATAAAACTCGGTGCCATCCAGACTACACGTATTGTTCGATGTTTCGTACACAATAAATATTCTCATAAAACTGTCTCATCAAATTGTGAGATCAATTTCTGGTCTCACAATATGCTATAGAAATGACAGATAAAAGCAGATTGAACGAACACTAGATCCAATTAATGTAATATTTCTTTCAGAAATTGGTGATAGTATATGTGGGAAGTTAGATGTGGAAGATGAAGCCTTTCTAGAACAATGTTTGAAAACTGAATAGAAAAATTATTGTCATTATTGACGAAAAAATGGTAAATATAATATAAAATGACGAATGTGTGAAAAACATCAGTAATACTGATGAATCCAGACTACACGTATTGTTCGATGTTTCGTACACAATAAATATTCTCATAAAACTGTCTCATCAAATTGTGAGATCAATTTCTGGTCTCACAATATGCTATAGAAATGACAGATAAAAGCATATTGAACGAACACTAGATCCAATTAATGCAACATTTCTTTCAGAAATTGGTGATAGTATATGTGGGAAGTTAGATGTGGAAGATGAAGCTTTTCTAGAACAATGTTTGAATACTGAATAGAAAAATTACTGTCATTATTGACGAAAAAATGGTAAGTATAATATAAAATGACGAATGTGTGAAAATCATCAGTAATACTGATAAATATAGGAGTCCTGAACTAAACAATTTATCGAAAAGAGCCTACTTGTTTCATTTAGCCGATAGAAAAATGAAGACTAAAAATCAAACACGATATTGAAAGAAAATTAAAGAAAACAGGAAAGGTAGATAGGTGAAATAAAATACACAATGCTGTTTTACCAGATGCTGGTATTAAATTTAAATGGAATAAAGCTGTTCGCTGAAAAATCTGCAAAAGATGGCTTATTTTATGTGTCTAATTTTAAAAGTTTAGTTAAAGATACCATTTTTCCACAAACTGATTTATATGCTCAATAGAAGAGTGAAGTATTTGAGGTATCTATAGAGAGGAGGTATCTGAGGCATATACTTTGTTACGAATACCATATTCTTATACGTTTAGGAAATTTCTGGGCGACTGATGGTGTTTTGAGAATAAACTTGATTGCAATCACTGACTTATAAAAAATGTGTTGATATTTTAAGAAATTTACACTTCAACGATATTGACAAAGATATGCCACGACATGATAAGAGTCGAGAGCTAAAATTTTGACTAAAATTGAAAATTTTAATAAAGTTATTTCAGTTGCTGTTGAGCCAGAAGTGCATCAGTTAAAGAAAGAGAAAGAAGTGCAAAACCTGATCGGACCAAAAAAAATGTAAAACGGTACCAATATCTTCTGCATAATGTGTGTGCGCAATTTTTATCTAGCAAACAACAGAAATTGCTTCAAAGAGAATCATGTATCCAAATAGTACATATATCCAATGATAAGTTCATTTATTTAATCATGAAACTCAGAATGTTTCATTCTGTTCCCACCAAAATTTTATCTAAAAGGCAGAATAGGATAACGGTATCCCGTATATCAATTTTGTCATTAAGGTAAATTGGATTTGGGGGTCTCGGTCCATATTTTAAAATTCTACATATTTAAAATTGAAATTTCAACTAATTCTAGTTATTTGCGGCTAAATTAATTGAAATTGACAAAAAATATAAACAATCATATTTAATAAATATCTGCTTCAAAGGGCTAACTGCCTTCATATTTAATATGTTTTCTGGTAATTGTATTTTTTTTTTGGTAATTGATGCAAATTTGTAATATATATGTTGATTACAAATCCAATTTGCATGTTTATTTTGCGTATGTTGTCAAGTGAGAAATCAATACAATAAAATGTACTTTTAATTCAGAGCAATATTTTAATAAGGTAAAGGATATTTAACTCGAAATTTATCAAATCATTTCTTATGCGCAGATTTGTATTAGCAAACGTAAATTCTAATGAGGCTTGATTATAAAGAACAAACGTTCAATGTTACTTACGTTTCAAAAATTTACCAGATCGCCTTCTGTAACACTTTTGTCCTAAAAATAATTATAAGGAATATTTTACTTCATACGGTATTTAAACTAATAATTTGCTTCAATACTTCTATTGTGGGGGGGAGGGAGTTAAACTGAAATTTTGGCTCCCAAAATGGTCGTTTTGAAACTAAAATGGACCCCTTTCTGTGAAGGGAAGAGGGGGTATTTACAAATTTTGCCTAATATCCTAAAATTCCTAGTTGCTGCCCTGCTTGAAAGGAGATGGAATAAAATCAATTACCTTATATATTTTAGAATGATAGAGAAGAAATAATCCTTTCCGAAACAGTAGCGAGTCTGATAAGATGCGTGCAAGTGAAACCGAAAGTTGGCTTCTTTTTCGGAATATTTTCCGCTCCCTGCATTACTCCGAATATGTGTTCTGAATTATGCATATCCTAAATGCACTTCGTAAAAGCGGGGGAGAACAGTCATACATTTTTGTCATGTTTGACAGGTTACTGCATTTCCCTCCTGAGTCATCTGTGACGCCTTGAGGTGCAGTGTTTAAAATTGTAACAAATGTGTTGTAAAATCGCTTTTGTGCAACTTGCATTGAACTCTATTGATTGTTAGTTGATCAATGTGTTAGTACACAGAGGATAATATATATTATTTTTTAATTGTAGTATTCGCAATAGTATGTACACAACGTTAGTATGCACTTATGTATCCATATTAATATTTTGTTTATTACTTCCCTTACAATACATGGTAATGTATAAAGTACTCGAGTCATATCGAAAATGGCAACATTAGTTGCCATTTTATATTGTTTTGAGTTTTCTAAAACATGAAACATGCATTTCAGCGTGGTGTATGTATATCTTTCCGTCTCTGTGGCTGTGCAATGTATGTACGTCTGGCTCAACTACCCAACAAAATTCCACACAATTTGTTAGGTACATCACTTATGGGTTATCCTGGTGCTGATTAAATTTTGATACTATTCCAAAAAGTAATATCTTGCTAAAAGACCAGCAAAAATCGTCAAAATCTGCAATATAAAACTAAATATGCTTTGTCGTATTGATTCAACGGTTGTTTCGCGCTCAATTTCTGAAGGCAGAAAGAATAAATCCACGCTTATTTCTCTGGAACCAAATGTTTTCGAGATATTTAAATGTTTTTATAATGCTTGCAGTCTGGTGACGTTTAGTTATGCGACAGGTTGCCGGATGAATAAGAAAATGTTTGAAATCTGTGTATTGAATATGATTTCAAATTAATATTTGTGTTATTTTGTGCATTTAAACTCAATTTGATTGATGACGAGTAAAGTGAAGAAAAAGTGAATTTGAGCCTGTAGGTAATGTTATGTGTTGCCCACATCACATTAGAGGGTTTTTTCCGGCTTCTTTAGTAGTTGTTTTCTGAATAATTTTGAAAATGAAACGATATCATTTATAAGTTGATTAAATCGAACAATTTATGGAATAGGTGGCTGCATGTTGAAGGAATGAGAGGTCATCAGTTCAGAAATTTAACTTCTAACTGATATCTGAAGGAACTTCTTCAGATCTAGTGAATATAATTTCTCAACATCGTACTGGCATATCGTACTCAATATCGTAAATCAACGTCTGGGCAGCCGAAGATCGCAGATTTGATTCGCTGCTGGTGCATACTTTTACAACCTCTATTGTAATTTACGTATTAAAATTCTCCATGTAGGTTATCAATAACAAAACAAAAATTCACTTATTCGAAAGCTTATACCGGAATTTTATACAATCATCGTTCTATTTTATATTTCTTCATTTCGAAATAAAACGACAGAGGTCATTCTAAATTCAGCTTTTCTCCTATGCAATATATCTCTGTAAGATATCTGTCTACAAATAAATAAATGGGAGACAAGAAAATATCTCCTTTGAGATTTATGGTGATGTAGAGATTGCAATTTTTCATTCAGACAAAATTTCTCCCTGTCTCAAGCTATTTTATTAATATCTATGTTTATTCAGAATTCACTGAATCTTTGAAGAAGCTTTATATAGTTTTTATGCAAAGAAGTCGAATTTTATACAGAGAATAATATTTTCATGATATTTATGCCGCTTTAATTCACAAGAATATTTTTGATAGCTACATTAATATCCATATATGTTTTAAAAGGTTCCAGGATCGCAGACGCTGAGTCAGCATAATTGATGCTAGAATAGTGGAAATATGACTCCGAAGATCTAAATGGCTTTGTATTTATTGATACTTAAATAAGTTCTTTCAGAAAAAACTGAAATCTTGATAGAAATGAAAAGTTAATTGCATAAATATGTCACTAGAAACATGTTCCATAAACACCAAAAACAAACGCAAAATCTTTAGCGGTTTATAATATTTTTCATTAATGAGAAAATAATAGCGCGCATTATTGTTAACTTGGCTACATTTACCAAAAGTCACCAAATTGGCGATGTGTCTTTAAATTTTTCGCTGAGTTCACCTAAGTGACATCATACAAAGCGCGACAGCAACAGATATAGGCTATTCTTATGTGCTACACGATGTAACTTTAAGTCCACAGGGTCTGTCTTCGTCCTGGTCCTTGTGATATACATAAGAAGACTTCGATCGCTTCGACTAATTCAAATTGCTGTTTTAAGAGTTTTATTTTAACCTTTTTCTTACGGGTGGGACAACGTCCATCTCAAATGAAGAACCTCCTAAAAAGACAGGACTTTGCCATACTTATCCCAAACAGTTCGATCCACCTTTGCGAACATTGGCATCAAGTCTTTGAGGTTTACGGATACGGTTTACATTTGCAGAAAAGTTGTGATTTTGTAAATTGGTTTAAGATTTTAAGACTTTCGTTTAACGATAAGTGTATGAGAAACGATCATCTTCCGGATCTAGTAGACTTCACATACACGATTGATAGGTGACTTTTAAACGGGAACATCCTTTCTGAACCATGATTAATATATTGCCTCGGCGTTCATAATTGGTTCATAGGTCTACGAGAAGTTAGGAGAGTACAAATGGTTTAGATTGACGGTAAAGAAGGCTTCGTTTGATTCGCTATTTTGCCTAAAAGTAACCAAGTTAGTTGCATTATATCAAGTTTGAATACAATTATCAAAATATTTATTTGAAAGGAGTTACTGAAATTCTCACAAAACTGACACAGCTGCTAAAATTCAGTAACCTTATACAGGGTTTTTAACATGTTATAGAAAGTTTAATGTATTTGTTGTTTCTAGAATGTTTGAAACCATAATTAAAGATAACAAGTAGATGATATTTCACCAATTATTTGGCATATCTTTACAATTTCGTCTCCAATTAATTTTTTGATCATACGTAAAATTTGCACTTCATTGAATATATATGATTAAATACCGATAATTTGTAGACCATGCTATTAGACGTCAGGCTTCCCAAGCCTGTGCGACATCTAAAGCATTACTAAGTACACTGCCTAAGTCTAAATGTTCAGCTTTCATAAATTATCTTTTACCAACAATGCCTTGCCATCTTTTAAACAATGCCTTGTTATGCTACATACCTTAATTGCAATGTATTTAGCTGCATTAACTCTGTGGCTGCACGAGTTGTGCTGTTAGAAAAATCAACAGTCCTATGATGATACGAACAGACCTATAATAATATGACCTTTAAGGTCTGTGTGTCTGACAGTTAACAAAATCTAAAAATAAAAACTATATTTTTCGCTGCAGAGGGACCCAGGATAAATAGATCTCAGTAACGAAATCTAATTTGCACAATATGTATGAAAACAACTCCCTAGAGATTGAGTTTCTAGATAAAATTTCCCACATGAATTGAAACATCCACTTTTCTTGAACATTTTATCAAAAATGGTATTTTGTAAATGTATTAAAGCATTCTATCTTCTTCGATTAAACGTGAAACACATTTACATTTGCATTACTATAGTATTTGATTACATGATCCCAATACTAGGAAAACATCTATGTCAAATTTACTTATTACGACATTCCATTTCTTTATATTCAGACGAAAATTACGACAGATATATGTAATAGAGTTCCTTCTTGTATGGTAGACAGACATTTCTATGTAATATGTCCCCTTAAGAATAAATAGATGCGACATAATGAAATATGTCTAATATATTATATAGAAATATAATATGATTATGCTTTTATACTTCAAAATGTACTAAGGATTACTCGGGATTTCAAGCAGGAATAAATTTAATTTTTTCATTATGTTTGCAAAAGAAATAGATGCCCACAGTTCAAGCAAGTGTCCCCCGTGTGTGGAGAGTCGCGTCGGCTGTTCCTGCATGTTAAGCGGCGACAATAAGTCCGAAATAAAAGCTTAAATACTCTTTAGCCCATTTCGCAAGCTAGCAATATGCCTTGATCCTACGCTGGGCCCATCGAGTGATATGCCCTAACACGACTATGTATTACGTCTTAAATAGTCTGTCCCGTGTAATACATCCTGAATAAGCCGAAGTCCTAATTTTGATACGCTTAAAATTTACTTTTGTAATACTGCGTGGGTATAATACTTCCTAAATTATTTGTTCTGATAGTTTTAAATTCAGATTTTGTCCTCTGCATGGTTATAATACGTCTTAAATAATATCTTTTGATATGCCGTAAATGAGCTCATTGATACGTCCTAAATAAACTCCCTTGATACGCTTAAATACTCTGCTTCAATATGCCCTAAATAACTTCTTTTGATATTTTGCACTTAATATGCGCTAAGTTTCGCTGAAATTAGAATGTACGTTTTCTAAATTTAAACATACTGAACAATCCTGTAAATGACATGGGCGTCGCGTCCATTTTACTCCCTTATCATTAAATTACAATTAGCGCACCAAAATCTCAAACGAATGTTAAACGCTCTCAACAATTGTTTAAAATTATGTCCGTCTGTTCGTCTATGACCCCCCCCCCCTTTCCCGTTATCAATGATCACTATGGAACCTCTTGTTTCTTCGGAATCGGGGAGAAAATGCTGCGATTGGAACTTCAGTTTCAGATTTACGACTATGTATTACGTCTTAAATACTCTGTCCCCGTGTAATACATCCTAAGTAAGCCTTATTCCTAATTTTGATACGCTTACAATTTACTTTTGTAATACTACATGGGTATAAAACTTCCTAAATTATTTGCTCTGATAGTTTTAAATTCAGATTTTGCCCTCTGCATGGTTGTAATACGTCTTAAATAATCTCTTTTGATATGCCCTAAATAAGCTCTCTGATACGCTCTAAATAAACCCCATTTGATATGCTTAAATACTCTGCTTCGATATGCCCTAAATAACTTCATTTGGTATTCTCTAAATATTCACTTATTTAGCTAAGTTTCGATGAAATTTAAAATGCATGTTTTCTAAATGAAAAACATACTCGCAATCCTAAAAATTCCATGGGCGTCATGTCCAGTTTGTTTTCTTATCATTAAATTACCATTAGCGCACCAAAATCTCAAACGAACATTAAATGCTCTCAAACATTGTTTTAGATTCTGTCCGTCTGTTCGACTAACCCCCCACACACACACCTCCGCCTTCTTGTTATCAATGATCATTATAGAACCTCTTGTTTCGTTGGAATCGGAAATAAAAAGGCTGCGATCGGCACTTGACTTTTAGATTTTTGAAAATTTATGAGAAGTTTCACAATAATATTAAAAAAAATATCAAAAACAGAGTCATGAAAACAAAATATTATTAATCGACGATATCACACAAATTTTATGCACAAATTTGGAATTGTGCGACGTTTTAATTTTTGAGTGTTACAATAAACAAATGCAATATTATACACTTTATAATCTTTGTGAACGCTAAGGAACTCGCTTGTGCGAAAATTGATCAAGATGGCGCTTCAAAATTCAGTTACTAAAATGTATATTTGAATTTGAAAATAATCTCGACGAAGTATTTTCTCTCAGGAGTCAAGTACCGCTATATCAAATTTCATGACCGCACAGCGCTTAGATTATTCACTACAGACAACACAATCAGATACACAAACATACATGTTCCTTTATTATAAACACTTTACAAAAAAGTTGAAAAGTGTTTATGACTTTGTTCATTCTGTCTGTATGTATGTATGTCTGTCTGTCCGTTAGCACGATAACTGCCGTAAAAATTATTATCAAAATGAAATTTTAGTATGTTGTTCAGACGGTGTGTGGGATCTATGGGAATATAAATGTATAGTATCTCCCAATTAGTTTTGGATTGAATCCGGGTTGAAAAAATGAAGTACATTGAACCCTATGGGACATAATTTGTCAAACATTTTTAAGCAGATTTAAAATTTACAAATTGCTTCCAAAGTTTTATAAAATATTCAAATGATCACATAACATATCTAAAAAAATATCAGCGAAATATATTTAGTAGTTTTTTAAATTAAAATTAAAATATTAATTACACATGTTATATGACGCGATCACGTTACCATTACACGAAGATATCACGTGACCCACTTCAAAATAAAACATGGCATTCATCTTGTGTCAAAATCGTAATTTTTAAAGTTCTTTCAAATTCATATTTAGTGTTAATATTCATTGATTTTACAAAGAGAAGGACGATTTTTTCGATGAAGTTTTAAGCATATATTTTTATTACTTGTACCTCCATGGTCTTAAGATTTTAAATAAAATAAATTATTATAGTATTGTGATGAATGAAATGAACTAAAAATGATTTTGAATGAAATGCTGCTCTTATAGAGAGAGCCAGCCGTGCTATGTTTCGGTGACTTCATTTTAATAAAGTTCATTAGTTTTCGATGAAGTTTTCAAGTATAATAAATTCATGTAGTATTATGATAATTTTAAAAATATTACCGAGGAATATATCGCATTTTATAGATGTTTAAATAAAATTGTATTGAAGTTGGAGAGTGTTTGATAATCAATGCTTTATGGATGATTGATTTTTCTTGTTCATGTTCGATTTCTTTATAAATGATTGTAAAACTCCAAAGTTCAATCTTTAACTAAATTTAATATTATTTAATGCAAGTCCGTGAAGAAATTAATTTCCAAAATATATGTAATTTCATATTTTATATAAGTTATACACAGATAGACATTTCATGTATTATTATATATCCAGAAAACACGCAATGTTTCTGAATCTATGTTGTTAATGTTTACTTCTGTAAATGGCTGTACATTTCGACGGCCGTTTTTGAATTACATTTAAATTTATTTGAAGAAAATCCGTAGTAAAACAATTTTCTGAAATATTTATAATTTCATATTTTCATGTGTCTGTGACGGCTTAAATAAACTTTAATTTAGGTCAAATTGTTTCAGTTTGGTCGACATAGTTTTGCGCTTATTTGGGCGTTTAGGTCCAAACTTTTTTGAGAAATTAATTGAAATAATTTCCTAAACGTACGCATAATAATTTATCTACATTTACGATTTATTTCACGTTGTGAAACAGTTTATTATTAGTTATTTAGCTTTATACTTTCATTGTTATTTTATGAAAATATCATAAAAATTTTACAGTTATTCTTATTTTTAGCTTTATTACTTTCCTTACATACAATATTGTATAAGGAAAGTTTTGTGACGGGGTCGAAAATTCGAATTCGAGTTTCCGACGGGAGAGCATGTTTGAAGCATCCTTGATCACTAATCGAACATTTTGAGGTGATGTCTGTGTGTGTGTGTGTGTGTGTGTGTGTCAGTGAGACTGTGGAGACATTAACTGACGAACAAATGGACCGAATCGAACAAAATTTTGTAGAAATATCTAAATTCGTGAATACTGGAAGTCTATTGTTTTTAAACATAATCCCATGTTCAGAACCCCCCTAAATTGTCGAGTGAAATTTTGAAAAAATCATCAAAATATCAAAACCTGTAATAATGTTACGCAAATTGACATTTCTAATGTAATTTGTCTTTAGAAAACGATTGACATAAATTTTAGAACGCCAGCACGAACCGTTCTCGAGATATAGCATATTTTTAAAATAAATTTATCAAAAATCCCATAAATTAACAAAAATATATAAACTGTGGAGAAACATGTTCACTGTGGAGAAACATGTGTGTGTGTCACTGAGTCTATGGAGACGATAACTGACGAACAAATAGACCGATTTGAGCGAAATTTGGTACAAAAATTACAATTCGTGAATACTGGAAGCCTATTGTTTTTATACGCAATCGAATGTTCAGAACCTCCCTAAATTTATTTTAAAAAAAGCATAAAAAAATCAAAACATCTAATACAGTTTCGCAAATAGACATTTCTTATATAATTTTTCATCAGAAAACGAATAACATAAATTTTAGAACTCTAGTATGAACCGTTCTCGAGATGTTCCCCATTTTTCAAAAAATTTATCTAAAAATTATATAAAATAAAAAAAATATTTCCTATTAAGAAACATGTTCACTTTTCATATGTAATATCATGCGATAAATTGGGTGACATCATTCTCATGGATCTAACGCTTTCCATTCATAAAAAACAATACTTTGTGTAATACTTTTGTATTTGAACGCCAACTATAAGAAATCTACTATAAGTATCTACTAAAAGAATAACCTATTTTGTTTTTACTGTAAAAGTAGTAAATTCATTGCATTATATAAGGAACGTCATGTGCTGCCCACATCAGATTTTTTTATTTGTATTAATAGTTCGAAAGCAAATTATTGTGTATATATGTAGCTAAAGGATAAATGTAATGTGCCTGAAATTTCGACTTGTCTCGAATCGTGCATTTCATATTGCTTGTGAAAGCAGAAAAGCAGGCGCATGTGCATTCGTCACAACTTACCACTCTAGTTGTGTATTATTAAACATTCTTTATTTGAAATTGAACTGCATGCAGATAAACTTATTACTTTCGTTCAGATGAGACTTTCCTCATTTAATTTTCAGATTAAGGATCATTTCAGAAAGGATGCTATTGATAACTTTTAGAATGAAGGTTAATTTTTTGACTATTGGGATGTATACAAATCTTACAAACTGAACTTTTCTCCTCCAAAAATATCAAATATTAATATTCACTTCTCTATCATTCCATATGGTCGCAAAACGTATCAAATCATAAAAAATTGACAGGTCGCAAACAGACTAAAACAAAATAATTTGTCTCTGATGTTTTCATCCTGGGACAATTCGTCGCTGTCAGTAACGTCTCTTCCGGTATGCGGCCAGGATTACAAAGGAACTGCATATATTTATTCTATAAGTCAATTCCGTAATTCCACTTTGTCTTCTTGACTATAAATTGCCGTACTTAATGACATTATTAGTAAAACCTTATTTCCTAATCGGTTGCTAACATATCAAAACGTAAAATTACAATAATGTTGTGTGTTTTGAATCTCTAGGACTTATACCTTTATCAACTGTTGTATATATTACGATAAATATTCCTTTTTTCCACAGAATATCCAAGCTTCATATTTTGAAAAAATATTTATTTTTGCAATGTGAAAAATCACCTAATGGAAATTTATGGCATATCCTATTGTTTGTTCTGACTGTTCTATTTCGGTATGTCACTAGCAAACATTTGAATTGGAGAATTTTTTCCCTACTTTGAATGCATTCGTTTATGCAGCAGGCGACTAAATTGCCATTGTCTGCTATAAGTAAGCTAGCAGGCGCATAATTGTGTTCATTTGCTTAAAAAATGCGATTGCGAAATCAAAGAAAGTGATTGCTAAACCTAGTGACACTAGCCTGCAGATAATATCCTGAAAATAATATGCTATCCAAAATGCAATAATCAAGTAAAATTAATTTTGAACAAATTAGGAATTTGTACTACCAAAACGAAGAAAACAAATTAATCTATTAGAATATACAATTTAAGAAAATGCAGTTCGGTTATAGCATTTTTTACTTTCTCTGCAATACAATGTAATGCATAGGGAAAGTATTGGAATCATGCCGAAAATCGCAACTCGAGTTTTCGACGGATCTACACGTTTCGAGACCTCTGGAATACGAGAAAACTATTTTTAGCGTGACGTCTTTGTGTGCGTCTGAGTGCCTGTCTACGTGTCTGTGTGTCAGTGTGTCTGTGTATCTGTCTGTGCAGATTTTGTATCCACTCTAACTAAAATGTATTTGACCGAATTTCATAAAATTTGGTATGTAAGTCACTTGTGAGCGAATCTGGTGCTGATTAGTTTGGGGCACAATTCGAGATAAAAGAACCCGCCTTTTTATGCGAAATGGCCCACTCTAGTTTGTTTCCACTCTAGCTAAAAAACTAATGGACCGAATTCCACAAAATTTGGTAGATGAATCACTTGTAGGACACCTTGTTGCTGATTAGATTTTGGTATGATTCGGAAAAAAATAACTTGCCTTTTTTTGCAAAATGGCCAGCAAAATTTTCCAAAATCTAAAATAAAAAAACTACGTATGCTCAAATATATCCATGAAATGCTTGTTTAATACGTAATTTTTAACGAAGAAAAGAATAAGACCAAACCCATTACACTAGGACTAGCCGTTCTCGAGATATTTTAGTTTTTTTGTATTTTCTGTACGCCACCTTTGAAAATTAGTCCAGTTATCAAATGAGAACAAAAATTGAATTAAAAGTGAATTAAATGCAATTAAAATAAAGAGAACGTGAATATAAGTCTGCAGGGAAAGTCATGAGCTGCCCACATCAGATTTTTGTCTTAATTATTGAGTAAAGCCACGAAGGGTGTTCCAAATTGAGATATATTTTGGATGGAGTTGCATTGTCTCTCTGTAATATATATTTGCTCGTAAATAAATAAACCAGACGCAAGAAAGTCTCTTTCTCAGAATGTATTGAGATATATTAGGATCGGAATTTTGCATTCAGTAGAAATTCTTCTCTGTCATGATTTTAATATCTGTGATTATTTTAAGATGGCTTGGAAACTCCTACTTCCATCATTTATAGTTTTTATTTGAAATGTGCAGTATAATATTTATTTTTCAAATAATTTATGATTCTGATATTGTATTTGTGCAAAATATCTGTTTTTGAGCTGATTGTGTGAGCGTCTATTTGCTCATGAACTTCAGTAACTATTGTGTTAAATGATAATTTTATATATAATGAAAGGTATAGTCCTCCGATGTACAATTAATAACGACCCGTTAATATTTAATTAATTTTCATGAGTGGATTTTTGATTTTTGTCAGAAAATAAATATCCAATTCGATAGAGAAACTACTTATCCAAACTGCAACATTTCAAAAGATATATATCCATAAAAACTTTTAGAGTATTAAATGTATTAAATGTTGAAATTTGGAGTTGTTACACAAATATATGAGTACATATCTGTTGTGGGTAATACACATGACTTTCCTTAAATAATGCAATGAATTTACTACAGTAAAAAAATAGGTTTTTCTTCTAGTAGATACTTATATTCTCTTTCCAAGATATTGAATTTTGTCAATTTGTCGTCATTTTCATTGATTTAGCGATTTTTATCCATTTGGCGAGATTTTCGTTAATTTGTCAACATTTTAAAAAGTCGCTAATTTGATGGCATTCCGCCAAATTCGTCGCCAAAATCGCTCCAAGTATTATGGACGGAGAAATAAATTATTCTTATAGCATATAAATGATTATTGGCGTTCAAATACAACAGTATTATTCAAAATATCTTTTCTCATGAATGGAACGAGCTAGATCGACGAGAATGATGTCACCCAATTTATAGCATGATATTACATAAAAAGTGAACATGTTTCTCAACAGTTAATATGTTTTATTTAATTTGAGGGATGTTTTGGTAAATTTAATCAAAAAAAAATTCAATATCATGTGAACGGTTCATGTTAGCGCTCTAAAGTTTATTGCAACCGTTTTCTAAGGAAAACTTACATAAGAAATTCTATTTGAGTAACTTTATTAAAGGTTTTGATTTTTTTAAGATTTTTTCAAAATTTTACTCGAACATTTAGGGGAGTTCTGAACATTCGATTACGTTTCATAACACTAGGCTTCCAGTATTCACGGATTGTGATTTTTGTGCCAAATTTCATTCGAATCGGTCCATTCGTTCGTCAGATATCATCTCCTCAGACTCACCAACACACACACACAGACATCACCTCAAAAATGTTTGATTCGTGATCAGGGATGCTTGAAACGTGCTCTCCCGTCGAAAACTCGAATTCGAATTTTCGACCCCGTCACAATACTTTCCTTATGCATTTTGTATATAAGGAAAGTAATAAAGGGTATTCTGCTTGCAAATGAAGTTATAATGAGATTGGTTATGACGTGATGATTTAGTAGTAGTGAGATAAATTTATCTTTCCTTAGTAAAATAATATGTATTGAGTTTCTTTGTTTTTGACAGTCGGCAACCGAATTTCATTCTTCTGTTCTTGAATGACACCACGAAGGACGTTTCAAATTGAGTTCTGTTTTGGATGGAGTTGTATTATCTCCTTGTAATATACTTGCTTACAAATAAATAGATGCGACACAAGAAATAATCGCTATCAGAATGTAAGAATATATATTAGTATCGGAATTTCGCATTTAGTAGAAATTCTTCTCCTTCTATATATTAATGTTTGTGTTTATTTTAATATGACTTGAGAATTTCTAGCTCCATTGTTTGTAGTTTTTATTTGAAATGAGAAGATATATTATATTACAGAAGATATTGTTTTTTATATCATTTATGATATTGAAATAATTTTACTTTCATACGAAGTACATAAAGTATTATTAAAGAAGAAGAAAGTATTGTTTTCACGAAAAATTTCGATTTCGAGATTTTAATGCAAATATATATTTTAGGACCTCCCCAACGCGTTTTGATTATTCTTAGACTGATGTTTGTCGGTCTGTCGTCGATTTTTTATGTACTCCATAGATGCTACAAATATTAATGGATTTGAACGAAACTTTTTATTCGGCTTTGTTTTCAAAAAGTTTAGAAATAGATAGACCTTTTTACTTTCCCTGCAATACATGGTAATGTATAGCGAAAGTATTGGAATCATGCCGAAAATCGCAACTCGAGTTTTCGACGGATCTACACGTTTCGAGACCTCTAGAATACGAAAAACTATTTTTATCGTGACATCTATGTGCGTGTGTGTCTGTCTGTGTGTATGTCTGTCTGTGTGTCTGTCTACCTGTCTGTGTCTCTGCAGATAGTGTATCCGCTCTAACTGAAAAAGTAATTGACCGAAATTCATAAAATTTGGCAGGTAATTCACTTGTGGGTGAATCTGGTGCTGATTAGTTTTGTGTACGATTCGGGATTAAAAAAACCGCCTGTTCTGCGAAATGGCCCGCAAAAGCTTGTATCCAATCTAGCTGAAAGACTAATAGATAAGTCACATGTGGGACACCCTGGTGCTGATTAGATTTTGATACGATTCGAAAAAAATAACCTGTCTTTTTTTGCAAAATCTAAAATAAAAAACTACGTATGCTCAAATATATCCATTAAATGCCTATTTAATACGATCTCGAGATATTTTAGTTTTTTCGTATTTTCTCTACGCCGCATTTGAAATTAAGTCCAGTTATCAAATGAGAACGAAAATTAAATTAAAATTGCATTAAATTTAATTAAAATAAAGAGAACTTGAATATAAGCCTGCCAGGAAAGTCATGTGCTGCCCACATCAGATTTTTACTTTCCATGCAATACATTGTAATGTATAGGGGAAGTCTTGGAATCATACCGAAAATCACAACTCGAGTTTTCAAAGTATCTACACGTTTCGAGACCTGTAGAATAAGAAAAACCATTTTTAGCGTGACGTCTGTGTGTGTGTCTGTCTGTCTGTGCAGATTTTGTATCCACTCTAACTAAGAAACTAATTGACCGAATTTCATAAAATTTAGTAGGTAAATCACTTGTGGGCAAATCTTGTGCTGTTTAGTTTTGGGTACAATTCGGGATAAAAGAACAAGTCGTTTTTTGCAAAATGGCCCACAAAAGCCTGTATCCACTCTAGCTAAAAAACTAATAGATCTAATTTCATAAAATTCGGTAGATAAGTCTTTTATGAGTTACCCTGGTGCTTATTAGATTTTGGTACGATTCGGAAAAAAAATACCTGCCTTTGTTTGTAAAAT